>JAZAYU010000026.1:6537593-7137593 GCA_038501625.1 Corbicula japonica
GATCCTGAGATAGTAACTGTAGTTCCACCACCGGTTCCGCCTCTAGAAGGGCTCACACTTGAGACAGATGGGGTGAGAGCAGCATTGTAAGTGTAGGCACTGGACAATGTCTTCGTCAATCCATTCAGAGATATATCAACGTTACAAGTCTGAGCTAAAATTTGAAGTGCCTTCTGTTATCCTTGAATATTATTAAAATCGGAATGCTTGAAACTATAATTCTAATATCTTTAAAAACTAATATGGCTTTAGTAATTTATCCAGTCAGGAATGCTCTCCACCAAAGAAAAAATCATGACGCGCTTGAAAAAACAATGTTAAAAATCGCTGTGATGAGGTGATTAAAATGAAAGATAAGAATGTTTTATGCCTCTTAATGCGGCTATATGATTTTAATTACTAAAAGATAATACGCTTTAAAAGTTAATGTCAAAATTAACGAACTTCTTACAATAACAACCATATTCACAATTATTTTGATGCTAATTATGATGTTATGTTAAATATTTAACATATATTATGTGTTTGAAACATTATAATAATACAACGTGACCATATTACAGTACTGTAAACGTTTAAGGTTACAAACGAAACGCACGATACACGGAAAACGGACGCAGGATAAACGATAGACGGATGCACGATATGCGATAGACGGACGCACGATACACGGTATACGCACGATACACGATACTGCCGATTCATATAATTTGTGTACGAGATATCTAAAAATTTGAAAATGTAATGAAAATATAAGATGAATGGTTGGAATTAAATGATTTAATTTTAATATGTTAGTAACTTTTTCACGTTGAACCATAAAATTAAAGACACAAGATGCACGATACACGATATACGGACGCACGATGCACGTTAGACGTACGCACGATACACGTTAAACGGACGCACGATAGACGATAGACGGACGCACGATAGACGCAAATTTTGTAACATTAAACGTTCACAGTACTGTAGACCTAGAACGTGCTCATTATGTCCTGCAGAAACTCCGATTACCGTATTACAGTAAAAATAATTTGAATGCCTACCCGTATTAGAAGGAGTTTTGCATGATAATTGTGTGGCAGTTGTATTTATCAAGGCACATGGCTGTCCGCATATTGTTACAGTCGCAGAATCATCAAAGCCTGAACCGGACAGCATGAGCGTTTGACCACCAGCGGTACCTCCTGATTTATATAAATATAAAAATAAGTTTATGGTGATAAACGCCAATTTAATACAAAACAAAAACACTTATATATTAAGCTATTAGTAATTACTTTGCTGAAATATATAAATTATCAAAGCATCGGATATGCTGTTTCTATTTCAATAAGACTGCTTGGTTTGTGTGATTCGCTTTTTGTTTCTGTTCTATGTAAAAGTATCTTTGAATATCATATCATAACTAAATCTCTTAATTTAAAACCTTTTTTTTAAAATTCTAATCCATACTAAGTAGCATAATTAGCTAAAACAAACCTTGTATAGGAGCAACAGAACTCAGTGATAGCTGGTACTCAAATTGTACATTGGTATTGGATGCACCGAGTCCTGTCACATGAACTGAGACAGGAACCAAACCAGTCTCGTGATCTCCGATTGTACATTGTATTTGCCCACTGTTGCTCGAACTAAATACACATTCGGAGTCGTCCAGCATAACTTTAATAGTGCCGCCATTCAAATTGGAACCTGTGATAGTTAAAGTATCTCCGGCGAATCCGGATGCTGGGCTGACTGAGGTGACTGTGGGAGTTGAACCGACGGCGTAATTGAAAGTGGATGAAGTATATGTTACACCATTCGAAGTAACGTCAAGTGATACCGTGCCAGCGACGTGAGCAGGTGTTACACATGTGACTTCTGACAAAACTGTTGAGAGAATGTTACAGGGATTTCCACCAATGGTAACAATAGTGTCGTTTACAACAAAACCATTGCCTTGGATTGTGATTGTCGTTCCACCATTTGTGCTTCCTGACGATGGAGTCACTGCGGTTATTGTAGGAGTACCGTAAACTTCCAGACTACCCGATGCTTTTCCATAATCTTTTACTTTTACAACTACCTTGTTATTGCCAGCAGGTATGTTATCTATTCGTGCAAGAAGAACTGTATTTGTCACAGACGTAACTGTTGCAGCAAATCCTCCAATTGTGACTTCAATGTCAGCAGGGTTTGTACCGAAAAGTTCTCCAGATATTGTAAAGTCTTCAGTTGAGGCCATACTATCAGGACTGATTGTTAACATTTTAGGTGTCCAAAGAGATGCGTAGGAGAATGTACAAGATGTCTTAGAAAGGAGCTCACATTTAGCTGTCAAAGGGTTTCCATTAACATATGCTAACAGTTCGACAGTTTTCTCTCCAGTAGCAGATGCTGGACTCTCGCAGATAACCTCAGTGTAAGAACTTTCAACTATCTCACATGGGTAGTTGCCAATATTGACTAAAGGCGAATCACCAAATCCAAATCCTGTTATAGTAACACGAGCTCCACCTGCCATTGATCCTGAGGTAGGAGTTATACTCTCAATATTTGGTAACAACGCAAATCCTTTTTTATCTGCAGACAATGTTACAAGAGCGTTTCCGCGGTTTCCAACTCTTACAGCAAGTTGATGTAATAGTCCAAGTTCTGGTTCATCAGCTTTTGCAAATTTGCATGTTACCTTGGTTTCCGACGACGAATAAACGTCACAGGCGTAGTCACCGAATGTGATCTCGTTTTGACAGTCTACGGCAGACAAACCTTCCCCAGATACTGTAACACTTGTTTGTACAGTGCCGTTGTTAACAGCCAGGAAATCAATTATCGGAGTACTGCATGACCAAAAGGCAAAATTAAATTTGGTCGCGTCACCTGTCGGCAGACTATCGGAACACATCGACTTTGCGGATGTGGTAGACTTACAATTTGTACCATCAACAGGGTCAGATGCACCTTAAATAAAGTAAACGGACAATTAATGCGACAGCCATACAAATATTTAGGATAAGATTTACGGAGATTAAAATGTGGCCTTAAACTTAAGACGTTCAATATAATATTTTCATCATACTATTTTATCATTAATGATCTATAATTATAATGGTTAGTTTCTTTTCGTGATAGGGAGTTGAGTTGTATGTACATAAAATATAAAATATAGAAACTTAAAAATGAAAAAAAATGTGTTTTCAAATTTGAAAATTAAATAATTCATTTTTAAATCGTCCGACATACTTCGGTGATAATTTCATAGGGCTCAGGTGTTTATGATAATATTTTTTTAAATTTTTGATTTTCTCAAAAGGTGCTCGCATAGAACTCTGTCTACTAAACATTATGCCAAAGTTCAGATATTTTGCCAAAATTCCCTCTTTCTGGCAATTTTGAAGGCAAATTATTCAAGGTTTTATACATTCGTTTTGTTTTTTTTTTATAACTAATTAAGATATAAACCGTGAACAGTTATGCATTCAAAGGCATTATAATTTGAGACAAGTATCAAAACTTAAATTTTTTCATACGGCCTTCGTGAATATGCCTGTTCAGGGCGTAAATCTATACAAAAACTTAATAATATTCTACCCTATTCCACAACAAAGTTTACCTCCAACAGTATGAAGTGCATCAACACCTGCTACTCTTACACTTATCTCTTTAACAAAAGATGATGCTTTCACTACATTTATTGTGCCAGTATAGTGTTTTATGTTCCAGGGGTCTACATATCCACTCCATACGTAAAAGGTGCCCGTCTGTGTGAACTGGTACTGGAACTGACCTGAAATAATTCATTGTTTATCAAGTTTACATTAGGTGCAAGGAATTACTTTTTATTTTTCAGCTCTTAAAAATAATTTAAGTTTAACAATTCAATCCCAGCGTACACTGAATATTAAATTTTCTTTGAAGTTTGCTAATAATAATTACGAGGCCAACCGACAAAATCAGCAAATGTTGCTTTCCAACAAAACAATGCTAATAATCATTACGAGGCCAACCGACAAAATCAGCAAATGTTTCTTTCCAACAAAACAAATCTAAAATATAGTACATTGTGTAATGTTCAAATTAATTACAATAGTAAGTTTCCAAATTGTAAACATTTATTATACTTGAGCTTTTTTCGTCAATGTGGTTCTGTCACGGCCATCAGAAATGTTGATCTGATAGATATACTAAAGTTTTAATATAAATGGTTTTACAAACACTTATACTTCAAAGACCGTCTTACCATTCTTTCTGTGTGATCCACTGCTGAATCCCCCTATTTTTCGCTCAGTCGCACTAGGACTGTCTACTTCGATAATTGCATGAGCTACATCATTGACAAAGCTCGGAGTTTCCCAAGTCCAACGTACAAAGTCACCTTGGTTGATCGTGAGGAAGGGCTTGTCGAATGCATAGTACACTCCATATGCTGAAAATAAAAAAAATATGCCCGTGTTGTATTCTCAAAGATTTGAAACTTACGTTAAACTTAAAAAAAATAGCACATGCATTATATTACTGTAACTTGGAAAATCATTTAATACTTCTTAAAATGAGTTTAATCATGATGAACTCCGTTTAACAATTCCACATGTTAATTTTATTAAATTTGAAAACATCAATAAGAAATCATTACCTGGATCTGAACCCTTGTTTGTTACTTCATGTGTTGTTGCTGCATTTTCAATCTCACAAACAATCTGAGTATTGCTGAAAGACGATACGTCACAACCAATATCGCCGACTTTGACGTGCACAACAGAAGAGTTTGAACCGAACCCTGAACCAGTTATCGTAAGCCGGGTACCACCAAGCAATGAGCCCCGAAGCGGGAATACATTAGAAATACTCAAGTCTACAGAAATGGTAGGTTTGTTGCCAGACCTGAAACAAAGGTCGCTCTACTATATACGAAACAAACCAATACAATTTTGGTAGTGATTGATCTACCACAGTTGTGACATGCATTTTGTCTGTACAATGGACATATCGGTGCAAACATTCATAATAAATTCAGTTTGTTAATCTTCAAATTTTCGACTATGTTTTGATGGGACAAATGTGTAACGTTTGAAAAAAGAAGAGCATATACAAAGCACAATGAAATCATCGTGTATTACTAAGCATCAGGTGATCGAATAATTTTGTTGTAATCAAAATTAAGTCTGCAGTCGTTACCATTATAAATAATCTAATAATTGCACCACATTAAAAGCAGAGACTTTACATGAACGTGTACTTTTTGCGATATTAAGTCTCCTTATATTAGGAAATTTTAAGGTTATTCAAATTGCAGGATAATAACGCATTAACGTAACATGTTTCCTGTACCTTCTTACATGTTAATTTGCTTATTTAAAACTATTCAGGATGTCAATTAATGTAGGTGGCAATATATTATAGGCATACTTGAACCATCCTTAATTCGGGATACGAATGGTATGTACTGTATCTGTCTCTTTCATGGTTATCTACACGCTACCGTCGTATTATATGGCTTCGGGGTAATCTATGCATTTTGTATACTGTATAGCAATCACAAATTCAAGAACCGTATCAACAACAACAACAAACAATATACAAACCTATCTGTTGCCCGGCCGTTTGCGGTTTCTACTCTTAGATCGTGTAAGCCAGCAGGTACGCTACCAACATCGACAACAATCTGACTGTCTGTCCATGATGAAACGGAAGCTGGTGTAGATCCGACAAATACACTTCCGGTATTTGACGAGAAGGTTGATCCGACAATCGTCAAACTGCCGCCTGTAATTGATAATTTTTACATTAGTACATGACTGTGTTTTTATTTCATCTCTAGAGCTTAGTAATGACGTTTAGGGTTAATGGGAAATTTACTGTCTGATTGTCTACTTAGACGTATTGTACGTGTGATGCAACAAAACAAAGACCAAAAATACAACCCAAGAGCGTTTCTCCTTTAACTAATTATAGCAAAAAAGGAACAAAGCATTTGAGAATGAACCTTTGTCTGAGTGGAACTGTCCATTCTTTTGCTGGCTGAAGAAACGGTCCTGAAAGGTCGTCCCGTACATTCCGTAAGATCTGTTATCATTTACCATCTTAAAAGGTCGTTGAGCACGACACATATATTTGTGTAAATACTGATTAGCGCTAGGCGGCGTGGACAGTATTATTCATTTCAATTACTGCCCGTAAACAGGCTCAATCAAATCAGTTCATTTCCTTTTCTATTTTATATAAGGAAAGAATGTACATTTATCTAAGAAAACCGATATTAACATATAAATCAGCCAACTGATATTATTCAGTCATGTTAATGATTGCATTACAGATACTGGCAAAATGAAAAAAATAGTTAAGATACCTTGGACCCCAAGAACTGAAGGTGTAATACTGCTGACGATAGCAGTAAGAGAGGAATCATAGGTGTATCCAGAGTGTGAGAGTATGGTTGATCCTTGAATTATGACAACATCATGTGTGCCATCAGCAGACTGAAATATTATTCAAGATATAAAGTAAAATACAATTCAGGTACTGATTCTTGTCTCAATTTAATTTAGCTAACAACTTACGTTTAATTAAGATTAAAGTTTACTTGAGTTCATGGATTGTTTTTAAAGTGTCTGTCTCTTGCATGGTTGCCCAGGCGGTGTCTGTATAGGTCTTGTGTTATCTTTACATTCAAACATTTTTTTCCATGACAAGTACTATATTTAATTATTCAGACAGATGAACGACAATATTAAAAGTATATCTTGTTATGACAAATTTAGTAAAGTTAAGTTAAGGACAAATGAATTATAAATGAGTTGCTGCAGTATTCAGTATTTAAAAATGTAAACACGTTTTGTTTGCTCATGCTTACCATGGCTGGTACAATGCACTCAATCTTGTCGGCCTCCACACTTGTTACTTCGCAGGGTTCAGCGTTTATTGTCACAGATGCTCCGGATTTAAACCCGTATCCACTGATCGTTAGTGTTACACCTCCTGAATTTTATTTATTGAAAAATATTCAAATGGCAATTATAGGATTCATAAACATATGAATATAACACAATTTGGTATCAAAGCTAATATTTCGGATTTTTAACGAGCGTCTGAATGTCATTTTTTGTGCAAAATAGTGTACCATCGACTCTAAGCAAAGGATTCCAAAATCTTAAAAATTTTTGTAAATTGCATATAAAAACTACTAAAATTTATGCTATACGTATCGATGTAACTACAAAATAGAATCAAGTAAAATGGGCTTGCATTTTATGGAATAAACCAAATATATAATACTTGTTTACTTTTGTAGATATTGTGTTGCGTTCAACTCGGGACTAAGCAATGCGGGGTAAATATGCAATATTTCAAATGAACAGGTACAATCAAATCCGTAAAATTTTGCATATTTTGTCTTGGATAGTTGCTTTCAAAGAACTATTTTCATCTCCTTAAGCATCACGCTAGAGAAATAACAAACCTCCAAGACTGCCAGTTGTAGGCGATATTCCGGATATTGCAGCAGTGTAAGCAAATGTTATATCCCCGCCAGGGTGTTGGGCGTCACCTTTCCCCTCCACATTAACAACAACCACATGTTCTCCCACAGGCCCGTTGCCAACATCACACGTTATACTTGAAGCTGTCGATGCGGTAACGATACATTCTACGCCTCCAATAATAACGGTGTTCTCTGATGTGTCTGAACTGAATTTTGTTCCACTAATTGTGATTGAGGTGCCCAAAGCTGATGTTCCTAGAAAGACATTGTAAAATTAAAAAATCATGATATGTATGCAATTAAACTTACATGTATCAAATCAGCAATGCCAGAAAAAGTAGGTTAATTTAATGGTTATTTACTAACGACTTTATTACTCTCATGCTATCGTTTTATGAATATAACTATTGGGATTGAAAACTTGAAAAAAATGCAAAAAGTAATAAGACCATTTAACACAAATAATTTACCTGTTTGAGGGGTAACCGCGGCTACAGTGGGTGTAACTGAAGCATCCCAGTGGAAGGAACAATCTCCTGTGCAGGCAGTTGGAACATCATTAATAAACAGTCTAACCTGAGGGGAGCTGTGAACGGTGGATACCATGTCTCCTGTCAGTGGTGTATAAAACAGACCACCATGGACATTTGTGGCAATACTGCCCGCAGCGTCGATACCCATTAATTGGTTGTAGGTGACCTTTATACAATGTAAAGTAAAATAATATGACACAACCATGATTAGTCTTTTACTACAACAGTCATGACAGTATCTTAAACAAATTCAAACCTGAATTCAAATGCCACCAAGGGTAAAATCTTACTGTTTAACTTCAAATTAATTCTTTAAATCAGTCAGTGGGACAGCAAAATGTGATCTTTTACGGTAAGTAATCTTTGTTTACAGGTGGTTTTATCATAGGTTAAACTGTTATATAAACTTATCAAATTATTCTCACTTTACTCTAAAAAAAAAGAAATATATGCATATCAGGAATCGACTCACTCACAAAAACACAGCCTCCCCACGCAGCGAAAAATAAGTGAGGAGGAGAGAGAGAGAGTATGATTGTTAAAAGTATTTCAATTCAAAAAGGACGCCACAAACAATTTACGAAAAAGAGAGCCTTTGGGGATACCGCCTTGGAACGGTCAGTGACATTTGAAACATTTGAGGTAGTTACAGTGACTGTATTGACCAGAGACAGAACACCAAGAAAAATCCTATGCTCACACTGAGTGTTCAGCTAAACTTATTTAATTAAATTCAAAGTATGTTTTATTGTTTGTTTGTTTTTAATTGGATTAATTACATACAATAACATATAAAAACAATTTTTCTATTGTCATTATAATATTTATTGATAAATATTGCTAATCCCTGAGATTTCTAGAACAAATGTTTGTGTTCAAACTCAGACTTTTGAATATTTACAACATGGTTTTGAAATATAAAATCGGCTGTACGAATATTTAATAAGATAAAATCGAGAACAAATTTTGAAAACAGCAAACAAAACAAGAAATATTAAATAAAATGTTATCCTTAAACGTAAATAAATTAAGTAAGCTGTTTATTGTCAGAAATTATCAACTTATTAATATGAAAAGCTTTAAATCAAACTCGATAAAATATGTTTAACCATGATACATGGAGCACGGTCGATAAAACATGTTTGACGGACTACAAAAAGCAATATTATGGTTTCATAAAATCTCTGAAAAATGTGGATTCATTAAAGATAAATTATAATAAGATGTATTTGGTACAGTATATTTGATAAAGATCTGCCCGCAGGTATATACACGAACATGTAAGTATTACGTCTTATGCGGACTATTTCGATCTCCGCCTACAGTTTAGTTTGTAAATATTTATTCGTACGTTTGTAACACCTAGGATTCAATATTCATTTTATACGAAACCATTTCATATAAATCGTCCAAATGATATGTAGCCAAAATATTTGTATTTTTAATGACAAAAATATTACGTATCTTTAAATGCGGTTTACTCAGTGTGCACATTGTTACGAGTATTCATCGTCATCCCCTCTCAGTAAGTTATTACTTTTTTGAAAACGCTTATAAGATCACTGCAAACACGTTTCTACACATTTGCAGCTGAATAGATAAAATTCTGCTTCTAAACTTCCTCACCGGCTAAAAGCACTTTTCGGATTTAATTTCTATCTTATGTTTTAAATCTTTGGTAACAAAAAAAAACAACGTAGGCAAAACATTGTAAGGAGTGCATAACGTTTCAATCGTTCATTGCAGGCCAAAGTCATCGCGGAAATAAATATTATATATAACTTGAATCAAGACTTACAGTCATTTCTGGCAAGTCCCCGGGTAGCGTTAGGAATGTGACGATAAGGTCAAAGTTTGCACAATCTCCCTCTTTCTCCACTGACACCGCCCCTATGCCATTAAGAGCTTCAAGTTCTCTATCAAAGTCTTTCGGATCAAGAGTTATATTTAAGCCTGCAAAGTAAAGAAGTTTTAAATAATTGTCATCAATACCGTTTAATTATTTGTTTAAATCATCGGCCTATCAATGTCAAACAGATTTAAATCAGTTATTATAAGTGGTATTTTGGGTTTACATTAGTTGCATGTAAAAATAGATGAAATGGGAAATCCAACGAAAGCTTGCTACTTGGCGATACTGTTCTTTTCACTTAAATCGCTTTCGTTAACAAACCCATTTAAACGTATAGAAAAAAGGCTTCGTTTTTTTTACCTCAATGAAAAAAGGCTGTAACCAAGAATAATAACCACAACACAAAAGTGTTCTTTCCTACTGTCATCGAAACAAAGGAATAACTTTTCCAATTTTGTTCATTGAGCGCACCAAATCGGAACTTTCTCTGACGGCTGCTAAAAGAACAAACGTTCAACTTTCCCTAATACTCAAAAATGCAGCATAAGGCTTGTAAACCCCAAAATGAAACCATCAAATACAAACCAGTTCTTGTCTTTCCGTTATAGGTAACGTCAATGAGACCAGTAACAGGCGGGGAAGCATCAGATGTCCTTCTTACAGCTATTGCTCCGGCTCCATTGTTCAGAGTAGAGGTCGCAGATGTACTGGGATAAGCCAGCCTACCACTTGTTACCTATAAGTGCAGTTGCAATTAAAATTGATTTCTAATGTGGAAGGGCACTGACTGTGTTTTGTTTAATAGGTTATGACGAGTACGAAGTACATATTTCACAATGTAACACCATTTTAACATATTCCTGGTCTTTGTTTGTCTTTCTACAACTTTAAAACATATTGATACTACAATACGCAAACACACTTATATTACAATTATAATTTATATTACATAAACAAAATTTGAAAATAAATATGTATTACACTTACTCTCCCGTTTGCAAGTTCGAAAAGAGGAAACTCATTTCCACAATCAAAAGGCTTCAGTGTGACTTCATACAACGTCGTGGATTTAGCTATAACGCTAATTTCATTGATAAGAGCTCCGTTTGGTCTTGATGGGGGAAGACGCCTCAAAGAAACCTCTGAAAATAAAACATTCATGCTGAGTGAATACTTTTGTACCGTTCAGTATGTTGAATTCATGTTAGTACTAATGTGTCAACTACTTTGTGGATAATTAATTTAGCTGGTTAAAAAAACGATGTGTCATTAAATATATTGGTTGACAAATATAACATTTGTATTAATATCAATTTTTATTTTATTACAACGTATCTACAACTATTTTACATAGATCAGTTAATCTAGCATTTATATTAAGGATAATGTGTCATTCAGAGTGACTATAATATTGATTTATATTTGTACCATTCATGTTCATAACGATATGATATTCACTGTATTGTTTATTTATTGCTTACTTTTAATTTTATATATCATTACATTTCTAATATTTCAACGCTCAAGGCATGGAAGTGTGGTTTTACTTGGTTATAAACATATCTATTCAATGTCGATGACCCTTTGAAAGTTTTTTTTTTTATATTTATATTGGTTATGTCGTCTCGTCCGTAACTCAAACCAAGAATAAACATAAAAGTTCCAACAACATATATTTTATATACCAACAAAAATCAAATATGATTTATGAAATTGAAAGAATTCTTATTACAAATATTAATATTATTGAGAACACAGACCGCCTTCGGGCTAAATATGGCATGAACTATGCAATTGTAATTTTCAGATAAAAGAGAAGTATGGGGCCCGGCGTAACTTAAGTTCGTTTTTACAACTGAAAAACCAGTATGAGAGAAGGTAACAAGTACAAATATGTTGATGGTCTAAATATATTAACTTATTAACACTAGTTGCAAACTTTGTTATATGTAGGTCAACATACAGACCGTAAAAATAGGTATGCTTGATATTTTTTTCAAGAAACCGTTACATTATTATATCGTTGGTAATTGACATTGAAAATTTTATTATAATTAATTACAATTAATCGGGGGAAAATCATATCCAATTAATGATAATTAACAACAAGCTATTTAAATCAAAAACACAGATCACAATTATCAAGGTGAAAATTCTACTTGCCTGGGTCATTTGTAGTTTCTTTCTGGCCAATGAATACCGAGTCGACATATCCCGGCTGATCATCGTTTAGACTGTACACCCGGACTTCATCTAAACGATGCTCGGTGCCAGTTGGGAATTGAGCATAGATCTGGTCGTAAACATTCATGCAGCTGTAGTACCAACTCTCAGATCTACAAATGAATACGAGAAACAACAGTTGCAAATAACGTAAACAGAACATAATTTTGGATCCTTTCGATACGAGTACAATTAATTCGACGTCATTTTTAGACTTACAAACTCAGATTGTGGTTTCTTCGCCTAAATAAATGTAAATTGCAGGTAGAAAATATTAAAGCATAGCGGAAATTTATTGCATCTGTAAACATAGGTGTAACGTGCAGATGAATTGACATCTTTTTTGTTTTCAGTTTGATTCCAAAGGATCCCACAACACCAAGCAGCATCCACCTTGCACTAACGCATGGGCGCGCACAAACACATCACCATTCTTACATTCATTACTTAACCGGTCCTTTAAAATCAGTAGACTTCAGACGAATGATAAACTTACATTCATATACTTCGTTTTATGATGAAAACAACTACAAATAAGTAAGTGGTTTATGTGATAAACCAAGTAGAGCAATTAATTCAGATCAATGATGATATCTTACATTGTATCTGTGTCAGTTTTGAATGTGTTGTCCAGATACACGACCCTCGTTTGAATGTCTTGCTGTGCGTCCTTGTAAGATACTGTGACACGAATGAAGTTTTGTAGGAATCCCTTATAGGCCAGACATAACTGAAATTGTACATGATTTAAAGTTAACAAGAACAACGATTATATACACTATTAATATATATCATGATTTATGTAGAGTAGAAGAAATGCATTGAGATTTACGAGTATATTTAGTGCGGCCATACGCATTATTCATAAGAAATATTTAACTTCTTATTAAGGCTTGGAAAATGGGATGATTTTTTAAATAAATATTTTTATTCAATTCGGCTGTCAATTTTGAAAGTATTTTATTTAGCTGTCTTGCGATGAACAAGTAAAGTATTAAATCGCCAAGACAGGTTAGTTATCTCAATTGCATTGGTTATTTGCAGAGAACACGTAATAGAAATATAATTCCAAAATATTAATTACAGTGTTCACGTTTTATACACGTTTTTGTAAATGTCAACAATTATCAAATAATTTCATCGAAAATATTATCATGGTAAACTATCTTACTGTTCCATACTGTGACATCATTATACCGACGTCATCATCTTGTTTCCGGTAAATCCGGTAAGGATTTGCCAACACATAACGTCCACAAAACGGTTCCGAGTCTTTTGTCCTCGTTCCGGTAAACTGGGGAGAATCTCCCTCAAAACTTTGATAATACTTTGCAATACCGGGACCTTCGAACACCTTGGGGCATTTTGCTTCCAACATGCTGTTTATGGCTTTCTCAAGCTAAGGTAATGATAAAAATAAAATGAATTGATTTAAAAAATATCTACAACTTAAATTGTCCAATTAATCTAATTTGGAGAACGTTTGCTGTAAAACTTGACAGATATTTACAACTAAAATTATGTATTAGTTAGAGTCCAAAAGGAGAAATCTACATGAAATAGACACGGCAAAGGTGGGAGCGGTAGCGACCGACTGGGCGTGTCTATTTCATGTAGATTTCTTTATTTGGACTCTAACTGACTTAGTGTTTACGCTAGTTTTCCCCAAAGTTTGTTCTGTAACAATAATTTCTATAGACTGTTTCTACACGAAATAGAAAGGAGATTTAAAAAAAAATAAAGCACTGTGATTGGTCGAAAAACTAGGGTAAACACTAAACAGCTTAACTAATTTGGAAATCGTTTTGCTGTAAAACATGATAGATTTTAACAACTTAAATTGTACAACTTACATGTAACTAATTTGGAAACAGTTTTGCTGTAAAACATGACAGATTGTAAGCTGATGAAGTCAAGTATTACCAAAGTACATTTAGATGTTTAGAAACGGCATTTAAAATAAACTTACGTTTGCAGTGGAAAGTAAAGAAACGCTGAACGGAGCTGAAACTACACCTTCTAAAGACAGGGCAACCGTGTCAAGGTCCGGAGACCCTTTGGTGTTCTCAGTAACGGTGTATGTTACATCTGAGCTATTAGCAACTTTAATAACTTCAATGTTCGGAAAATCGCCTGGAAAAAATATAATATGTCGATTTAAAAGAAGTTACATTTATTTAACATTTTACAAGAATTTCACTTGTTATTAGGTATACACTTAAAAAATTCCATGTGTATCCGAGCGGGTTTCGGTGTCAGTTCTGCAAGTTTCATATACCATTTTAATATTGCATGATAACATCTTATGAAAATAAAACATTGATAATTATGGCTTTTATTTATAAAAATAAAACCTTTTGTCTTTTCGGGCTCTTCCGTTCGTTAATATTTCATGTCTATTGGTTTGCAATCTAGATTAATTTTACTATAAACAAGTACAAGCTTAAAAGCGTTTGAGATGCGTTTTAGACGCTATGAATTTATTGTTTAATTAAGTTTGCAAACCTCGATTGGAGTCAAACGTAAGTTGGAAAGAGGGTGTTGCAGTCGGATTTCTGGTAACAACAATCGATTCCTCACTACCAAAAATAGGCAATGCATTAAGAGCATTTTGAATTGTGGTCTCATCCATGTCAGTAGTCAGCGGCTCTGTAAATACAGCACAGATACTAACTGTACATTAATTTAAACATGTGATGGTATTCCTTGTACAAGTTCTGGCAACTTAAACGAATATTGAACTTTAAAGATAATTAAGTGCAGTTCACACTCGTTATGTCGAAGTCGTCGGGACCGTACATTTTAATTCGAGATATCCGAAGTTCGACACATGCGAATTTGCGCCAATGCACGAATATCATACCTATATGTTTCTAATGCTGACATGATTGTTAGTGCTAGAACTCGTTTATAAACATTTCAATGGATCAATAAGTTTATCAAAACAGAACAGAAAACATATATTAACTTGATTATGTTTTACATGTTAAAAAACCATTATCGTTAAGTTTCGGTGTTGGTGTAACATCGTCGTCGTCTTTACTCTGAGTGTTAAAGTCGCCTTTCTTTATTTTTTATAACGTTAACTAATTCAAATTATTATTCACCCCATAATCATTAATTTTGGAGCTTTTTTGTGCTTCAGTCTTGTTGGGAAGAATTGATATTTTTTATCATGTTTTGCATTTGTTGTCCTAAACGGATGAACTCATATTTTATTGGCCTGGTTGTCACAATGTAATAATTATTGTAATTAAATATTGTTGTTTTTTTAACTGAAATTAGTTGCATTTACGATTTCGAATATTTTACATCTGAATGCATTAAATCAGCGAATATTTTACCGAACAGGTGATAATCGTTAATAACTATTAAATATTGGTATCTTGTTTGCTTACAAGTTCTTTCTTTGAAGAAGCCGCGCGCATTGTTCGACTGCGGCAAGTTTCACACTTCGACTTATCCGATGATTTTATATAACATATTTTAGCCGGCGGATTCGAAATTTAATTCATCAGTAAGTTGAGACGTAATATACTGGATGTCTTTGCCCGACACTAAAATACCTGAGTCATCAGCATATAAAAGTAACTTATTACGAACTACAGCCTCCATATCATTAACGTAGATCAAAAATAAGAGGGGACCAAGGATTAAACCCTGGGGTACCCCACATGTGATATTGGCACAAGATGAAAGTATGCCGGAGACATTGACCATTTGTGTTCGAGTGTGGACTGTATTTCGAATAGTATAAAAAAACTAAATCTATGTTAGTTATCTAAGAGTACATTTAAACATGCCCACAAGAGCCTGTTAACTGACCTGTGTAAACACCGTAGAGCCCAAATCTAAACTCTCCTTGGGTGTTCACTTCTACTGTTTGCACCTCACTCACTGGTGTTCTACTTGCGAACAGCTTGAATTCCAGACTCTATAGCAATATAGCAAATATGCAATTAAGCATTTCATAACAAAAATTAACGGACTATCTCAACAAAGCTTCAACTGATTAGCAGATAGTTTTTTCTTGAACATGTCAGATCTTTAATTTCCAAAAATCATGAGCCTAATTGCTTAAGCGGCATATTATTTTCCGCAAAGATTTAAGTCAAATATTACAAAATATATCAAATCATATATTTCAAAGTTCCAAATAGGTAAACTGTCAGATGAAAAAAATAACTATCTCATATTGTACCAGCAATTCTTGTTTTGGCTCATTTTAGTCTACATATGAATTTTATGTTTTTATTCTGTTAATTAATTAAATTGTCATTCATCAAATAGATGAAAAAGGACTTTGAAAGCCACCAAACACGACAAATATGAAAAGATTGCAGGCTCGTGAAGTTACATAATACGCAATAGTTTTTGGCCTTAGGCATTCATATAAGCCTTCGGTCTCGGCCAGTATGACTTTCCTAGGCCCAAATAACAAGGTCAATATGAATTACATGTAACTTGATTAATAACATTATATTAACTTGAGAAATCCAGATGAGAAGCCTTTTAAATAATGCTACTGGTTGAAGAAATTTACAGTGACTGTCAACAACACTATTGGGCAAAATGATTTACATACATACTGCTCTAAACCATTTCCATATATTAAATAACTATTACCTGAACATCATACTTCACAGTGGACCTTATTTGTATGACTTGTTCCTCCTGAACAGCGTTTCCGGTCCATGCGCTTGTGAATGTTGTATCATAAAACTTGGCCTTCAAGTGGACAAAAGAGCCACCATTGTTCTCATAATGAACAACCTCTAGTAAGTATCTAGAAATTATAATATCGTATAGTGTTAGTACATTTTGTCTTAAAGTTTGTGATTGTGTTTTATTCACACTTATTCACACTTACACTTTCATTTACATTACATTAAGGGCTTACCACTAATTCGATAACGAAATATAATATAATTCGATAACGAAAAACAGAAATAAGCGTATTTTAATCATAACCAGGTACAAATAATATAATTAACTAGAAAAAAAGAACAATCTGTATTAACATATAAGATTACTTAGTGTTCTCATCAAGAGTTCTTCGTGAAGACGCTTCCCAAGTCATGGACGATGTGACTGCAGCAACCTGTTAAGAAAACGACACGTAATATATTGTTTACTTTCCTAGCGAATATAATACCGGAAATGTGTTGTTGTTTCATTTTTGTTGTACCTTAATTTTTGAAATACGTTCTTAAACATTAATTGTATACAAAATTATAAGTTATTTTAAGTTTTGCCTTGATATTTCAAATCCAACAAACTAGACAAACTAGACAATCATCGAAAACAATGATGAATTAATGAATCACCTATAATTACTATTTTCCTCCAAATCAGTTTAACATAAATATCTCTTCAAACCAATTGATTAAATATTATTGTTAAGTTTAAGACATAAATATGAAAAATAATACCGGTATATAAACTCGACATATATAATGACTTAACTTTCAACTTTTTAAAAAAAATACTTATTTCTGTTTTTTTTTCTGAAAATGCTTTTTAACGATGTGTAAATAAAAAAATAACACGTTTTGTTCAGCTATAAAGTTATGTTTTGTTCCATTGCCTATTTCCTTAAACAAATTTAATTAAACCTAAAGCATACATACACCGTCAACGTATAGTCTGGCCCCATCATCAGCTTTCAAGAAGAACTGATATTGTCCTGTGTGAGGAGGTGTAAAATACGTGGTCATCCGTGAAACGTAGGTGTCCATCGTATTATTAGTGTCCACGTGGTATGTTTCGTCCAGAACTTCGACATTGTATCCAGGGTCTGAACTCGTAAGTGATTTAATACTATCGAGACTGTTTGCATCTTTGCTTGTGGTCGTCCAGTACTCAAAATTAACACCGCGGTTGCCTTCAAACTTTGTACGGGAATAATTCGGGTTAGATGGTACCTTGCAAGTAAGATATTGATCCACTTCTACTTCCATGATTTCACAGACTGCGTCTGCAGCGAGAAATGTGTACATATTACTTTCTTTTAACTTGATAAACTTGAATGGTAGTAACATCTACAGTGAACCCTCGCTAAGACCGTCCTTGGAGCCGGAGCAAAGTGGTCCTTTAAATAGTGTGTTCTCCGTGTATGAAAACACATAACACATTACATGTCCTTCGTGATCTGGATTTTATGCATGGGGATACTCCTAAATTCGGGGTAATAGAGAATAAAAAACTGTAAAATGGACTTTTAAGTTGAGCTCTTATTACGTTGTGGTCTTAATTTCGGGATGGTCTCAATCAGGGGTTTTACATGTATACAATATTTCCATGATCTAATTAAAATTATTACTTTATAATTTATTAATTAATTATTTAATGTTGATAAACATACCTCCAATAAATGCCTTTGGCTGCACATACGGTGCCCTGTCGTCAAAATAGTTTCCATAGATGGTAAGAGCAAGTCCGCCAGCAACACTACCACTTGATTGACTAAGACTGGTTATGTCTGAAAAAAGACATATTTTTAAGCCCCAGCCCTAAACTTATGTAAAAAATATACTATTGAAAAATCGTATTTGTCCATATAGACTCCAATATATAAACTCTCTAACAGAACACAAAAAGTCCGATCGAATTCTTTCTTATAGACGGAATTTTCAATGATATTAATAAATTATCGTTAACGAACAATTGAGGTATTTTTAGCACCGATTTTTGACGAAAAGACACCTTCATGCACGATCTCGATTTCCGTGACGTTTCGGACATCCAACTTTCGCTTTTAGTCGCGCGGACCAAATTTATGTTAGTAAATTAAAATGATATTAGCCCGAAATAATGCTGCAAATTTGTGCCTATAGTTCCAAATACATGTAATATTTCATACAAGAACTGGTTAAACTGAAGTAATGCCGCTTTGATAGATGACACTAGATGCACCAAGTCACTACTAAATGCATTATAAAAATTAATATTAACTTTTAAAATATTAAGAAGTTCTGAATTAACTTTACAAAGGATGTAAATATATGTTAAATATTCTTAAGAAGACTCATTGACAAGCGTTGCAGTTGGCATTAAGAAGCTAAATACATATATTCAAAATCAAATTCCACGAATTAAGAATCTCAGATAAATCTAGAATTTTGAATAAAAGTTTTTAAAAATCAGAAGTTATTTTCCAAAAATATTAACAACTAAAAATGTTTAAAAAATCAGCGGTCTAAATACACGTAATTATTCGCATGGTGTTGTTAATTTTGGTTGATTACCGGTATAGGCCTGAAACATGTAAACTTGATCGTTGCTGGACACACGGTACAACTCCGCATTTGGTTTAGATCTGAAAATAACCAGAGATATGTTATCGCTGACTTTTCATTGGCATAAAACGTTAACATAAAATATAAAAGTCAAATTATAAATAAAATCGAAAAAAAGATAGCATAGTTCATTTTCTTCCGTGAAAATGCTTAAACTTTAATTACAGAAATATTAATATTAATTAGTCGTGATTATGAAGAATGAATATTTGAAATGGCTTTTAGGTTATGGCAGTGAATTTAAACGGCATGGAAAGAGTCTTTGTTGTGTTAAAAATTTCTTGGCTTAGTGAAACAAACGCACTGTCACAATATAATTGCATTCATTCAATTGAGACCAATCACAAATATTGTTTAGAGAAATGAAACACGTCAAATGTGTATGACTTACCTTCCATAAGGCGATTCAATGATGAAGCTTGCGTTGTAGTAACCTGCAACCACATATGTAATTTACTGAATTACGTCGTAATTAGTAATTTTCTATTTGGAAAAAGAAGCATTTTATTATAACAATTATAAATCTGATATTATGACAAAGAAATGAAAGTTCTAAAATTTCAAATATTCTTATCTTAGAATAAATAATGAATAATTAACTATTTAAGGGCTCTGCTTTCAAAGAATGCGGCCCAGGTTGTGACCGCGCTATTATTAATAAAACATTGTCAGGCACTTGTCTAGGTTCTTCAACATTTGATCAATATGACTTTTTAGTTGTAAACAAAGATTTCTATAAAGTAAATACATGTATGCATATGTAAATATATGTTATTCCTTTATCTCTTATACTCTACCGTACATATTATTAAACAGAAACCTTACAAAAATATTAATGCATATGTATTGTTAACAGTTAAGTGCAAAGAAAGATTTCTTACCCACAGAAGTTCCTTTGGTTTTACAAGTCAGAGTACCAAAGTCGGAATTTTCGTCATTCAGTGCAAGACCATAACTGGTAAACAAAAAAATATCATAAATGATAAACAAGAAATATTATTTGTAGCAACCTACTACATTAACTGCGAGGTAAACTCAACTATTCCAAAATCATACATATTAACCTATTGAATCGACCTTAATATTTATTCATTGCTTTATTAATTTAATTGCTATTTTTAACAATGTAATATGAAACTAACCAAGACCGTCAATATATACCCACATTGTCCCCCAAAACATATCAAAACAAATAAAATTATAGTTTTGCAAATTTTGGTTAAAAGATATTTCCCCAATGTGTTGAAAAATATATAAATACCACTGAAATCTATAATATATCTGGTACTGTTTGAAACCTTTAATAAATTAACATTTTAACTGCATTATCGGATTATAAAGCTGATAGACGTACAACTCATCTCCATCCTTCAGTCCACAGTCTTGCGGCCCGACGAAGACTCTGGAATGTAAAGCGTATGTATAATAAAAATGCTGTCGATATGCATTCTCGCAGTAAATCTTTTTTGTATTAAATAGAATAGTCTTAACATTAAATTTTAAATTACTTTATATTTATTGTTGCATCAGTTTTATAACTGACATGTACTTGTCAGAAATCATTATATGGGACGCGCAACGGGAAAAGATACCTTAAGTTGACGTCAATTCTTGAAATGACGTCATAAAGTTGAGCCGACGACATTACTTATTAAACTAAAATGTCCAAAGACACATTTCCCCATGGCATTCCCCATTATTTATTATCGGGCATCGCTTCAAGAGTTTCTGATATCAACTAGAATGGTAGTAAATAAAATGAATATGTACGAACATACGATATGTATTTAAGTGTTTGTTGTTAACCTTCAGGATTAGAACATGAAAAATATTTTAATACTCTTTACTTGAATGTTCAATAATTCGTTCATATTTGTCAAATTGATTTTTTCCAAGCAAAACAAATCATGCAAAGATTACTTTTCATTTCAAGTAGGAATATTGCATCAGTGAATACAGCCCAAAATACACTATTAACAAGACTATTTATAAACTAAAATCGAAGAAAATCAGGAAAATTGGAGTTATGTATTTACCAAATGACTTGTTTAGTTCTCAATGGGTCATTTATTCAGTATATGCACAATTTAAGTTTCCAAGAAAATTTAAATATGAAAGTTTGAAATGGAGGCATTTATCAACAGGTGTTATGTTACCTTGTAATTTTCTCTGTCTTGCCATTGGTTGCTGAAGCCATGTTACTTCCATATCGGTCACTGATTAATTTACCGTACATGGTTACCATATCACCTTGAAAGAAGACATTAAATTTAACAAAGATCAAATAATGAAAACAAGTATGCACAACTGCTCACTAGCCTTGCAATGAAAGGAAACTTACCACCTTCCTTTAACGGAATCACAAAACTAATCTACTAAGAACCGAATCATAATATCCCGCATTAAATGTATCATTATGAAAATTCAAACATGAAAGTGTAATGGGGGCCTACCGATATCCAGAGTTACATCCCATTGAGAGTGGCTTCCCTTGCTGATTGGGCAGTTCCGGTTTAGAAGCGGTAATAAAGCGTAGCGTTAAAAGTGTAGATAAAAGGTTTCAAAGTGCCTTTGAAGTTAAAATGCATTGTCAAATTAACAAAAAAACCTATTAGATTTATATATGGATGTATCGATTACATAGATTTAAACATACAGATTGCAAAACAAAAACCTTTGAATTCGCACAATTATTATAAAAAAAGTTAAAAGCATACCCGGTTTTCCAGATTGAGGAGTAAAGGTGTCGATAGTTGGTGTATTTGCACCCTGTGGCTGCAAACAAAAAATAATTAAAAGTTACTGTAAGTTGTTTTCAAACCAGATATACAGCAAAACAACATACATGTAACATCAATTAATATAATTATCTATTAATTCGGGTAATAATTGTTTTATCGGTAATGGATTTCAAAAATTGAAATTCATTACCGATTGAATAATTAATATACCGATTGACTTTCAGCAATACGTGTGAATTATTTACAAAATTAAAAACGGAACATAAATTAAATAAAGGGATCGGGGCAAAATTACTGCTTCAAATGCATATACATGTTGATTGATTTTCAGTCATGGTAGACATCTGAACCACGTAATAAAGTTTTTTTTGCTAATCAAGAATGCAACATATTAAACTTCTGAAGCAGTCAACCGTTAAAATTAATTTTGCTTTATATACCTTTAATACGGAGAGTTACCTTGTATGTGCATTTTGCGTTAGTTGGATCTCCCCCGCAGAGGTTATCATCTGGCACAGTGTCGCCGTCCACAACCAGTCTCACATAATGATCTTCTTCTTGCATACCACTGAATAAGACATGGCTGTTACTTTCAAACCAAGTGATTTAATTATAATATTGACCGTATGATGCTACTACAGAGAAATGTGTTTGAGAATATAGTTTGTTATTCATTTCAATATGGACCCGTATTTATCAGTTTTCTGACATTTTACAGTCTCATCTGGTCGTCTAAAGTTAGTAACAATCTGCAGACCCCATACCCGCCGAAAAAAGTTTTAATTTTCAAGTCCAGACAGTAGGTATGTCGACCCATCGATACTTGAGTACGTTTTATGATATTAAATACAATTTCTTTATACTATATATTCGCTCTTCTCTTTAAAATTCTAAATACATAAACTGGGTGTTGCTTAATGCTTTGATACCATAAACCGTTTTCTATCATCAGATTATGAACTCAATTTTAATTAACGATAACCCTCCTTTATCAAATTATCAATTCAGTTTTATTTTAATTTACGCTTTAGTCTAAGGTAAAGTAAAGAAGACACATACCGAGGGGTGTAGCACTGTACTTGGGTCTCCGTGCAGCCATCTTTATGGACTACACACTCATGCATACTTCCGGATATTCCAACCAAGTACACTTTGTTACCCGTATTGGGATCGTCATTCTGACTGTACTGATCTTTGGAGAAACCTGTTTTTGGAAAAAAAGATAATGCATTAACCTAATGATACATGTAAATCTAGAAACATATTTTTTGCTGAACACCTGCAAAATATATGTTATCGCTAGGTCTCCATGATACCGTATGAATTTTACATATTTCGGAAAAGTTCTGACTATATAATTATATTAATTTTATTAATTTAACCGCGAAATGCGTAATAACGCAATGCCATGTCGTCTACTCAACGTAATAACTAGTACGCAATAATTAGATTGTGGGTTATTGGTTAACTCATCGGCAATGTAAACATTCACTCTCACAAACTTTTACTAATTTGTTGTTTGTGTATGTAATTAATAGCTAAAGGAAAACATATGTTTCATAAACATTTTTAATCAGTCTATAATGCTAATGTGTGTGTCGTGAAAATTCATCGCAAACTAAGAAAATTAGTATACAGCTAAAATACTGAAAATGGTAAAAATAGATCGAAAACAAAGAAAGACAACTCTGTAGACAAGAATCTTACCGCTCCCATAGATTGTCAGGCGTGTTTCTCCCCCAAGACTTCCGTACCTAGGCTGCATTTCATCAACTACCGCTCCTAAAGACAATATGATATAAAAACTTTGTAGAACTGTTCTACTTCTATATGATCACTTCACACCCCTTTGATATTTAAAAAAAACAGGTAAAACTATTTTTCAAACTCTGAATAAATGATTTAACCGATTTTTATTCCAGAGGAAAACTTTTGTCATTAACAGGTAACATATTATTCAGTTCAAATTAATAAAAGATGTCCCCGCAAAAGACCAAATAAAATTTTTTAATCACCGTAATGTTTCTGTTAAATTTTATGTTCAATTTCGTATTTTAATATTTTGTTTATTATTTTCACATCATACATTAACTTATTCAAATATAAACAGGTTAAATTATCTAAAGCACTTGTCTTTTAAAATAACCATGTGCTCGCGGGAAATAATCATAACTAATTACAATCGAAAATGCAAATATTTTCAGAGATTTTTTACTATATTAAATGACTGAATTTTAATTATTCACCTGTAAGGTTCAAGAACAAGTGTATTTATTCAAGACAAGTTCGAAAAAGTTTTAAGTAACCATACTAACTGAATATTAAGCCGTTAATACTAACACCTTAAACTAACTTACTTTGATAGTGAAATGTAATTTAAATAATTTGTTAAATCCCATTAAAAGAAAATTTAAATGTTTTCACATCTTTACGAAATTCTATATAACGCAAAAGAGAGAAAGCAGATTGATGGGGGATTTACAAAAGACGTAGATTAATTAACTTAAGAGGTGAAATCTGCTATCCATTATCAAATGCCTTGTAAATATTTATGTACTGAAAAATAAATATAATACTTAAATTAAAAACCAATAATTAGACAGTAAAATGACAGAAAAGTACATTCAACTTTGGTTTATCAGCAAAAAATTACAAATCAGATTTTGCCATGTTATTGTCTTTAGGGGTATTGATCAAAGGAAAAATATTTAATTCTCTCGCATCATTCAGAACAAAATTCTTGGTTAATAAACTCAGCCAAAGTTCAAATTGGTCACTTTTTCCGTATTTTTTGTTAGAAATACATTGAATTCACTCTTTATTTATGATCACATGTCAACAACAGTCTTCAAATTAAGCTTTAATCAGTAATAATTGACTTTGGAACAGTTTGGCGAGAGTTATTCTTAATTTTGCTAAAATGCATTTTTTGCATAAAAAGGTCAAGCAAACAGAAATTTGCTCTTAATTTCTTTTTAGTTTACAATGACATTTTATTGCTTCAACAAAGAATTTTAAGGCTGCATATCGGCCGTCAGTGACAGATGTGGTCATAATTCATGAACAATGAAATTTCCAACTAACTGCGTTATGCTTTATTTTCAAGATAGTTGAGGGCGAAAGAACATGGAGCAGAGCTAATCAATGGCAGAAAATACGGGAAATATAAAGATGAACAAGCTTGAACTAAACGCATTTTTCGACAAGTGACAACCTAACAGCTCTGCTCTGAATTTAAATGTTTCATTTATGAGTGTGAGTTTCATTTCAAGTGAGAGTTAAAAAGTTTACATTCGGTGAAAGACATATTTCATACATATTCAAGTTGTCTCTGATAATCAACTCGTAGGAGCTATCACCTGAGCGCAAAATAATTTCAGGATGTCTTTTTGGTCTGTAGATCTAACTGAAACTTGTACTTTTTTATCTTATTGCAGTAAATAGTTTCATTTTGAGTTAAAACTACGAGTAAACATGTTTAGATATAAATATGTTTGCGTAAGGGAGATATTCGAAACATTACTTAAAATAGTTCGTTGGTTGCAAAATAAATGTGTTATGCCGACATATATGACGCAACGTGATGTTTATTTCTTCGAGCTCTTTAAATTATATGCAATACATTCTCCATTCTGATGTTGAAGAACTGTGCTATTATTTGTTTAGTTTTTCTTTAATAAAGTATCACGATCTCAGTCAGAAGTAAAACAGTCTTACCATTGCACACGAAAATATTAAGAACGTAACTCCATAAAATCAATTTCGAAATTTCCACGAAAATGTCTTTGGTCTTTCTTCTCATTGTTACTTTACTGTATGAACTTTTGGAACTTTTGACTAGCCGTTTTATACTCTATCCGGTATCCGGTGCAGTCGAACTCTTATTTTATAACAATAAGATTAACAGTATTTTGACTTGTGTCCATTAAGAGTTTAATTGGATTAAAAACTGACGCATGATGAGGTCAAAGTCGTGTTTGTTATACAAATTAATAATTATTGGCGTCATTGTTATTTTATTATTTAGCATTATTACAAAAGTACGTAATTATTTTTATCCGCCAATAATTCGTTCAGTTATTCTAATGAATTCTTGAAAATTACTGTAATATAATGACTATAGAAAACAAGGTCGTACAGTTGTTTTAAAAATATTCCAACCAAAACTTATTTTATATAATATTTGATATAAGCAAAACAAGGTCGATTCTTTAAACCTGATGTAATCAGAATGGTAAAGATTTTGGTTTACGAAACAGCTTTATAGACACACTAGTCGCAGAGTCGCATTCGCTTATTTTAGCCAAGTATACCTGACAATTACTTGTTTCCATACCATTTTTATATTGTCTGTTTTTTTTTTCACTTTCAGTAACAGAGTTTTTGGAATCTTTAATACATTTAACAGTTCAGGGACCCGCGCTTTTTTCGCATTTTATGTTGTCGTTCAAGTGCATTAAATGGTGTGCTCGCGGAATTCCAAGGGCCCCCGTCCTTCAATCGTCTTACACCCTGCACCTGCGAGTTAAATTTAGGTCCTTACTTTACTATTGCTTTAATAAGAAACAACCCATTCTACTTTTTTTTCAATTCGGAAGAGCAGCTTTTATTTTAATTCAAAGAAGAAGGATTCAACTATGCGTTTACAGTATGATCGTTAAACATCTAGGAAGTATGTGAACATAATGATGTGCCTGACAAATATTGAATATATGGTCCTTGTCTACCCACCGAGGCAATTCAAAAGTAAAAAAGTGAACACATACTGATGAAACACCTCTGACCGTGTGTCACACCAGTTACGGGATTGATGTGTACCATTTGTAGTCGGGCTTCATCTCCAGCAGGCACTTTATATGAACCCATTCAAAGATAAATTTTAATACATTAAAACTTTCATTCCAATAATTTTGTAAAATTAAAAAAAAAATTACAGAAATGATTTTTTGGAACATTGTATTTAAATTGGAAATCCGACATGCCCGATGTAACCACGAATTACGAGAATCGATTTCAAACTAATCACCTTTCTGATCATAATATTTGATTATTATAATTCAATCCGATCAGCAGGTTTTTAAAATATTATTATAAGGTAAAGAAAATGGAAAAGTATGTTGACTTAAACAGTAAGTTTCTCGTTGTAAACAGGACAAAGTAGTTAAATAAATACGATATTTACTAACAATTTGTTGACCTCTATACGTGATTGTTACTGTACACGTGCCAATAATTATAATGATACAACGCGTTCATTTCTAAATGCAATATCTTTTATATTTTATTCAGTAATCAGAACAAACGTTTTTCAAATTCATTTCCAGTTAACTGCATACAATGTTGAGGTCCTTTTAATCAAGCGTTGGGTGATAGAAATACAGAGTAAGACAGACAAAAACATCTCGCCCTTTGTAACCTTAAACTATTATCGAAGGTTTTGCTTAAATCCCGTTATTAAGATCATCTTTGGGACTGGGAAAAAGTGGTCTTAATAGTGGGGTGGTCTTTATTTTGGGGTAGAAAATGGAGCAAAACTGCAAAATGGGACACCTGAATAGTGACCTTATAAGCGAAGTGGTCTTAATTTCGGGTTGGTCTTAATAAGGGATTTTACTTTATTATGAGCAATTTATCTAAAGGCCAACTCGTTTGGAATGTTACATAATGGCATTAAAATTTGCATTCAGGTTTTATATTTGTTAAAGACTGGCTTATTTTGTTTCAGTTGTAATTATTGTCGTTTCAGAGTAATATGAGCAATGTACAGATGTACAACTGATTTTATACTCAGCAAAAAAAGGTATCCACTTTCATTCCAATAATTTTGTAAAATTAAAAAAAGAGAAAAATGAAAAATCTTTCTTACTCGACTTATTCGTCAAAATAATGTTAGGGTTTTCAAGAAATTCAAGGAAAACTTACTTCCTAGAATCTACTTTCACTTTGAACCAGGAAGTAAGATTTCCTTGAATTTCTTGAAAACCCTAACATTATTTTTACGAATTGGCACTAAAAATTGTAGACCAGCATATACTTATTTCAGGTATGAGTTGCTTTGGTATATTGTTAATGAATTTCAGAGTTCTCATGCAAATGGTTTTTCTTCTGTTTTAGTATGTTCTTGGTAATTAGAACATGAATTAGACTAAACTGAGCTTGCAAAAATTTACTACAGCCATAGCTAAATACATTTATTTACTAAAATCTAGGTGGCAATAAGTATTTTCCCCAAAACTCATTTTTTGAAATTTTAGCCTGTTTTCGCCATTTGCAATGTTTGCGATACCTTAAATTAACTTGTATGTCAAATAAGCGATAACGTACTATAGTGTCAGGACATAAAGTTATTCACAGTTGAGCTCGTTACGCTTCGATTGTGGCAGGTCGATACGAGTTGTGCAGGGTTTATTGTTTACCCGGATTGTTTTGACGTTTTGCATGAAGTTTTCGTGCTAAGGTGTCTATACATGTACTGAAGTTTTGTGATTTTTAATCACTAATTGAATGCTGGATGTTTATCAAATGAGTTATTGATGCCAAGTTAAATGTTAGAATGCTAATAAATACAGTTGATAAAACAGGCCTAACACCAACCAAATGCTGATTTTTGTTCCATATGCGGGATAAGAAAAAGGCCTTAGAATGACTTTCGAACTGATATTCAAAGAAGGTAAAGCGATTTAGATACACTTTTAAATGGTTGGTAGATTTGAAATATAATTAAAATATTTTGAATAGAACGGATTCAAATAATGTAATAGCATTGGAATAGAGATACCTTTAACGTATTACTCCTTTCATCATCAATAAAAATAAAACTTATACAGCAAAATGCAGTTGAATAAATTTTTGCCCAAATAAATGTTGTATATGTATCTTTACTTTAAATGTGTTAAGAAAAGTAAGAACATTGAAGAAAAATAGCTGAAACTGAAATATCCCTAAAGTTTTATTGACACCCAAGCACTAAAACTAAGCACAAAAACTAATCAACATAAAAACAACGATTAAAATGCCAGACTAAAATAATGATCCTGTCGACAATATTTATTATACCTCACGTGATTAGTTTACTATATAGCGTAATGTGACGTCACATGCTGACAATCCGTAATGTTACCCTCTTGACATTACCTATACGCCCGCTTGACATTACGAATCGGCCCTCACGTGCGTTGAATACCGGGACCCGATGTTTTATTGATTAAATTGACTTTTTATTTTGTGTTAATATCATGATCATTGTTGAATAAATTTGTAAAAGTTTCCGAATTATTTTGTTCGGTATAATAAAATAAATATCACATCCTTCAGTGGGTGATAGAACGTTATGTTCACCCTTGACACGTAATGTCAACCTCGGCTAACGCCTCGGTTGACATTACCTGTCTCGGGTGAACATTCCGTTCTATCACCCACTGAAGGATGTGATATTTATATAATGACGTCCTTTAAACGAACATTTATTAATGAAGAGAGAAATCGTTCAGTTAAATTTAGTTTACCCTAATAGCGATTGATATTGTGTATGATGTGTTGTTTGTAGATCTGTTTTAGACAGATGTGAATTGTCCGTTGCTTATTTAATTTCAGTAACCGTGTATTGATGATCAAGGGTCATTAGTATCCGTGTTGAATACAAATATTTTTAGCTCGACTATTCGAAGACTAGGGGAGCTATCCTACTCGTCCCGGTGTCGGCGTCGGCGTCCGTTCAACAACAAATGCACTTTGGTTCATAACTTGCAAACTACTTATGACATCAACTTGAAAATTGGAATATATATTCACCATCAAATTCTACATCACTACCAACAACACCTATAACTCTACTACAAATATTTTTCAAGTTATGCCCCCTTTTCACTTAAATTTTGTGTTAAGGAAAATTTGCACTTCGGTCCATATCGTATAAACTACTTGAGATATCAACTTGAAACTTGGAATATATATTCAACATCAAATTCTACATCATTACCAACAAGACCCATAACTCTGTTGTCAATATATTTCAAGTTATACCCCCTTTTTCTTATATTTTGTGTTAAGCAAAATATGCATTTTGCCTAAAACTACTTGAGATATTGCCTTGAAACTTGAAATATATTTTCACCATCAAAATCTACATCATAACCAACAAGACCCATAACCCTGCTTCCAAAATTTTTCAAATTATGCCCCTTTTTCACTTAAATTTTGCGTTAAGCAAAATATACACTTGGCCCTTAACTTCAAAACTACTTGAGCTATCACCTTGAAACCTGGAAAATATATTCACCATCAAAATCTAGGTCAATATCAACAACAACTACCAATATTTTTCAAGTTATGCCCCCTTTTCACTTATTCAATTGTCCCATAATTTTGAAACAACAGGAGATATTACTTTGAAACTTGGAATATATATTTGTCATCAGTTTCTAAATAATTATCAACAAGATCCATAACTCTATTGGAAATATTTATGTAAGTTATGTCCCTTTTGCATTTAGTTTTTACCTCGACTATTCGATATTTCATTGAATCTTCGACTTTTTTTCACCATCAAAATCTACATCATTACCAAGAAGACCCATAACATTAATACAATTACTCTACAAGTTATGCCCCTTTTTCCAATGTTCCTATTTCCACTTATATTTTCACTTAAGTGCACTTCATCGATAACTTTGCAAATACTTAAGCTATCAACTTCAAACTTCCATTATATTTTCATTTCAGTTCCTTTTCTTTAACATTACTGAAGTGATTGATATTGAACTAAAAGTAAATGTCTCTAATAAAAATTTACTAACAAGTTTTCTAACAAATCCAGAAATATTTCATAGTTATTCCCCTATTCAGTTTAATATTTACGGTACATTAAAGGATTATTTCTGTTATTTGAAATAAATTTCTCCCTTACCATTCACTTGTTAATATTTTTCCTGATTACACATGAATGTATGACCATAGTAGTTATTGTTTTAATCTTCATATTGCATTTGTTTCAAATGATTCGAATAGTCGAGCGCGCTGTCTCCTCTGACAGCTCTTGTTATGTTTTATTCTAAGATTAATTTCTACTAATGCATTTGCTTCCGTGTAAATTAATTATTTAATGATATCTGAATGAACCATACGATTATTTTATATTTTCAGAAAATCAAATTAAAGTACCCTTATTTGTCAAGCTCATACATGACCTATTATTTACAACTCTGTTATTTTGGTATGTATTGATATAAAATACAAATGCCTTTTTCCAGTGATTAAAAGTGTAATTTTGTATAGTAACAATAGATCTAGTAATTAATTATTTTACTCACGATACTCAGTAAGTATTGATTGTAGAAACTCGGGAAAAAGGTTGCTTTGAGTGGAAAAAATAAGACAATACCCATAAAAAAGCAACATATGCATATCAGGAATCGCCACAGAATCGCGTTCTATTTGAATTGACATACCTATATAAAACATGCGCTGTTACAACCCGTTTTGTAATAAAAACGAGAATTGTAATACTTATAACAATTCTCGATTTTATTACAAAACGGTTTGTAAGGTATCAACCACTTTTGTAATAACGAGAATTGTAATAAAATTTCAAACTGTTATGAAATCTAACACTTAAGTTCATTCATATATAAGTTGAGTTTTAATCAGCACTTGACGGTCTCAAAATGATCAATGGCAATTCATGTCAATAATCACGTGCTAATTTCTATTCAGAAAACAGTTATTCTATGAATAGAATAATTTTTGGCAAAAATAACTAAGTTTTACATTTTATTACAATTCTTGTGATTACAAACGTGGTTAATACCTTTCAACCCGTTTTGTAATAAAATTTCAAAATGTAATAAAATCTAACATTAAGTTCATTCATATATAATTTGAGTTTTAATCAATACTTGAAGTTCTCTAAATAATCAAGGACAATTCAGGTCAATAAGGACGTGCAAATTTCTGTCTAAAACAGGGTTGAAGGTTATAAAACTGAGCATGGAAACCAGTCTCAAATCTCAAGCATCTGATTGGCTGAAATGGAGACCAGTCGCCATTTCAGCCAATCAGATGCTTGAAATTTGAGACTGGTTTCCATGCTCAGTTTTATAACCTTGGGACCAGTTGTTCTACGGACAGAAACTTTTTGCAAAAAAACAACAGGTTTTACCTTTTATTACAATTCTCGTTATTACTAAAGTGGTTGATACCTTTCAACTCGTTTTGTAGTAAAATTTCAAAATGTAATAAAATCTAACACTTAAGTTCATTCATATATAATAATAATTTGAGTTTTAGTCAATACTTGACGGTCTCTAAATGATCAAGGACGATTCAGGCCAGTTAGAACGTGTTAATTACTGTCTAAAGAAACAGTTATTCTACGGATAGAAACGTTTTTCGCAAAAACAACTAAGTTTCACATTTTATTACAATTCTCGTTATTACAAAAGTGGTTGATACCTTTCAACCCGTTTTGCAATAAATTTCAAAATGTAAAATAAAATGTTCGTTCATATATAAGCTGAGTTTTAATCAACACCAGATGGTTATAAATGATCAAGGACAATTCAGTATGTAGGCCTACTAATTTCTGTCTAAAAACAGTTTTTAAAAATAGACTCTTTATGGCAATTAAACATAGTTTCAAATTTTATTACAATTCTCGTTATTTCAAAAGTGGTTGATACCTTACAACCCGTTTTGTAATAACATTTCAACATGTAATAAATCTAAAACTTAAGTTCATTCATATATAATTTGAGTTTTAATCAATACTTGACGGTCTCTAAATGATCAAGGACAATTAAATCAATAAGGACGTGCTAGAAACAGTTATTCTACGGATAGAAACTTTTTTGGCAAAAATAACTAAGTTTGACATTTTATTACAATTCTCGTTATTACAGAAGTGGTCGATACCTTACAACCCGTTTTGTAATAAAAATGAAAATTGTTATAATTATTACAATTCTCGTATTTATTACAAAACGGGTTGTAACAATGCGCTCTCTCTATCTTCCTCTCTTCTTTTTCGCAGCGTGGGGAGGCTGCAAACCTGTGGAAATAAGGTAGTTTTTAAGGTGATATCATTTGTCACAATATTCTGTTAAAGTGGGGGGGGAGTGTGGTGACCTATTTTCATAAAATTCATGTTATTTAATAATTATAAATCTTCTTATTACTTCAGATATCAATTATAGGGCATAAACATGTTACAGGTCAATCAGGAATTATAAAAAAATTAGAAATATGAAACAATTTTTCTCACTGAGTGTAGCATTATTGCCGGGAGTCCAAACTTCCAAATTATCCACCATAGTATTAAACTACAGTCACAGGAAGGTTGTCTATATCAAGGTTAACAATGTCTTAGAATTTAGTTCAATAAACTTTACTAGAACCATAGTTATAAACAATGGAAACATGAATGTCAAATTTTCCTTTTGTAGTCACTGGGAGAAACATGTTTTTGCTATTGTTCTAGTACAGTTTATGGTCACCACACTCCCCCCACTTTAACAGAATATTGTGACAAATGATATCACCTTAAACCACTGTGACATTTATTATTACAAAACCGTTGTTTTAAAAGGGACTTTGATGTTTATGTGTTTCAGACCAATACTAATCACATGCTAGGGGCACTGGACAGTTGAAGAAAGCATAGATCGGCCTGGAAGCCCTTGTAATGAAAGATGATGCATTGAGGACCAAGCGTGCCAGTTCTCACATATATGAAGGAAATCTTGTTAAAGAACAGAAGCTCGGTATGTTCCTGTTTACCCTCTCATCGTGTTCTAGCTGATGTGACTACAAGGGGTTCTGACCTTGGTAAGTTCATTGAGTACCTGTCATTTTGCTTTACAATACTGTTAGCTTTGTACGTTTGAATGCTTTTACATACATCATTGTCGACTTGGTTGGTGAGTTAGACTTATTTCACCAAGACAATTTTTACTTGTTTGTTCATATGGTAACCTTTGGAGCAAGTTTGGTTTAAACCACCAGTGTTAATTTGTTTTTCCACTGACCGTTCCAAGGCGTTAACCCCTAATGTTCTCTTTTTGTTATTTTTTTAAAGTCTTATTTTTAAATTGATATTTTTATAAATCAATTCTTTCTTTTTCCCCCTTCTTCTTAGCATCGTGGGAATGTTTCTTGGTGAGGTGATTCCTAATATGCATTTTTAACTTTTTTATTATCCCTACCCTAATCTGGGGAGTATCAGTACTGTGGAGCCCTTTATCCCTACACTACCTGCTGCTAGGAACTATTAATGGTATGTATAATTAAACTTTATTTCGTTTGAAATTATTTGGATTTCATTGATTTGAATATAAATATTAAACATATGAAATATGTGGTGGTGTAAAAGTATTTTAAAATAGTAAAAGGAGACCTCAGAAGAGTTCTGAAACAGTATTCTATATATATACTAGAACATTGTTCAAACATCAATTTTGAGGTAGATTTGCAAAAAAATTACAACAAATATGTTTAATTTCAGATCCTGGACGAGGATTTTTTTCCTTGAAGAGTGTTAACAATGAAAAAGTCCAATTATCGACATCTGTGTCAACTGACTGCTACAAATTTATCTACAAGGTCCAGGAATCGACAAGTTCAAATTTTTGGAGCTGTAGTGCAATGGTACATGGAAGGCTAGAGGAACCTTATGTTAATTGATGAACATATTATGACGATACATATTTGTGAAAACAAAATAAGAAAACAAAATAATGCTTTGCCAGTGTACTTGTTTGTTAGGGTGTATCTGAAACTTGTTGTTGCGTAAAATAAACTTAATTTCACTTCATATACGCTTTATTATAATTAAACCAACTACATTTCTTAAAATAGCATCGAACTCTAAACTTTTAAAAAGAAATGGCAACACAGCTGTTTTTGTTTGCTGCACACGGGTGGGACACCCGTTCCGCACCAACCCCTTCGAGATACATGCACTAGTATTGTTAACTTACACTTAAATATTAATATGGGGGAGAACCCCGGGGTGTTAAAACTTTTGCTGTGACATATTGACGATGTACCAAGCATTCGGAAGGTCATCATTAATAAATACTTGTGGTATATATACTTTGCCTGAAAATTTATCCATGAACAATTGGTTTGCACGTTCTGTTAACATGTACGATACTCTTGGCTATGCGATGTCGCCATGTTTGGTGCTTGGATCTGTTCGAAAGTTTGTTCGTTGTTTGCTTATCTCACACATGTATCTTGCTCCAAAAACATGAATCCTTTTCGGGGATACCTATTATCGAAAGTCCATTATTTGGATTGAATTATCTCCCATTAACGTAAAAATTTATCTTTGATTCAGTGTATCGTAAGATAAGGCATACTTTCATTGTGTGTCTCTCTGTCGGTAGCACAAGTGTGCATAGAAACTCCAAAGATAATAGAGGAGCTAGCACGATACTTATAGATATATCTAATTGTTTCACATGTATGTATATTTAAATATGTGTGTATGTAAATGTCTAAGGATTTGGAAGGTCATTAGTTGACAAGGGTGCATAACTTTTTATTCGATTATTTATGAACCAAATGCTCTTAAGCAATACACTTTCCTGTTATGATGTTCGCGATAATTTACTGCTGTCGTATAATTTTGCTTAAGAATCTTTTTACAGTAACGGTTTCTTTTTTAATTTTAAACGAAGAGAAACACAAGCATTTCAATAAATAAATACAAAATTACACGTATCTGGATATTTGTTTTTGCAGAATCCACTTTTTTTCAAGCAAACTCAAGAAGCCAACAGTTGAGGTATACTGTCTGTTTTTGTGAATTGCAAACCATTATTAATGTTTCCTGTTGTATTTGTATCCACAACATTTTAAAGCATATACTTATTTTCAGTGAAATGTCTTTTTCTAAATACTATATTTCCGGGTAGCCCTTGGGTTCATTTACAAGATAAGGGAAATGCCAAAGTTGTCCCTCACAATAACTTTTACTCATGGTGAATATTTCTTTTTTAACCTTTAATATGTAAGGTACTTTCTATCACTGTTTATAGCCAAAGGGCATGGACCTTCGTTTAAAATGTTAAAGCAAAAATAAAAATTTCTATCATTGATACCATTGTGCGTCGAATTCTTTTTAAGGGTTGTTGAAGTTGCGTTTACATAATAGCAATTATGTAAGAACAACAAAGTCAATTTTGAAACGCAAACAAAACAAGATTGATGAAATGCACCATCCATATGATCTGCGATGGACATCTTATAAAAAAATTGACCAAGATTTGTCAGACTTCCTTCAAACATCTTAAAAGGGTTGCTAATGTAAGTGTCTAGATATGGTTATTAGATAAAAACAAGGACTACGGGCATTTGCTAAGATGACTGCAATAAAAAAAGATTTTAACAAGTTCGGCTCTTCATTGCAATTAAACTGGCTAGTTTGTCTAAAATTCCTACATTTTGCGAGGTTAATTTCCTCACACTCCTCGATTGTGACGCACACATAGAAGGAACGTGTATAGACGAACAAAAGGAACGAAGACTACCACTTATTTATTCGATTGTTTTTTGGAGAAAATAGATTTTTATTAAATTAATTTGAGCAAACAGAACATCTTACATAAGTAAAAAAGAACAAAATTAAACTAAATATGGACGCCGTCATGCGAAAGCCTGTCTTCGGTGATGTGTAGTTTTTTTCAGTTTCAGCTACATGTATTTTTAGAATGTACAAATATTTATAAATCAGTAAAAAATATTTATAAATCAGTTAATACTTAACAGTTATATATTTTTTCACAATCTTTGACAAAGCGAAATAATGTAAATCAATGGTGTCTACCACACTTTTTGACTATATTTTAAGGAATACGCAACTTCCAGAAGACAGGTTTGCGCATGGCACGTCCCAAATTATGAATTAGTAAAGTTTTTTCTACTTTTGCGTAAAACACATTGATTGCAAATCATATCGTTAAGCAGATCACGTATATTGTTATCACAAAATATGTCGACAGTTTGGCTCCTGCATTACTCTTTACTATGACAGTGTTGGAGTGTTGTAGGTTACTCGCTGGTGTACATGCTTTGACCTACTGGCGGAAGTGGACTTTCCCGATCAGATACCGCAGAGTGGGCTCTTGATTCCAACCCGCCATACATTGATGAGATGGGCGTTCTTGGCCATCTCTCATTGCCTTTAGTTGCAACATGCATTGGTTCAATAGCACGCATGCGCTCACTATACGCTGGTGGTTGAGCAAAGGTGCTGGAGGTGGACTTCTTATCTTCCAAAAGATCGGTGACGCTTATCGGACCAGGGGAGCTAATTCTCAGAGAGAAGCCAGAGTGAGGCCGCTTTTCTCCTCCACCAATTGTTGTTGTGATTGGCGGTTTACTGCGGATGAAATTCGCCAGATCTGCGGAATCTTCTCTGAAAAGGTAGTCCTCCACTGATTTTTCCCCATTGTGTAGAATACCAGTACGCCAGTCTATAATGTTTATATAAAAATACAATAATGCATGTCATGAATATAAAGAGAATTTCCTGTAATAAGAAAACTTGAACAATATATAATCGAGTCAATATAAAAGACACATGAGAACACAAAAATGCATTGACAGGATTCATACACCAGAAGTCGGTTTTCCGCCATGAAATGCTCCTTGCAAACTATCAGCACCATTTTTGTTGTAAAATAAATGTTAGTTAATAACCTCTGTAAAACGGTAATGATAAAAGGGGTCTAGTTCAGAAATAAACTTTACCCTATTACGAACTAGAATGCACTGCTTATTTAGTAAATTATGTCAAAACAAAATTCATTCTCTAAAATGAACAATATTCCTTATTAAGATACACATCCGTTTTCTGTTTGAAGCAAGGCAATCGATACGCAGAAAAAATGGAACAAACATTTTTCATTTAAATGCCTCTTGAATAAATCTTGGAAGTGTCACGTCTGCTTAACATTTTGACGTCATTTCAAGTAATGACGTCAACTTCCCGAAGACGCATGTCTAAACGGGGTAGTTTTGTTTAATGTATTTGAAAAAATATCAGCATTAATAACTTGATTTTAATGACTTTTGACTTGTCTAAAGTATACAAAACAATACAATCTTAAACAATTTATTATTTTACTTTTCCGTTCGTATTACAAAACTCATTTAAAAAGAGACAAAAATGCACACACACGAATATTATAGTAAATATGTGTTTATTTTTGTGTAAATAAAAACAGTTATCGAGGTATGTGTAAGTGTTATCAAAGTGTTTTACATGCTCCAGCAAGTTGTTGAATAGTTATAAAAGAAATTTTAGAAATATGCTTAATGTCCTAAAGTTCTTAGAATTCATCTTGCAAGGCGTCCACTGGTGTCATTGGCCTTTCGGTTTTATTAACTGGAGAGCGGGCTCTGTGAAGCATTGGAGAGGCTGTGCCACTAGGGCTTGGTTGTCTTGGCTCTAGCCTACTTAGCAGGTTCGATACTTGGATACTTCTACCAGCCGGTTGTGCAGTCGTATTGCTGCCAAGAACGTTGTCCTGGCCTGTCGTATTGTTGACTGTGTGTTTCGGAGAGCTGTCATATTGCGTGTTGTTATCCGTCATGTTGCTGGCAGGTATATTTGAACCAAAGTACCGAGGAGTTGAGCTGGCTTCTGGTATTGGTGACCGTATGCCGTTGTTATATTCGTTTTCGGGTAGACTTGAAATGTCAATCTTGGTCGCAAGCGGTGGTGCTTGTTTATAATCATCCCGGAATCCGAGGCTGGTGAACGAAGCATCCCTAAACAAGAACTCTTCGCCTTTACCGCTCTCACTGAAGCGGACATATTGTCCACCATGGAGAGTAACTGCAGATTGAAAACAAATATAATTAGTGCATGTTATATCTCAAACGTTTTATCGGCTGTTTATATTAATTGAACTTTTGAATGCAGCCTACATAACAATTGCATAAGATATAAATTAAATTATTCTTAATGCAGAGTCCAACGCTAGGTGCAGTCCACGTATGGTAAGCGTTCGATTCCCACTATGGGCAATATTTGATTTTATTTCAACAAACACGTTATTATATAATGAAAAATGCGCTTTAAATAACTTAATGGGAATTCTCATCAGAAATTTCCATTTAATTGTCGACATTATTTTCATGCAATAAAAAGAGCTGAAATGCTGACAGAATGTCAACCTTTAGCATTCCGTAATATGTATACTTTAAAGTGTGCTAAAACTGTTAAACATTAGCCTACCCATTCAAATGGTTCCATTTTATATGAAACGAATATGAATATAAAAAAGGAAGACAAGTTCATGTATTTTATTGTAATCATTCACTACAGTCAGAACTCGTAAAAGCGCAAAAATGTCCCTTTTAAATAAATAATAAGATTTTATTAGTAAATCATATTTATATTCAAGAAAGCACTTTTGAAAAACCTTACCTTACTTTGAAGATTCGGTGCAGGAAAAAAATACACTTCAAACATCCGTGATAACACATGTTAGCAAAATTATTGGAGTTACAAAATGTAGGTAATGTGGGTTTCGACCAAAACACTTCACACGACAAGTGGAATTAGTGACAAATATGTTCGTATAGACAAAATGCATGTTGCTTATAAGTATACCGTTACTGGAATTTAGTGTGTAGTTTTCACTCACAAAAACACATTAAATATGTAAGCTTCACTAATATCGAAGATAAATGTATTGAATTCAGACTGCTTTTATTCCTCGCTATGTAATGCTATTACTACTTTCAGTACTTTGATGTTTAATTCTTTCAAGGAAAACACCATTTAATGCAAATATGTTTAGTCTATTTATTAAGGCAGTATTGATATTAATTCATCACTTTCAGAACTTCACAATTATCTTTTTAACAAGTGAACACTTATTTCTGATTTCTTTTTCCGCAATGTTTCGTGCGAATTTAGACATTTAAAATCTTTATTGTAAAACTGTTTTTTATCAAACGAGTTAGATTTTAAGAATGAAAGTCTAGTAATGAAGTGCTCTATTCATGTATCTCGTAAAGATAGACTCAGATGCCGTCGTACCGATAATGATTCTCTATTTATTTGAATATACACAATGGGCCTTCTTTCATTCTTTTTTTCAATTTTCTTACAAATTAATTGATTTATTAATTATAATAAATAAGTAAGGCATCAAGGCTTTAACTGCAAGTGTTATAACTAAAGTGTTAAGACACAGCAAAACAACCGTAATGACTTCACTGTACTTCCGATTTTTAAGATTATACATACCCGTTGAATGTTTTGGTTTAACGGTTATAGGAACTGAAAGGGTGTTGAATGTTTTATTTAACATTTCTTAAAAGAAAAAGTTAATATATAAAAGCGTTTTTAGGTGAAAACTTGAACAATCTTCAACCGAATTAAGTGTTGATATGATGGCACCAGATGCTGTCAGCCACTACAATTGGTTTATCAGCAATATCTGGTTGCTTGAAACTTCGTACACTGACGTTTAAAATAAAACCGACTTCCTATGTATTAAAAATAGAAATATCGTACACGACTTTGTTATGAATAATTATAATAATTGACATTTTTGCAGTTTTAAATCCAAGGTTTACACTGTTTCAATATTAACAAGAAATATCTTTTTAAAAAGATAAACGGCGTTGATGGAAAAGAGAGTTAGCACTAATGATGAATAAATGTCATTAAAATACAATAAATGAAAATAATAACAACTTGTTACAAGAGCGAAATCTATCAACTTTTACGTAAATTAACTTTAAAAGAAAGTGTCCCTCTCGAGTATTGAACCCGGAGCCTCCGCTTGAGAGGCGAGTGTGATAACCACTACACCAAGCCGTTTTGAATTTCTGGACTTGAAATTAACATTCAGTATCAAAAGAACTAGAAAGGAACCAGTAAGAACCAGAAATATCTGCACTTCTCTGTCGTTTTACACTGTGTATTGTACTCGAGTGTTTACCTGACACCTATGAATATTCCATATAAAATCGTATTTAAGCCATCAATTGACTTAACTGGTTATTTATACCGTAAATATCTTTTTCTCCAATACAATTAACGCTTTTTAAAACGAAAATGCCCGGACATATAAGCGCCAGGTAAATACTTACACACAATATAAAAATCGTTACGGTAATCATTAACAAGACCCACTAATAACCAATCAAAATAATCTATTTGATTTTCCCGCTGCATAATAAATTTTATTTACAATATTTCATTGGTCGAAAAACTAGGTCAAAAATGAGCTTAGACAGCTAACGCCGAAAAAAAAAACTTTGAATCAGAAATAATACAATGCACTTTGAATACAATTAACATGGGGCTTATTGCTAATGCGACAAGTGTAGACACAAATAAGCCATAGAATCCGCTCTGTTAAGGGTCTACTGTGATTGCGAGTCATTCAGACAAACTTCCTTAATGCGTACAGGAAACGTTTTAGTTTATTTCCGGACTATGCAAATCCTCAATTTGATTATGATCTATACTTATCGCAGTCAGTAAGCCTCGTTTTCGCAAGATGCATGTCAAATATCATACCACGTGTCTGTGTCTTGGGCTTGACGCTGCATCTCCATACAACGACGGCGGCAACAGCAGCGACAATGAGTGCAGACAACAGGACGATGATAACGATCCAATATACTGCCAATCCTTCTTCTTCGTCCTCCTCTTCCTAAAACATTTGTTTAACAGGAAAATTATAACGATCAAATTTTAACATTCGTATTCCACCTCATCTAAACACTGAAAAATGGTTAATGATAAGGCACGAATCGGGCAATGGAACCACTGCAGCTTGAATCTGGGCTTGACATGAGCACGGGTGTAAGAGAAAATTTACTAACAGAAAGCTATATATGTACAACAATATTTTGAAGATTTACGAAATTGTATTTATAAATACAATTATTAATGCTAACAAAGTGTAAACGACAATAGTTTAGGTTAAAGTTTTCAACTACTTTACGGACAAAGTTTTTTTGATGTTCTTCTATAATGCGTATTAAATATTACAGTTTTAACGATAAATTAAGATAACACTTATGGATGATAAACAGTTTACAATAATTTTGGTTGATATAAGTTATCTTTTCCATATAATGATAGAAAGCCTTACTTTCTTAAGTGTTGCTTCAACGGCCGTGTTTATAAGTAATTTTAAGAAGATTACAGGTTTTTAAATAAGTCGTTATTTGTAATGTGTTTGAATGCATAATGAACATTTAATATTGGCTGTAGATGACATACCATATCTCCACACGTGACGCCGTAGTAGGTCTGATTGTTGATAGTCATATAAGGAGACAGAGTGAGACTGTAGCCATTGTAGGAGTATGTGGTCTGATTTTGGATGGTGTCACACAGGCTGTACGCAGTAGTATTTACGTCACTAGACGAACCGGCGATGACAAACGTAACCACGATACTGCCTGTAACGAAGAATATGGTTTATTCAACATACACCCGTACATTCTTTATGACTTCTGAATCAGCTGCAACATTTATAGCTTGAATGTTGGGGTCGGTCTTAAATGACCCGAACGAGGTGTGATATAATTATCAGAAAATACATTGGAACATATGCTGTTCATGCAAATCAGACATCATGTGTGAAAGGCTAGGTAAATGCGTCCAGATTAACATTTACTATTATTGCACCAACTCAAATTTACCTTAAAAGCAACAAATTATAGATTTATTTATATGCTTTACTTCGACCAGACTTATTATATTGAAACATGTCTTCATCTTTCATTATACTTACAACTTCAAACGTTTTAGCTAAACTTTAAAAACAACGCTATAATTGTTATTATTTTGAAATAAAAAGCTGGGTTGATCGATTTGATTGCGGCCGCCCTTCATAATACTTTGTTTTTAAAAAAGCAGTTATCAAGTTAGCATGCAAGTAGGAAAATAAGAAACGTAAATATAGAACTTTATTCACAAACCTTCTTTAATAGATCCCACAGACAACTGAACATTAGGCCATGTGTTTGCATACTCCGTCAAAATCATTTGTTCAAATTCATTTTCTTTATCCTCCGTTGGTAGGATCTTATTGAAGTCCACATTGAACTTAACCTGAAATGTGTTTTTCATGTTTAAGTTAATAATATTTGGTTTAAACATAAATACATATTAGATACTATTTATAAAGTTTATGTGATACATTGTTTTGTCAGCGAATCTTTCCAGTTGTATTTAAAAAATGAAAACATAGTCAAGTCTCAAACGCGCAGATGCGAACAATTGTAGAATGCCGAGTATATTCCACTGTGTTCTATCAAACCCTTTCAAAGATTTAATTATGAAATGCTTAACTGAATTGATAAGACATTTAAACTTTCGCCTGCAAAGTGGAGCGACAAGCACAAGCAGATGTATGTGAGCCAATTGTCAAAGTGTATGGCTTTAAACTTAAAACTTTGATAGTTGGTTGCGATGAGCTTTTTGTACACAGTAATCTTATTTTTTGTTACTGATGTTATTGATGTGAAAATACAAAATGTAATTAAACACATAATGGTGTTCACAATGGATAAGTCACTGTCTGTAGCTTCACTATTAACGTCCAGAAAAATAGTTTAACATACCTTCACTTCATACTCCTCTTCAATTGTCATACCAACATGGGCAGGATTCTTGATTGTCATCTTGTGGTTCAAGGTCAGGTTGAAATCTGGTGGATTCGAAACAACCCGGAACTGGACGTAGAACACGCCGAAGCCACCCATATTCAAGTCGGGGAATAGTGCGCGCCCGGTGGTTGTATCGAATGATGAGGTTAGAACGCCACCTAGTGAACCATACGGAGAGCTTCCAAGCATACTTGCTTCAGCAGTCCAAGTATGGTCCTTAAATAGACGTTTTAAATAAATATTAACATTTTTTAAGTACATTTTGTATACAGAAGATGCTAGAAAATCATTACAGTTATGATCTCTTCTCGTCTCTTGTTTACATTTTCTGTTGATTTACGTCTTTGAAAAAAATCGTATATTTAGGAATAAGATATTTTCGCAAAAAGAAGCATGTATTTAGTAGTATATACCCTCCAAGCTATGTCAGAAATGATGTCCAGAGTGTTAGGATCTTGTAGGTCCAATGTTACCGAGAACCTTGCATTCTTTACTATATCTCCAGTTGTCTTGTCATACACATGAATCTTCAGCGGGCGTCCTTCCACATCAAAAGGATCGGAAGCTAATGTGAAATTCTCCGCTTCTATTGGGAAAGTAACATTGAAATCCAGGATATAGCCGCTACCCATATGTGAGATCGCAAGGTCGGTGAAATTGAACCAGCCGTTAGAGCAATTAACTGTTAGCGTGCCGTTTAATTGTGCGTTAGGGTGCCCAGTTCCTGATCTCAGGCTCACGGTTAGTTGCCATGGAAATTCAGCTGTTCCTAGTTCAGTTACCACATTATTCTGAAATAGATATAATACTATTTTTATCAAAAATCTTAAAACATCCAAAAGTTAATGCCTCTGAATTAAAATAATTGCATTGAATTGCGTATGACAATAATTTTGAAGACGCATGAAACTGTAATTTACTACGTGAACTAAATAACTCTTGTTAACATGTTAATAGACAATATTCTAACTATTCATTTTAAAGCAAATTTCAGACGTAAAGCAGTCAAAAATTGATTTTATTTACAATAGTTTTGTACAGTTTTTATTTAACGTCGAGAAACCATTTAAGGTGTTGAATTATTATCCGTATGCTATTAATTTGAGATAATTTACTATTTAAGATTTTATAATGGCCACTTCGTTACCCGTAAGGTTTTCACGCTTTTTTAACATAAAAAAACTCAATTTATGATATTTAACATTGTTCAAATTTTTATCATAAACAATAATAGCAAAAATGGTACTTGTTAGATGTTGAGTAGAATATTAACAAAACTTACGGAAAGGTCAGCCGCTCGGATTTTAGGCTGTGTTTTCAACAACACGCCTTCGTATTTAGACTCTGGTTCCGTGTGAAAGAATAAGTGATCTGGCGCAGGTGTATGATAGACTATTGAGGAGACCGTTGGATCGCTTGAGGGTACTTCAACAGTTTCACATGCTCCGGTAATATTTAGAGAATCGCTGATGTTACCAACTTGGCATTCGTTCACAATGTCAGAAGCATACTCAAGCAGTGCGCTGAAGTCTATCGAGTCCGACAGTGTAGCATTGATGTCTTAAAATCAGAAAGATATTATATTATAATCATAATTTCAACTTTATCTGAAGTCAGTGTATGAAACGTATGACAACATGTTTATATTACATGTAACACAGTCATATTTAATCTTGTACGAGTAATTATAAAAAGTTCTATCAACCAAATAATCATGTTTAAGTATCGCATTTTTCATGAAATTTTTAATATATATTAAATATTAAAATACAATTTTGAAAGTAGCCATTATTCAGAACCCCTGTCTTCTTACTAATAAGGTTAGCATTGTCTTATCATGTCAGAAAAAGGCGGATAATAAACACATATATCGTAACAAAAACATTTTTCCCTGAAATCACCTCTTACAAAATTGATACAAGTTATTGCAAAGATTAAGAGGCAGATGATTTTTCCTTTTGCCAAAACAAACATATCAAAACTTCTTTCTGTTATGGAAACATTAACTTGAATTTATCTTTCTTCATCAAAAGTAAAGTAACTTTAATGCATAGTTTCAGTTATTTTTGTCGGTTTCCATTCGTTAAATGTAATAAAAAAAACTTACTAGAAAGCGGTTCATCACCGATCTCAAGCTCAACAGTGATTCCCGTGCCCGATCTCTTTCTACGACCTTTACTTGCGGCACTCACAACGTTTACGACTCTGACTTTTGTCAGTGGAATGTTCAAGAAACTGGCCATGTTTTCTACAAGATTGTCTCCGAAGAAATCGTCCACAGTTAGCCCAGGTATTCCAAATGAAACGATAATGGTTTTCTGTGTGACAATATCGATTCTCTGAGGACCAGCTATGATGAAAGTGAGATAGCCACTCTCTTTCTTGAAGAAATTTGTTCCAGTTCCGTTGGCAATTTGAGGCTCAAACTCATTACCTGGAAAAAATAAATATGACGTGAACCTTTTGCATTGTATAAGTGAATGTTTTAATGCAACGTTGTCTATATTCTTATTTCAAGGGGTAATCCAGTTAAATCAATAAAAGTTTAGTTTGCATAATGATAATTATGAGAAAAGTAAGCAAAAAAGAGCGTTAAATATTTTTCAGGTCAAAGACAGATAGAAAGTTTGACATGCACGTTTTATGACTATATCACATGTAATAAGTTGCAATCCCTCTGTTTGCAAGACTTAATCTTTTACAATTAATTAAAGTCACCGAAGATGCCAGAGCTGTGCAAGAAGCGGTGATATCAATTTCTCCGAAACATTATTTATACAACAGACAGGTTCGATATTAAGTCACGTGTATGCCTAAATGGTAATTTACATATGCCTGTCTGTACTGGAATGGGTTTTATCTGAAACAAACAACAGCTTTATGTTGTCTCACATAAAAGAAACTCGATCTCTAATACATTGAACGCAGCGAAAAAAAGGTGTTCTCGGACATATTTTGAATTTTTAGTTGTTTAGTATATTTAAAATAACAACAATTATGTATATTTATCTAATAATTTTTATGTCGGAGATTTTGTTACACCTTTTGCCAAACTGAATGAAATGTTATTTTTAGATTGTCAAATGCATAATAAGGAATTCCATCTGCTCAACTTAATGACGGCATTTCAAGAATTGACGTAAGCTTTACGAAGGAAGCATTTCCCGTGACACGCCCCATATGAAAGACTCACCTTTGGGAATTGAAGTTACATATCTTCCGTTGCTCATTTCTGCATTACTGGCCATAACAAAGTCATCGTCGACAAACACGTCCAGCCTGTTGGCTCTGGAATACCACACTGAGAGCTTGATTCCTTTGTTACCATCGACATTCAGTAACCTATATCGCAAGTGCTCTGGGGTAAGACTTGTAAAGTGTAGAAGATATTCCTTATCTAAAACATAGAACATAATAGAATCAGATTACTTTTTTCAACCATGTGCTGTTACTGGCATGATATTTAATACATGAAAATGAATTAAGCAAAAATTGAACCTTTTGATTTTTTTTAAATACAAGACAACCGTGTCTCAGTGTATTTATTCATCAGTTACATTTACTTTACACTATGCTAGATAATAGCTATAAAACATATACTTAGTTAATTTAATTCAATTTTTATAGATGCGTTTAATGCACCAAATTTTCATTTGTTCTTTAAATAATGCTTCTGTATAAACTTATTTTCTGATTTTAAGCGGTCTTCTACCATTATTTTGCAACAAGATGATTTATTTGTACTATGATTTAAGTGAAAATTATATTGCTCTGTTCATTAAATAGATTAATTGGCAAACCTTCATTAATATTAACATAACGGTACAATTACATGTATTTTTTTCACAAATACAGTATTGTCTTTGTATTTTGTTTGTCCAAGATAAATTTAAAAAAAAGCCATGACATAATTTCGTTTTAACTATAGAGTGTAAACAAATAAGATAAAATGACATGTCTTTAAATTTTACAAATAAATTAGAAATCACTTAATATTGTAACAAGTACTAAAATGTATAACGTTGAAATTTAGCAACAAGGGACATTTAATGTTGATAATTTTTTAGGCTGTTGTAAGAACCTCACCACCCGTGATACAAAGGTTCATGTGTATTTTTTATAAAGTAACCTGTAGCAACAAGGGCCATAAATGTTGACAGTCTCTTTCTGCAAGTGTAACCACTACACCATCCGTGATCCTGGGGTCCGTTGATAAGATCGATATATCCGTCCCCAAGAACTGCCACTGGTGAAAGGCGACGGGTTTCCGTATCAGCATCCATGCTTTCGATAACTAACAGCTCGTAGTTAAGATCATCAAAACATTCATAAGCTTGCCAGCTGGGCTGGTAGGTACAGTTGTTGTTTCTAATTACACCTTTAAATGGAATATAACAGCTCATACATACGTTTTGTAAAACATGTATTAGTATACTTTAAGCCATGAAAAAATGACTGCAGCACCCAGCCAACCATCTGTATCCCCAAAACGTACTGAATTGTTCAAGTACGCCAATATACAGTGACTTACAATGATTGACATTTTGCATGGTTTGAAATTAATATATTACCATCAAGGAAATTAATTGAATAACTATACTGATGTTCAGCACGGGGATACTTTTTACCGTTCATAAAAATATTGAGCACTACGACTTTAAGACCTTCAAATCAGCATTTACCCACTGCATGTTGTCGCTTCACAACACAAATATGATCATATATATTAATATATCCGGTAAATTAATTAATTTGATATAAAACTTCTGCATTTTTTTTAATCTGACCAGTAAATACTTGGACACGTGCAGAAACAAATAAAACAAACGCGTCAGATTATAAAGGCCGTTGTACTATTGATTACATTTTAACCTCTTTTTGAACAACTTACCTTTGTTCGGTGCTATAGAGTCATATGGAATTCTATTTCCATCTGAATCTGTCACCAACTCTTTCGGGATACGGTAGTCGCCAAGGCCCCTGACCGGGTTTTCGTCCCACTCGAATTCGGACTGTGGGATAACAGCGCCAACATGGCCCAAGAAACTACCATCCAGGTCCTTAACTAGCGCTTTCTTTTTAGCATCGCAATCCATATCCACACAGTTTGAAGAGTCTATTACACTTGAAACAAAACAAAATAACATTTTTATAAACTAGGTTTCTATGATCCCAGTCATGCATCAATGCATTATTGTTACTTTGAGAGTTTGAGCTCCTTCCTATTAATTCTTAAGAGGTAAACAAAATTTATCATAATGACAATTATAACTATGAGAATGTTTTATTATATTACCAAACATTAAGGGACAACGAGAGATGTGACTTTTTTCTCCAAACATCTCCATCTTTTTTTATCATACGCATCACGAACTTATGGCATCTAGTGTACTAAATGATTTTAGCAAGACGCAAACCGGTAAGAACAAAATAAAAATAAAATATATTTACAATATCCTACGTACTTTTCATTTGGTCTGTGATAATAAACTTTGTTTGAATGGTCTACATCAATAAGCGTGACGTCCTTGACCAGAATGGGATGTTGTAAATCATCGTTACCGTAATTGGTCGAGATGGCAAAGTTTTTCTTACATCCGGTGTTCGTATATTTAGCAAAGGTGACATTGTTCAAGGTCATTAGGCCGCCGATTGCATTATACGACATAGTGTTTATCCATCCTTTTAAAGGTGCTTCATTGTTATTCTTATAGAAATTTGGGAATACAAGGCCGATCATTCCGTTAAACTCTTTAGGTAGACTTGGCCTTGACATTTCACTTAATTTGAAGTTGTCATCATTAGTAGGAGTAACATCGTTTACGCAGTCAAACCCATCTGTCTGACCAACAAAGGTCGTATCCCGAATAGAAACAGTTTTATCTGCATACAAATGCTCAACGGGATCTGGATGTAGTACAATCGTGAACATTCCATTCTGGTTATCAATATATACATTATTTTCTGCTACAACACTTGGTATGTTTTGATAATAAAATCCAAAGTCATGTGTTTTCCATACAATTTGAGAAGTGAATTTTGCACAAGTCGTCTGTGGCAACACGTCTTCGTACATTATAACGAAGCCAATAACATTTGCATAAGCTCTATTGTTGCTATATCTTCCCGAGTCATCATCACAATCTAGGGGTGGTATGTGATATGCATATCTTTCTGATCCTGTAACAAGATTATCTTTCAAAACAAGTTCAGTAGCACCCATTGCTTCTATACCAGTTTCCCAGTGAGGTTTGAATCTTTCGAATCTGTCCTGGTAACCATCAGTGGCGATCATAAGTGCAACAAGATTGTTCACGAGACGCGTGTCATCAGATGTAGTGCGTAGACCTGTCAGAAAGATACACAGATAAGAAGTTACATAATTCATTTTGAAAGCTCATAGTTTTCATAACATTATGGCGGACATATTAGATGTACCTTAAACTGTTAAAGCAGTAATAATTTGAATGTCACTGTTACGAATAGCGATTTCTGTTAAAAGGCTAATCTAACCTGATATTTAAATTATTTTCAATGCTTCAAAGTCAATTGTTTTTAATGCTTAAGAGTCAATTATTTTCAATGCTTAAAGGCCAATTTTATCCAATGCCTAAAAGTAAAAATTGTTCAATGCTTGAAAATAAAATTATTTTCAATGCTTAAAAATCTATTATTTTCAATGCTCGAAAATAAAAATAATCAAACATTACTAGGATCAAGTCAAAACGTTGAATATAGAATGAAACCTTAAGGCAACTTACCATTGCCAACACTGCCAAATACTACGTTGTCGGTGACATTCAAGCTGTTAGTACCAAATACACCTATCGCAGTGCTAAATCCATTATGGAACGAACACTTGGATATGAATGACGGTTTCACGTTGCTTACGGTGCCAGCGGCGACGTAGGCGACAGAAAATCGTGGGTCATATTCTTCTGTAAAACCTTCTTGTCCAGTGTGGTAAAACTCAACATTTGATAATCTTGCATAACCTGTTTAACAGTTAAAAGTATCATATCAGAAAACTTGCATATCCTATAAAACAGTTTAACAATCACACAATGTCATGACAAAGTGTAAAAAATATTATCAATGAGTTAAGTTATATCATTTGAATTTGGGAATAGTTTGATGATACACAAACACTCATCAAATATAAATTTAGAGTCAACATCGAAACACATTTGTATATCAGTGCAGCCTTATCATGCTTTGAAAGTAAAGACCGGAGTATTCAACTAACAATTGAATTAAGTTTCACCGTACAAATGCTGGAGTCTGCCTCTCGTCTTCCACATTTCAAACCCCTACAGGATATATTATAATGCGTACAGTCCGAATAAAAGTACACATTTTGGTACAAAATGCTTGTATAAGTTGTCTTGATCAATGCACATTTCATATTATCAAATATTATGTTATGCACTCAACAATTGTTATATATCCACTATCTAACACTATCTTCCTTATACATTCAGCAAAATAATATTTTAACGAGTTATTGAATAAAGAAATTATTATAATGCACATATTATACCTGTATATGTTTGCCCTTCCGAGGTAATTAGCCCAATAAGTACACGGGCACCAAACGACTCTTCGTAGAGATCAGCATAGTCTTGTCCGATGATTTTAATGTTGTGCGTCAGAAGTCCCACAGCGGCACCGACACTGATTTCTTGTCCATTGGTTAAAACCTCGTTATGTGCTTAAATTAAATGTTAATGGTGATATGACATATTAAGCACAACAATGATCTCATTTTTCAAAGTTATTATTATAATAACTAATAAAAAGCTATTAATGTCACGAATTGGATTGTATTTATGCAAATATACAACTTGACAAATTTTAAAATAACATGTAAAACTCCTATTAAGTTAATGAGGTCAGTGAATGCTTATATCTGGAGGAATTTGGTCACCGATTTGGTTTATCTTGGAAGTCGTTGGTTCAGTATCTATCAGTTTAAAAAAAGAAAGAAGAAAAAAATACGTAGTTGCGGAAAATTAAGCGTTTGTTTTTGTTCTTTGTTTACTTAAAAGGGAGATAAGTTTCAAAAACGGATAGTTAAGTAACTGTTTCTTATTTCTTTACTTCAGTGGGCTTTCAAAATTGTGTTTTTCCTTCTTTACATGCCATTAACTTCTTAATTTGACAGGCAAATACTCTGTTTGAGACTTAAAAGTTAACAATTATCGATCTCATCATTATTCGGAAAAGCGGAGATAACCCTGACCTCTGTGAAAAATTAACGCAATCTTCAAGCTTTATCAAATGTCCAGAAACGTGCAAATATCACAAATTAAATAAAAGATAAAATATAGCTTCACTTAACAAAGTTTTTGAATTTAAATACTGGTAAGTTTTCATTTTTGTTCGGTATATTTCACTGAGGAACATATTTCACTGTGGTCATTTTATGTTTGTTCAATTCCATAGACGACCTAATAATGTATCATACCTTTATGAGTGAATTTTAAAGAGGCATTTAAAGTCAGTGTCGCATTATCTGCAGCAACTGACAGGATTTTAAACGACTCTGTTTGCCAGGGATCAAACCCAGTTGGTCCAAGAACAATGTCATCTCCCGCAGACCATTCTACCGGATCTGCAAGGACGATTGTGTTTGACAGCTTGTTGGCTGTTACTGCAAGTTGTGTCCATGTCCTGCCAACATCTTTGCCAAACAGATCTAATCCACCAAACACACCTGGTGGGGAAAAGAAAATGAAATTTAATGTAAATACATAAGAATACACATCCATCATGATATCCTTCCTTTTTGAAATACCCTCTCTGATGAAATAGTTTGATATATTATCCGTGACTATTTATTGTATCACAATTAATGTTAAAACACAAGTTTACGTTTGTGGTGAACGTACCTAGAAACAATTAAATCAATGTATTGAAGACGTCGCGGGGAATGAAACTTTGGCGATATTTTTGGCAATTGTATTGGGAAAGAAAATACAATCATTTGTTTATATATCAAAGCTAATAGATTATTTTAATACACATTTTAACTGTAAACTGTTAGTTTTCCGCGAAATCCATTGTTGAAATATGTTGTAAAATTTAAAGTCTAGCACAGCAATTCCTTTATTAATTTTAGTGAGCTCTGCTGTACATACTGTAAGCGAATATAATTTACGTTGTAATTGCTGTGGTCCTAATATAGCTAATGTTTTAATTGAATTAGGTTTAACAAAAACATAGACTTAAACATTTAAACACACCTATAGCCTTAGAACCAAGCGTTGGACCATCTCCAGGGAAGTAATAAGGGGACGAATGATCTCCCCTTAGCGTAATTGTTGCCAGTCCATCAAACGGATCGTTCGGCCATCCAATAATAAGACGTCCTCCCCTTATAATGATGAAGTCTGCTTCGATCTCGTAAACTGCACCAGGGGTATCGAAAAACTCAAGAACGCCTTCCAGGAGCAGGGTCCCCAGTTTGTTAAAAGTCATGCTTCTGTTGACAACCACCCAAGTATCTAGAGATAGACAAACATAAGTTGTTGTTTTTTTTTTCAGAGAAGATTGATAGGGCTATTCCTTAAATGTAAATTCAATTCTTTTTAGAAAGATAAATAGTCGAACCTGTCTTTTGCAGCCACCTAAGGGAGTGACAAAATGAGGCTGCTGAAGACAGGTGGCTGTTAAAGACAATAAAAATAAGATCTAAATGTCAGTATACACATGGGTTTCGAAATCACAAACCGGCAAATAAAAAGAAATTTAACCTCATTTTCACTGTACCTTTGAATATAAAATTGATGTGTTTTTTTTATTTTAAAATTTATGTATGTTAATTTGTAACTTTCTTTTATAAAGATTATGTCAACAGAAAATTTATTTTTATCTGTCCGCAAGATAACAAAAATCATTTTCATTCGACATTTGATTTATAGGATTATTTATTTTATGTAATATATTTACCTGCTGCAATCCTAACGTTGTCATAATCCTGTGGAATGCCATAGGTCCCTCCGCTGTTGGTCACATAAGTGTCGTTATAAGAATTATTCCAACGCGTGGTGTCATCCCAGTACTCGAAATCCAAAGGTCTTTCTGTAGCAGGAGGTATAGTATTTGGATCCGGAGGGGGAATACAGTCTTTGAAGTAACACTTGTAGCTGGTAAACTGAAGCGGCCTGTCGACCGAATAAGTGGACATAAAACCGCGTTTTGACCTCTTTCTGCCATGAACTGAAAAAAACACGTTTTAATCAACAAATAAATATTTTATTTACATAAAACACTACATTATACATAAATAAAAAAAAATCCGTTTTAAAATAACAAAATTGGTGTTTAAATGAAATGTTTGTGATCATTGTAAAGCGGTTTTTTGTTTTGATTACAAAGCATAAATTGCAATCAGGAATATATCTTTTAGCTGTTGTAGTTTTTTATGAAAGCTATATCAGAAGATGTATATTTTCAATTTAAATTTATGATATTAAACGTGGCTTGACTCTTTTCAATAGCCTGTTTGTTCGGTTTGGACCGGTTCATAATGTTAATATTAAGAAATATAAGCAACATAACATTATACATGTAAGAGACTCGTAATAAAATAAATATGATAACTCTAGACAAACGTTGTTTCTTTTGTATTTATTGACAATTTAAACTTTTTATATTCAAAGAAAAATCTACCTGCAAACTTTATTATGTTGTTAGCATTATCCCATTCCCAGTCACCGTTTGAAGCTGTGGCAGGGTCAATACCACCAACAGTAGCGTTAATGAAAGTCTTTCCGCCGTCAAAAGAAAAGCGATCAGGAGCCTCCTCTACTTCCAGTTTAAGCAATAGGTAGTCGTCAGTCTGTTCCAAGAACAATATTATTGTATGGTTACATAAAATATTTATCAATTTATCACAGTATTGTGTTAATAACTCAAAATGTGAACGTGTATTGTCTTAGAGCAATTTCGTTACATGCCTAACATGAATATTTCCCCGATATCTTTGGATTTTTTTTATTCTATGGGCACGTTCTGGACTTATATTCGTATTTATAATTTTTGCTGATTGTTAAAATTAAAAAAGAAACAAGTAAAATCCTACCTCAAAGCCATAGAATTGTCCGTCGAAGCTTATGTTCTTGATTTGGTCTGCAAATTCAAACTCAAATTTGTATGTAGCCCCATCAAGCAGGGCACACATCCATCCCAACTTATGACTGATTCGTTTATCTGCAAACGGTACTGAGCTTGTCCCATACTGATTTGTGATTAGAAAGTTCTTTCCTTCCAAAGACGCTGGTGCCACTTTATTAAACGAAAACCTGTGCCATTTGTATTGAGGTGGGCAAAAGCTTGCTGAGGCACCTTTACTGAATTCTGGCGCTGGTTCACAATCTGAGGGCAGGGAACCAGTAGTTGGCAAAATTGTCCAGTTGCCAGAAGATTTTCCCGTGGCGCTACCATCTTTATCCAATATAATTCCCTCCCAGTCCCATGCATATACACCTTTATTTGGAGAATTCACAAATTTTAAACCTTCTGTATGGTATGTGAAACCACCGCAGTACAATCCACAGGTTCCATCAATTCTTGTAAACCGAAAGGTGGCGCAAGAGTCATGGTTAAAATTGACAAATCTCACATTTATGACCCTAAAACCATTACCGTAAGGGAAAATTAGTCCCCCTTTTGTACAACCTTGCTCCACTGTGTCTGGTATAACTGAAGTTTTGCCAACGATTAAACTGTCTTTAATCATTGGTGATTCATCTGTGTATTGAGGGACATAGAGCACTAACTTCCCTTCGTATCCGGCCAATTTGTTCTGAACAAGAATAAAGTCTACAAACTGCAGTGCTCCACTGTTAACAGCCTCAGCACCTTTGTCACAGTTCCAAGCAAACAAACTCCTAAAAACTGCTGGTTCAACCTCTGTGCCACCACAGGCTCCTTTCATTGGAAAGTAGTCTTCAAAAATCCACAGTCCGAACCAACCAAACGAGTGAGCCGAGTTGTTTTGGAAAACGCCTAACGGTACATTTTTCGGACATACAGTTTCTGTATAAGACGGGCCATCGGGATGATCGTGCATTCTATACCAGAATCCAAAGTGGGAACCTCCCGCTGCAGCATTATGCTGGATAGTGTTATTTGGATTGGTTACCCAGAACGAGGCTGGTGTGATGTCATCATTAAGAAGACTGGTACTTTCTCTTACAAATACGGCCAAATTGTATTGAAAAGTATTCCCAGTCTCTATTCCATCCTCAAGGAAGAAAGCTCCTCCCATGATGTCATAGATAACCGTTTTTTCCACAATTGTATTATGTGTGCCGTGAATATTAACAGCTCTGTTAAATGTCTTGTGTATGCCACATCCTCGAACGTAACTAGTGGACATGTCACCATTCAAATGAAAATGTATAGGGTATCTTCCGAGTCTAAAAGCTTGACCAGCGAAAGTGACCTCTGTGTACGAGATGCGCGCTTGAGCTTCATGTGTATTCATTACTGGTGCATGAACTAGAATCATAGCACCAAACTGACTGCTTCCAACTTCATCACCAAATCTCCCTTGAAAGCATGTCTGGGTAACAAACTCTCCTAGAGCAGAAAAAAATCTTTATTATAATTTGATCATTTAGTTTTTTGTGATTTACTTAATATTAGAATTCTATTCTATTTATTCTTAATGTAAGAATCTAATTTTTTTAAGTATAGAATAATGATTCAATCAATATTTAACATACTCCTTAGCAAAGTAAAAATAAGTTTATTTTGTCTTATTTATCAATTCGCCTTTAACGTTGTAATTACTTGTTTGCGGACGCTGTATTTTCTGTGTTTTTTTCCCTGATATGGCTAAATTAACTGTAATTATATAAATGACAGTTAGCTTAAAAAAGGCAAGTAGGGTTGATGTTATTCTTTGATATTTATCATAAATTTCCGTTTTTCAATGCAGTATTATAAATTGTGAAAATGTAATGTTAACTACTGGAATTGTGTAAACAATGTTTGTTTTCAATAACCAAACGATCACTAATCTTCTTTAATATTTGCTTTTCTTTCTTTGTTCTCACCTGTATCAAAACCCTCTTCGCATGCTTCAATTTTGTCTTGCCATTCGGGCTCCTGGTTGCCTCTGACAACAACATTGTGAGTAAGAAGACCAACTTCCGCTCTGAATTCTACTAAAGTACCATCAAATGTCTCGCTGGTTCCCCAGTGCTTCGCCTCGAGTGCCGAATCCAGCGTCAGTGTTCGTTTGTCCACAGAAATGCTCGTAATTGTCTTCTTCTCGTTTTCACTTTGTGAATGCTTGTGACCAGATGACGCAATAACAATTTCGTCACCGACGTTCCACTCCACGGGATCACTTAGTTGAATGGTCGTAGCACCCGCAGAAGCTGTGGTTGCTAGGCGTGTCCAAGTTATTGGTACCTCGATACCTATATGAGTACATGCAACGCGCAAATTGTCAGTTTTTAATTATATCACTAAAGACTGAAAAGGGTCATTTTTATTCTGTTAATGGTCGCTTTGGATACTGATCATTTGTTTGCTTTGTTTTTATAAAGAATTTGAGAAAGTAATCTAAAGTTCAGCTCCTTTCGAATTCATATGAAGGAATTTAAAACTAAAAGCTTTTACTTTTTCAGATTGCAGACACAACAGAAAATATGATGTCAAGAAAAAAAAAGATGCACGAGATTACAAACGAAGTTGAATTAAAGGCTTATATTTGCTACTAAAAGCAATCGAAAACTTACCATGCAGATCTAGTGTTCCATTTCTTACAGCTAGAACCTTTGTGCCATAGATTGGCAATTCTTTGTCCCTATGATGACCATGCAGTGTAATGATTCCCTTGTGCTGGAACGGTTCAGACTCAGTTCCTACTTGCAGAAGACCCCCATCAGTTATCATTATTATTTTTGATTGTAGCTCTACGTCTTTATTGTCAAAAATCAACTTGCCACCTGTAAATTAAGTAAAGAACATTCTTTTAACGCGTATGAAAGATTAAATTAATTTAATTAATATATAGATCTTTAAGTTAACTGATCATGTATAAAATAAGAAAAAAACGTTATAGCATGCAAGGGACCTTAAATGAATAATATAATACTTGTTTTAAATAATAACACAATAATTGCTTTTAATGGGCATGTGAGCTGTTATACAAATTGAATGTACTCAATTTAATCTTCCATCATTGGTTAACTAATTGCAGACAAACATTCGTTTTGAAACAGATCTCCATATTAAAACTAAATAAAATTCGATAACGCCTTCTGCTTTTCCAAATCAACTTTTCTCATTTTAAGGAACCCTTTTACGTGACGAATTTAATCTTCGTAAGTATTTACTTTTTAAGTAACTAGTTGGACAATAACTCACCTTGAATGAGCAAGAAACTGAGCACAGGGGTATCTATGTCAAGCAACAATGTCATGCCCTTAGGAATGATGATGAACTCTCCCTCTTGTGGTAAAGGTCCTCCGCCCCATGTGAACGTGGAAGACCACACATCAATGTAACTAAAAGCCGCTACACCGGATGTTGCCTATTAAGCACACAATTACCATAATGTATAATGCACGTTTGAATCAAGTGCAACACATCCGAAATAATGTGTTGTATAAATTAAGAATTTTACACCAAACTCTTTTAACTTCATTTAATATTTAATGTATACATTTTTCGGTATTAAGTTCAATATTATTCATTGGTTTATAATGAAAACATCATTTTTATAATGAAAATTAAATTTCATTTAACAAAAGCCCTAGATAAGTGGTTTTTTTTCTTGATTTTTGAACGGTATAGTGCAAGATCTAAGCACTTTTCTGACATTGCTTCTTGTTCACTGCTTAGTAGCGACATTTTGAATAATTACCCAACACTACCATCCCTTTCTAATGGGGCAATTCGTAATGACACTTTTCCTAACGGAGCCTGTCGCAAAACCAAAATCTCTGCTACACAGTCAGGATGATACCACAAATTACCTTAAATAAGTATGTGATAGTTGTCGCTAAATATTTTAGTAACTAAATACATTCTTTATACTGTTCATAAGAATTCAGAAAATAAATTCAGCTTTCACATACCTCCTCAGCAATGCCATTTCCTGATACTTGAACTTCAACATTAGCATCAGCTGATCCCATGTGTGGACCCGTCAAACACTGTATCTCCGTGTTTGTTGTTGTTGAAACTACACACTCAACCCCATCTATCTGTACATTCACGTTTCCAACATCAGATCTATAAGGGATAATTGGAATTTCAAAGAACATCTCACTCGCGTTAGTTATGAACAATAAGAAAAAAGTTATGATTTACACTATGACTAGAGTCTGATGTTTAAACAGGGTCTGATGTTTAAAAACAGATTATTGAAACTGGTCTTACATATTAAGCTTATTTTGACCAATGCCAAGACTTGCTTAACTTGCTCTGATCGCTGAGGCCTAATTCTGTGTTTAATATAATCTTGGAACCATAATAGCAGATGTCATTGCAGCAAAACATTGTCCGCAAAAGAGACATTACTAACGTTACATTCGAATATTTTTCTTACCCAAATCCTGATCCAGATATTGTAATTGTAGTTCCACCACCGGTTCCTCCTCTAGCAGGGCTTACACTTGAAACTGACGGGGTAAGAGCAGCATTGTAAGTGTAGGCACTATTTAAGGTTTTGGTCAGACCATTAATGGAAATGTCAACGTTGCAGGTCTGGGCTGAAAGATATTTGATACAAAACTTTAAGACGTTTAGCGCGCAATCGTTTCTATCACAAACTGTAATGAAATAGATTTATAGAAATAGTGTTTTTAGATTTTTTTTCATTAACAACTATAAGGTAAAAATCAAACAATTTTAGTTGAAAACTGAAAACTAATGACTTAAAGTTTTAATAAAAAAAATACAATTATTAATTAATAATTAGAATTGAATTAAGTCCTCATTCTTAGATTCTCCTAAACAAAAAATCGAATATCATCAAGCTGTTACTATTGTTTGAAAGAGAAATGGTAACAAATATATAACTATGTTGTTCTTAATTAAGTGTCCGAAAAAATGTTTCAGTTTATTCAATCTATGTGTTAGTTATAATATATAAGACATATTGATTTGAACACTGAAAATAATAATCATACGATCAGGTTAATACTTCTTAGAAATTGGTCTCAGGTACTGTACTGTTAAAGTATTAACCAGCGAAGATTGTCACTCGATAAATCAACTGCATTTATTCGACAGGAAAGTTACCTGTATTTGATGGTGTTCTGCAGGTTAATTGTGATGATGTTGTGTTTATCAAGGCGCACTGGTTTCCACATATTGTTACTGTCGCAGTATTGTCAAAGCCTGACCCAGAAAGCGTGACAGTTTGACCTCCAGCCGTCCCACCTGTTCAGAACACAGCGAATTACAATGTGTTTAGCATGACAAATCTATGCTCTTGTACTATTGTTAATTATAAAAGAGTAATGCGAAAATGTTACTGTGCATTAACTTAAAAATAAGCGGTTTAATAGTTCAATATCTTACATATCTTAGTAATACTTTGATAATAAATCTAAAGCAGTAAATTTTTCTATATATAATTACAAACCAAACACAGCTTTCAACTTAAGATAAGATGCATACCTTGCGATGGAACAATGGCGGTCAGTGATAGCTGGTACTCAAATTGTACATCGTCATTTGAAGCTCCAAGTCCTGTAACATGAACTGAGACGGGAACCGATCCAGTAACGTGGTTCCCGACTGTGCATTGGATTTGTCCACTGTTGCCGGAAACAAATACACACTCTGAATCACCCAACTTAACCGTAACAGTTCCACCATTCAAATTTGAACCTGTAACAGTAAGCGTGTCTCCTGCAAATCCGGATGTTGGACTAATTGAAGTGACAGTTGGAGTTGAACCAGCGTCATAATTGAAAGATGATGATGTATAAGATACACCATTGGAAGTAACGTCCACGGATAGTGAGCCAGCGACGTGAGCAGCTGTTACACAGGTTACTTCTGATAACGTTGTTGAACTTATAACGCAAGCACTTCCACCGACTGTAATAGTTGTGTCGCGTACAACAAAACCGTTGCCTTGAATTGTAATTGTCGTTCCACCATTTATGCTACCTGATGAAGGACTGACTGAAGAAATCAGAGGGGTTCCGTATACGATCAGATTTCCTGCCGCTTTCCCATAATTCTTTACTCTCACAACCAGATCGTTGTTACCTGCAGGTATGTTCTCTATTCTTGCTAAAAGGTAGGTATTTGATGCAGTGGTGACAGTTGCAGCAATTCCTCCGATGGTAACTTCAAGTTCACCCGGGTTGGTTCCAAATAATTCTCCAGAAATGTTAAAAGTTGTCACAGAAGACATGCTGTCTGGAGAAACTGTTGCCATTTTAGGTGTCCACAGAGGTGCGTAAGAGAATGTGCACTGTGTCTTGGACAGCAACTCACATGCTGCAGTTAAGGGACTTCCACCTACATAAGCCTGTACTTCGATGTTTCTCTCGCCGGTAGAATATGGCGGATTAACACATATTATTTCTGTGTAGGAACTCTCAATAATGGTGCAAGGGTAGTTGCCAATGTTAACTAAAGGCGAATCACCAAATCCAAATCCAGTGATAGTAACACGAGCTCCGCCTGCCGTTGATCCGGAGGTGGGTGTTATACTCTCAATATTTGGCAACACTCCAAATCCCCTGTTTGCTGCGGGCAATGCTACAATAGCGTTTCCGCGATTTCCAACTCTGACCGTCAGCTGATGTAAAAGGCCAAGTTCTGGCTCACCAGATTTTGCAAAATTGCATTTAACCTTGGAATCTGACGATGATGAAACGTCACAGTCGTATAAGCCAAATTTGATTTCGTTTTGACAGTCTTTAGTAGACAGTCCTTCACCAGATATTGTTACAGTTGTCTGTACAGTTCCGTTGTTAACAGCCAGCACATTAATTATTGGAGTACTGCAGGACCAAAATGCAAAATTAAATTTGCTTGCGTTGCCAGTTGGTAGACTATCGGAACACAAAGACTTTGCGTCGGTGACGGCTTTGCAGCTAGAACCATCAACTGGATTTGGTGCTCCTTTAATCAAGAAATGATATCGAAATGTATTTACCCGTATGTTTACATCTATAGTTACACGTTTAAATTTGCATTTTGTCAATAATAATTAAGAACTCTCAAAAATGAACGATGTACTGTTATACATGTATTTAAATGATATCGTCTGATATTTATTGCATAAAATCAATGAAAAGTAATATTAGTAATATGAAAATAAAATCTTAGTTTAAATTAGGCTAAATATATTTAATTTATCATTGAAATATTAAGATACTTTTAATATAATAAAATAAGTTTAAGACATACCTCCAACATTGTGCAATGCTTCAACTCCTGCAACTCTTACACTTATTTCTGCAGCATAAGATGATGCTTTCACTACATTAATTGTGCCAGCATATTGCTTAATGTTCCATTGGTCTACATAGCCACTCCATACGTAGAAAGTGCCCGTCTGTGTGAACTGGTACTGGTACTGACCTTAAATATTGAAACTAAGGTTACGATATATTTGTATTACATATTTAAGGCGTTACATGTATTCATGACCTTTTTCGCACACTAGCAATTTGTAAAGTTTGTGGAACTTATACTGACTAGACCAACTTCCCTATCTTTGAAGTTTTTTGATACCTTATTCAAGTTGATGAAATAAAAAAATACATGCCCCCATGTTCTGTTTTTCGTTTGACTTCTGGGACGGCTTTGGCTATTCGTAAAAATGCTATTTTATATGTTAGCTACAAAGCGTAAGCTATTTCCGAATAACTTCGGTATAAGTTAAGTAAAAGGTGATTTTTTGTAAGTAATTTGTATGTAAGTAAAACACACAACTTTTTAATGCTCCTTGTATAAAAGTATTACCTGGATCCGATCCCTTGTTGGTAACTTCACAGTAGCGCTATTTGTGCAGTGTGGCGGCCGTAAAAAGTCTCCCCGTACATATAGTCAGTACTGTTATCAGTAAATTAACCCGTTACCGATGTCATGCAGTGATTGTTACGTATATCAGGGCTATCCGATCAACGTTTTTATTTGGCGTTGTCCCGGATAGCTCAGTTGGTTACGTCGCAGGAATTGCATGGCTAGGCGCTGTCGCCCTGACGGTGCGGGTTCGCTCCCAGCTAGAGACACTATCATTTGTAGTTTTAACATAATGAGTATTTTGCTATCAATTTTGAAATGACGAATTATGTTAGGAGATTGTAGGTCAAACGTTTTAGCCCATCGCAGGTGAAAAGTTTAAATTAGAATAAATGTGACCTAACATTTTCAAACGACAATACCATTCTTCCTGGGTGTTCCGCTACTGAACCCTCCAACTTTCTGATTGGTCGAACTAGGACTTTCTACTTCAATAATTGCATGAGCTACATCATTGACAAAGCTTGGTGTTTCCCAAGTCCAACGGACAAAGTCACCTTGGCTGATGGTAAGGAATGGTTTGTCGAAAGCGTAGTATACTCCGTAATCTGAAAAAAAATACGATTAGTGTTGGTTATACAAACATACTGGTTGTGGTGTCTTTTTAAACCTTCACATAGTTTTGACATGTTAAAAGAACTAACACTATTGCAGTATATAAGTATAAACCCGCGAATGGAAGGCAATATTTTTATGATAAAATACGTTAAATGCTCACAAGGAATTAAACAAAAACATTAACAGTACTGTATAAATTATGTATTCTGTCAGTCCACACGAAAGTATATTACTTATTTATAATTTAAGAATACTAAACAATCCGATTGCTTTTTAACAGGGCTGAGTGGTGGGCTGAGTGGTTTGAAATATAAGACATCATATTCATTAAAAGATTATTATTATATAAAAAAATCACGTTGAAAAGTATTACCTGGATCCGATCCCTTGTTGGTAACTTCGTGAGTTTTCGCTGCGTTTTCGATCTCACAAATAATCTGAGAATTGCTTACAAACAGTATATCACACCCAGCATCACCAACGCTAATGTCAACAACAGAGGAGTTTGTACCGAATCCAGCACCACTTATAGTGAGCCGGGTTCCGCCAAGCAACGAGCCTCGAAGTGGGAAAACATTCGAAATACTCAGTTCAACGGTTATGGTTGGTATATTTCCATTTCTGGAATTAAAAAAGCTCTTTTTGTAAGACGAACCAGGAATCGGGCATTGCAATAATCCGAAGACAGAGCATCCCTACACAGCCAAGAAGATGGTTTGTAACAACTTTTATAACTCCATAATACAAAACACTAATATTCCGTAAAGATGAACAAATAATGCATTGACTAAATAAAAGCTACATGTAACCGTGGACAGACTTAAAAGCTTGAGTGAAAATATCACAATTATGAGTGTCCACGATTTTACCAACATTTCTGAACGTTCTTCGATAGATCTTGCAAAATTGATTTGCCAATCATTATAATTGTTACGTAATACATGTATAAAATAACTTTGTTTGTAATATGAAAACAAATATTGAGAATTCGAGACAGTGTATTTAACTACATTTCATGTCACCAAATTTAAAGAGAACTATTAAAACACATTGGTTGAACTAGATAACACCTTGAAGAAGAACATTGACTGAATCAGTCAATACTGAGGATCAAAACAATGACCCGTTAAATGACGCAAAAAATACAAACCCATCTGTTGCCCGGCCATTTGCAGTTTCTACACGTAGATCATGTACACCAGCAGGTACTGTTCCGACATCGACAATAATCTGATTGTCAGTCCAGGATGAAACAGATGCTGGGGTAGATCCGACAAATACATTTCCAGTGTTTGATGAAAATGATGAGCCAACAATTGTCAAGCGGCCACCTGTAATTAAACATTTCATTTGAAACGTTTGAAGTTTGTTTCGGTGTTGACTTTTTGTGGTGACTTTGTCTAAGATGACATTCTTAAGTTATCTTAGCTGTACAGTGTATAATATTATTTTGTCCTCTGTTACATTTTCATAGAACTGGAAAGAGTTAATGTATAGCTACAATGTTTCACGTTTAAAAACAGTCACTGTGTTATAACGATTTTTATGATGTGTTTTGAGTTTTCCGAGAAAATAATTCTTTTTACGTATAATGTATTATCTTCTCAATATATAAAAGGCATCACCCACACATTTTGTACCGAAGGACATTCTCAGAAGACAAATTAAGGATAATGTTTAATTGCGTTTCTTCTACAGTAGATCCATCCCCCGAATTCTAATAATATACTTTGTACATGTGTTCTTACATAAAAATTGGAAATTATGGTTATGTTTAAATACCTTGTACTCCAAGACTCGATGGAGTAACACTGCTTACAGTGGCTGTTAGTGATGAATCATATGAATAGCCAGAGTGTGACAGGGTTACCGACCCTTGAACTATGACTACATCGTGTGTTCCATCTGCAGACTAAGACAAAATAGGTTCACTTAACATTTCTAAATAAAAAATTAATCACTAGTAAATATATGTTTCTCGTGAAATGTGTGCATTGTTTATCGTAAAATATGTCGTTTCACAACCTAAAACTTAAAAATATCAATGCGGATGAAAACAGCGGTATTTACATGTACATTTTTGTAGTTACGTTAAAGCTACTTGTCAAATAATATTCTGTTTGTTAACTTATGGTAAATGTAAAATATTCAGAAATAATAGATGAGCTAGGCTCAAAGCATGAACATTTATATCATTCCTTCACATACGTCAAAAGTTTAGAAACGGTATTTAAATTTGTAGTCAAAATTTGTGTCTGCAAAGTAAAATGTTAAGTAGAAAATTAAATTTTAAGTTAACTTGGTTCTATTTAAAAAAGCATATGTTGAAAATATTTAAAATGAAATTGCCTCTACTGGGGAGCGAACCCGTGCGGCGACATCGCCTAGCCATGCAATGCCAATTACGCTACCAATTGAGCTAAAATATCACCGAAGATACATTGCGTAACAAAGCTCAAATGCAATTACTTTTCCCAAATAACCTACCATTGGTGGGACAGTACACTCAATCTGGCCTGGGTTCACACTAGTAACTGTGCAGGGCTCAGCATTTATTTTCACTGCAGCTCCGGCCTTAAACCCGTAACCGCTGATCGTTAGTGTTAAACCACCTGAAAAGCATTATTAGAATTTCAAACAGTGAACAATAACTACAAGTACTAACAGTTAAACTCACTTTTTATATGTCCTTTTTTCTTATTTAAGTTATTTGAGTTTTATCAATATTAAAGTAAAGTCATATTTTTAGCATTGATATATTTCATATATATTATAAGACAAGACAAACCTCCAAGACTGCCTGTTGTAGGCGATATTCCAGTTATAGCAGCAGTGTAAGCAAATGTGACATCCCCACCGGGGTGTTGAGCGTCACCTTTCCCGTCCACGTTAACTACAACCACATGCTCTCCAACTGCCCCGTTGCCAACATCACATGTTATACTTGAAGCTGTTGATGCAGTAACGATACATTCCACGCCTCCAATAGTAACGGTATTCTTTGTTATGTCTGGACTGAATTTTGTTCCACTAATAGTGATGGTTGTACCTAATGCTGAGGTTCCTGTGTCATACAAACCATGTTTGATAACATGTGCTTGACTCTCAATAAACTGACAATAGAGTCAGACAAAAGTCATAACGATTCGATATGAGTGTGTAAATGATCAAAACAATCAATGTTTGTTATATTTCTAGTACAATTGTAAACTACTTGTTGTTAAACGTGCAATGTGACTTTTATAATGTGCAAACTTTCGCGTGGATGTAAAATCATATGAAATTAAAACAGTTACTTTAAAAGAAAACAAAGAAGTCAAATATGAAAATATTGCAGACAACGATTAATGAAGCATCTGACAGGAGCACTTATAGAAAAGCATATTCAATTAGATTACATTAACATTTGTTTACGATTAGTAGTACACATGTTACTCTTGACACTTGCATTACGTGCATTAAACCAAAATCTAAAGAAAACAAATCAAAACCAACGTTGAACTGCCATCAACGAATGTTAGAATACATGCACGTGCTAATCTAGGTACTGAAAATGTCATTAAGACTTGACTCTGAAAAGCACGGTTAAATGTACTAGAACATCGCTTATAACATACCAGTTATTGGAGTAACCACTGTTACGGTTGGTGTTAACGAAGCATCCCATTGGAAAGAACAATCCCCCGTGCAGGCTGTTGGAACATCATTGATAAACAGTCTGACCTGAGGTGAGCTATGAACCGTGGATACCATGTCTCCTGTCAGTGGTGTATAAAACAGACCACCGTCCACATTCGTGGCAATACTACCAACAGCATCGATACCCATTAATTGGTTGTAAGTCATCTATAATCATATTAACACATAATTTGTTTTACCTATTTAATCCAGATTTGGTATCAAAGCGAATGAAATTTACGATCAAACTTAAATATCACTCATGGAAAGTAAAATTGTATTTGTATTGTTTAACCTATTACATGTATACTATTTGTTTTTTCAAAGCGAAGACGTGACGAGTATTGTATAAGCTCTAAACCAATGGTTAATAAACCAATGGTTAATAATATATAATTGGGTTAAGTCTTATTAAACGGAGATGAATATACTTAATAGTACGTTCTAATGTCCTCAAACTTACAGTCATTTCTGGCAGGTCCCCTGGTAGCGTTAGGAATGTAACGATAAGGTCAAAGTTTGCACAATCTCCCTCCTTCTCGACTGACAGTGCCCCTATGCCATTAAGAGCTTCGAGTTCTCTGTCAAAGTCTTTTGGATCAAGAGTGATATTTAAACCTGCAAATATCATATTACAAAATATTATTATGCTTATCTGAATGTCGTTATGACTGTCATTGTTTCTTCCTTACCTTGTATACCAGTTTCTGGAAAATGAAATTGTGTTACATATTTTCTTCGTTAATGAGATTGATTGAAAGTTATTATACAAATAAATACTAATGTTGAGGTCGATATGTAGTTTTGCAGACCTGGGTAGTGTGATATCGACCGAGGACGAAGTCCTCGGTCGATATCACACTACCCAGGTCCGCAAAAGTACATATCGACCTCAACATTAGTATTCACTTGTTATATCATATACCCTATGAATTTAAAGCATTCTGACGATGATGAATTTAAAGCATTCTGGTGATGATGATGATGATGATGATGATGATGATGATAGCAAAGGTAGTTATTAATTCCCGTGGTAGTTATCACTTTTTTCGGACTCGCTAGTACGGAGCTCTCGACCAATCAGAATACTTTAAATTCATAGGGTATATGATAATGACCAATAATAAACATTTGTTTACATCTACTTCATGTCGAATTCTTAAATACTTTGAAAAAAGTTAATAGGAAGCCTAGTAGACTTAATGTTAAATGGAAATAGAAGTTTTGAACAAATTAAAATACGATGAAGGTTCACTACTCATGGAAATCTCTACTCTCGGTATGTTTCCATAATGAAAAAAGTGCAATCAACAAAATACAAACCAGTTCTAGTCTTTCCGTTAAAGGTGATATCAATAAGACCTGTAATCGGTGGGGAAGCATTTGATAGTCTTGTAACAGTTATTGCCCCGGCTCCATTATTCAAGGTCGAGGTCGCAGAAGTACTTGGGTAACCCAATCTTCCACCTGTTACCTGTACAACAGAAATACATTAAATGCATGCAATAAAATATATTGAAATTTATAATAATTTAAATGGACAGTGAGGTGCCTTAAATGAAATCAGTCGATATGTGTAAGTCTTAGAAAACAGGGTAAGCATATGAGAGATAAATGACCCAAACTTGATCCCTCTTTTGATGATATCGAAGAATTAAAACTGCAGGAAACACTAATATATATCATTGTATCTCGAAATATGTGTCACATTTTTGCGTGCTACTTTTGAATTGCCTTCTTTTAAATTTAATCTTACAAAGTAAGAAGATATAATTTGGAGTTAAATGATGTATGTTGATACACATTATACTTACTCTCCCGTTTGCAAGCTCAAAAAGAGGAAACTCATTTCCACAATCGAAAGGTTTTAATGTGACTTCATACAACGTCGTGGATTTAGCTATAACGCTAATTTCATTGATGAGAGCTCCGTTTGGTCTTGATGGGGGAAGACGCCTCAGAGAAACCTCTGAAATTATGGTATAATGCTATCAATATTTGACGGTACTTTAATATTACTATGAATATACATGACAATAATACTATGAAATCAAATAAGGGAATGCATTTGCTGTGGAGATTGATAGGTAAAATACATGTAAATTTCTCTATATCGATACTTTGTTCTGGGAAGGAGTTTTTTTAAATAAATTAAATTAATGAATATGCGTGTTTACCTATTTAATGTAATGACAGAGAAGTGAACGCTGAGGGCCGAACTATGAACGTTCACATGTCTTTTTGCGTGTGATTATTATTGGAACATGTACCTAGTTGATGTTTCACGGTCTTTTAACAACAGTTATTAAAATACGTCGTTGCAAACTGTGTTTGAAATTGTCCCGAATATCGTAGATAATAACACCGCGCCATGCCTCAGAGGCATAAATAACCATCAGTTAATCTATTCCCGCTGTATTTATTTAAAACATTCAATGGGTCGAATACTAGGTCAAGGGCTATAACTTTCGGTCATGTTTATTCAAAAACTCAACTGTTTTTAAATACTTTAACATGAAACTTAGATAGAAAATCAACCACAAAAATACCATTTTCAGTCTCACTGGGAAACAGAAGAGTAATTAGAAATGAAACTGAAATGCAACATGAAAAGAAATGTAAATAAGCAAAGTCCTATTTTAAACTACTATGTTAAAGTACATTTTTCTGGACAAGAAAGTGCGTGATAAAAAGGTATAAAAGATTACGGTTGTGCAAGAACTCAGTCAATATGACACAAACAAATTAACCACAAATCATAATTTGACATATTGATAAGACGACCACAAGTTATAACTGAGTATGAGTAATCACTGATTAGCTTACGGTCATTTGCAATTAGCATTAAACGTTTCCTCGTCATTTCAAGATCCAATATTTTCAGATAAAAACGTTCACGACTAACAGATGTTTTTGCAAGCATACATGTATATTGATAAAATCGGCGACATAATATTGTGGTGTGTAAGCACCTTTGTCAAAAAGAAGTCGCCTGAAAAAAAAGACATATTTTCTTAAAAAAGGTGAAAGTCCAGAAGAAATATAACTCATAAGGCATTTCGTAATAAGGTTTTACTGTCATTTCTGGTAATCTGACAGTGTTCACATATTATTGAGCTTCACAGACCATCGATTGCACCAAAACCGGTTTATGGTAGCCAGTTTTAGCCACAACAATAACTCTCGGCAAAAGATTGTTCAGTTTAACGCGTATAATGCCAATAATACTTAAAACCTTGCCTGGATCAATGGTAGTTTCTTTCCGGCCGATAAAGACCGAGTCGACATATCCCTGCTGGTCTGCGTTCAGACTGTGAACACGAACCTCATCCAGACGGTGTTCAGTACCAGTGGGGAACCGAGCATACACAGTATCGTATAGATTTGCACAGGTATAATACCAATTCTCGGATCTGCAAAGAAATGTCAATCTGAGGTTACCACAGCAGCTATTGGAGTGGTCCATATAAGCAGATAAAGGTACTTTTGCAATTTGAAAAGTCTCTTCTTAATATTCAGAGCAAAAGTATAGCTAAATTTAACAAAATAACATGTAGAATTTCATATTACATATGCATGGTTTGAGAAAAGCATTATGAGCGAAAAACGCATGTTTACAACAAATCTTTTCTTAATGTCAATATAAAAGTAAATGATAAGCGCTTTGAAAACTACAAGTTTGAATATGGTACTCGTTAATTCGAATGATTTGCACTTTTGAATATAATTTAACATATTTTCATTAACTGTCAAAACGAATTGTTATGTTATTTCTTTAGCTTCAAAGCTTCCAGTATTGCACGTTTAACAGAGGCAAAATAATATATCACTAAGAGTTTTCTACGTGTCATAAAAATAGTTTATATCATACTCATATCATTGTCATATATTACATAAACGAATACTGCTGAATCCTTTTTGAACAATGATGTTTCATACTGTAATTCAATTCTTCACTTTTATTGCACTTACGTGGTTTCAGAATCCGTTTTGAAACTGTGTAAATGATAGACGACTCTCGTCTGAACCATCTGGTCGGTGTCCTTGTAGGTTACAGTCGCTCGAATGAAATTTTGCAAGAATCCCTTGTAAGCAAAGCAAAGCTGAAATGATATAAATGTAATTTATACGTTGAGTTTAATTCACGTTTTGCATACAAAGATGTTCAGGTTACCTTGATATCGAAAACCCGTTTTAAAGGCAATGTTAAATAGATGAAAATGGCACGACAAACATAAACATATTGCAGGCTCGGTTTCATTGGTTTCATTGACCGTTAATGGATTGTAAAGGAAATACATATCACTGCCCGCGCCGCCTAGCCCCGGGTTGCTTGCAACTCATCATTTACGCCAATAAAAAAGACAATGTTGATCCATCTCAAAAGATCAAGTGGATATGGCGTGAAATCGGTGTTTTTAGATCAATATCATTCCGTTGTTAGCTGGAGAAAACAATGGGAGGAACCGAACAAAATAGAATTTTGACAGGAGATCTGAGCATATAAATCTTTGATATCATTAATTGTTAAAATATTGGACAATGATAAACGTTTAAATATTATTGAATTAGTGATTGCATATATCTCACTCACAGTGCCGTATTGAGACATCATGATACCAAGCTCCTTATCCTTCTTCCGATAAATTCTGAACGGGTTTTCCAAAACATAGCGCCCACAAAATGGTTCCGTGTCTTTTGTCCTTGTTCCAGTGAACTCCGTGGAGTCCGTCTCAAAACTTTGGTAGTACTTTGAAATACCAGGACCTTCAAACACTGAAGGACATTTTGCCCCGAGCATGCTGTTGATTGCATTCTCAAGCTAAAATACATAATTGTATATAAACCAATATTATAAACGTTAAACATTTTAACAAATCGATGAAAACGATGATTTAGACTTTTAACCAATTCTTATAAAAACAACGCAGTTATTATCTGGTCTTTTTAATTAATAACTAACAAACGTCGTGTACCTTCTATATATTAAAAAGTTTGGTAGTTGAAAATACTTTATATTTTCGTCCTGACACTTGACCAGAAACCTTTAAAAAGTAACAGAAGTTAAAAAGAAAACTTACTGATGACGCAGACAGGGAAGAGACAGAAAATGGGTCTGACACGACACCTTCTAAAGACAGGGCAACAGTGTCAAGATTAGGCGACCCTCTGGTGTTCTCCGTCACGGTGTAGGTCACGTCTGAGCTATTAGCAACTTTAATAACTTCAATGTTTGGAAAATCGCCTGAAAAATCACAAGTCACAATTTTATCTTTTACAATTTAAACGGTAATAGATATTGTTCGCGGAGCATTCGCCAAACTTTAACGTATTGAAATAGAACTTTTGCGATTCACATGTTAATTTAGTCACTATCTTATGTTTGACCTTTATAATTTGAAACATCTTAAGTAGACATGTTTCATGACAATTCGCAGTAAATTTAAATGTTAACTAATCTGGATATTTAATAGTACGTCTAGTAATTATGATATACTATTTAGACGTTGCATTGAAAGAACTTCTGAAAGTGTATACATTCATTTGGTCAATAATGACCCTTTACGTAATAAAAATTGAGAAGCGAGACTGGTTGGATTGAATACTAGTCAAATTAGAAAACTTTACCAATATATTTTATTCACATCTGAAATAAAAATAAACCGTTATTGCTAGATTCATTTTATTAAAACGACATGTATTGCTAAGTTTGCTTTCTCTAAATTGTTATCCGGTGAACCATTAATCAAAAGACATGCACGTCTCCTTTCTCTTATTGTTAATCACTAATTTTAACATACCACGATGAGAGTCGAATGTTAACTTATAGGTAGGAATGGAAGTCGGATTTCTTGCCACAATAATCGACTCTTCGGTACCAAATACAGGCAAGGCATTCAGTGCGTCTTGAATAGCGGCTTCGCTCATGTCAGTTGACAGTGGCTCTGTAAAATACAATATCATTTTCTTTATCGACATGGAACATTTGTTGGTTTCGACTTCAACAGATACTTTTCCAGGATTGGCATTATTATGTTCTCTGATCGGAGACAAGCATTGCACCACATTTCTACTGCAATTTACAAGGACTATCCCCTACCCCCAGCGTGACTTGTCTTAACAATTTTCCCGCTTAAGGATGCGATTGCACTTGGGATAATAACTGTTACAAACAATGGCAACAACATTTAAATCGTTTTTTCAATAACATTATATTGGCAGAATTTACAATCTTAAGTTTTAGCACAATCCTATTTATAACTACGATAAAATTTGTAGATTTATCATTACTCATTGTATTACCTTCTACGAACGTTATTTTCACATTATTTTTTGAATTCAAATCGATTTCTATGAAATACATCATTGTGAAGCAAACTCATAATATCATGTCAATTTAAGTTATTTTCATGGTTTGCTATAGCCAAGCAGAAGAATGTACACATTGTCGATAAAATGTCGCCGATAAGGTATTTAAACAAAAATTATTATGCCAATCAAATACCTAGTTTCACAAAATCAACCGTTTGAAAAAAAAGAAAGCTTTAAAATTGTACACCGAATTTGAAATGTGTAATGATATGCAAATATGCAATTACACTGCAGTGATTCTGGTACATTTCCCTGCCTGGGTATGGGTTTTATTCCGACCATTTTTCTTTTTCTTGCTGTCAAACATTTCTTTTTCTGGTTTGCATTGCTTACACTGTTATTTAAATGCTTTATTATTTGTATGACTCACATTTATTTCAAAATTATTTCAAACGAATTTATAATTATACATGTACCTGTATAAACTCCGTATAGTCCAAATCTAAATTTGCCTGCAGTATTCACCTCTACCGTTTGTACCTCACTCACCGACGTTTGGCTCGTAAACTGCTTAAACTGCAGACTCTAGATAAAGAAATCAAACATCGAAATTATTTAAACATCAATAAACGGTAATCATTTGTTCTTTTCGTTGGTTCTTTATCTCAGGTGGCAAAATGAATTTGTCACTGACTGTTCAAAGGTGGTAACCCCTCGGGTTCTCAATTTCATTATTTGATAGCGTTGTATATAATTTTTTTTGTAAATTATCATTTTATGAACCAATCCTCTCTTTTCCTCTTCTCTTCTTTTGTCTCTTCTGAATGTTGCCATTCATGAGTAATATTCACTTTTATATCTAGCCCCCAAGGGGTTACATGTGCAGTTCGTCGATAGATTGGACTTCGAAGCTGCTGACTTGTTGGTTAGAACCAACATATGGTTAACGGATGGTTAAAAGAGAGTGTGACATTACCGAACAGGTACTGTGGCAAGTGTCGACCCAACGAAAGGACGAGAATGTTATATGCTCAACAAAATGGGCACGACTTCCTCGGGCAATACATCTGTACGATTAAGGAAAAGACGTATTAACACAGTCGTACATTTGCATTGCAATGAAATGGACATCACATTATCACGAATCAGTTTATTTCCTAAACTGTATAAGATAAAAATCAAACCGGTGAAGCATATTACCTGAACATCATATTCTACAGTGGACCGTATTTGTATGACTTGTTCCTCCTGGACAGCATTTCCGGTCCATGCGCTCGTGAATTTTGTGTCGTAATACTTGGCCTTCAGATGGACAAAAGAGTTCCCGGTGTTCTCGAAATGAACTACTTCCAGTAGGTATCTAAAATTATAAGATATATAATTCAATAATGCCACACACATTATTTATAATTATTCCTGTTACAAAGTTACAAAGGTCAGGAATAGGATGTTTTAAACGAGTGATATTTAATTCCGCATTCTCACGGCTCATGAAAAATATGTAACCTTTGTAAGTTGGTGCCTATTTCAAGGCCACAAATATGAACTTAGGTCAGGAAAAGATAGAAGATATTTCGAACCCCTGCCAATATGACCAATACGGAATACTGTATTTGAGTTAAATATACGCGGCTGCTGAAAATTCTCTTCAGTAGTTTCTTTGTAATAACTTCCTCTCTTACAAATGGCAATAAATAAACTAATTGAGGAAGTAAATAACGTAAGGTAACTTGTCATGAATTACCGGCTGATATTGATACATTTGAAATGATTGTAACAAATTATTGTGCACAAATGAAAGTTTACATTGTACGTATAACAATTAACTTACTTGGTGTTTTCATTAAGTGTTCTTCGTGATGAAGCAGCCCAAGCCTTTGACGACGTTACTGCAGCAACCTATAGTGAAAATTTTGAAAAGATCGGAATAAATCTTAAAACATCTATTTTGATGACCATATGGTTTAGCACCAATCCCAATAATATCAATTATCTTGTCTTTGAAATAACATCTTTATTGGTACTGGTTGGGTCTTACAATGAGGTTTTGTTAGACCTAGGTATTGGTGAGGAAACTATATGACACCTTTCGCAAAATTTTGAGATTTTCACTCGTGAATGGTAACGCCACGTGATGAGGTCTTCGGTCATAAATTATGACATTTTAGTTGTAACTATATTTAGAAAGAACTAACAATTATCGATTATTTCTCATAGCTAACTAGAAATTTTGTGTTTTACACATTTTAACAACATTCATCATCTTGTTTTTGCATCGTAAAACAAAATACGTAATGTCGTCTGCTAAACGTTTTTAAGAATTGACGTTGTTGCGTCCCGCATAAATATAAGCAGCTTATTTTTTGTGTTTAAACTTTTACTTACACCATCGACGTAGAGCCTGGCTCCATCATCAGCGTTCAAGAAGAACTGATATTCTCCTGTATGAGGAGGTGTGAAAAACGTTGTCATCCGGGAAACGTAGGTGTCCATCGTATCATTCTTGTCCATGTGGTATGTCTCGTCCAGAACTTGAGCATTGTATCCAGGGTCAGAACTTGTTAGCGATAAAATACTGTCAAGGCTGTTTGCGGTTTTGCTTGTGGCCTTCCAGTACTCAAAATTAACACCTCGGTTGCCTTCAAACTTTGAACCGGAGAAGTTGGGGTTTTCTGGAACCTTGCACGTGATGTACTGATCTATTTCAACCGCTTGTATATCACACACTGCGTCTAAATCAAGCAAAAATATCATGACTATTATTTCCTTACTCGACTGCAGAAAAAGTGTTTCATGTGATTTTTATATCAATATATATATATATATATAAACGGAAATAATAAAAGCACCTTAAACGACAAATATAAATATACTGCAACAGATGAAAATTAAACTTTGATAACCACCAAACGCCAAATATTTCAGGCTCGGTTTCAAGTTATACTTAGTTACCACTACTCTTTAATTATAACTAGAACTTGAAAATACCTCCAATAAATGCCTTTGGCTGCACATACGGAGCTCTGTCATCAAAATAATTGCCATAGATGGTAAGAGCAAGGCCACCAGCGACACTTCCGGTTGATTGACTTAGACTAGTTATGTCTGGAAAAGATGAATGTGTGAGCTATAAAATAGCTTCATATTTATAAAATAATTGGTAATTTATGACTTATAAGTTATGAACAACTGATCTTGCGTCTGCGGCAAAGAACGTATATACTCGTGGAAATATGACCTTGCTTAAAACATTATTTTAATACAGTTCCTCTCAAACATATGTTTCTGTGAAAACAAGAAATATTCTTAAAGCACACAAGGCAGTTCTCCTGTAAGTTTAGGTGAGAAATTATAGAGCTTCTCGCTCATTATCGTTATAACCTCGAATAGGACTAAACGAAATTTCATCTGATTCAGCCTTTTAAAATACATATTCTATTTATATTTTATATCAACAATGACGTCAAAAAGTCAAGCTTTCATATTACGACTTACGAGGCTCAAATTTAGACAACATTATGCAATTTCCAGATGTCCACATTTTAAGACAAAATTCATCTTAAATTTTATTAAAAAGAGTTTATTTAACAGTAATCCGCCTGAATGACATATGCCGAGCCGAGATTGCCTCAAACCCAGGCAATAGAGATTTTTTTACTAATTATTCTTTATACTTTAACGCCGAAAAAACTTTATGTACCTGTATAAGCTTGGAACATGTACACCTGATCATTGCTGGAAACGCGGTACAGCTCCTTGTTTGGTTTAGATCTGAAATATAAAGATTAATAATTGCATGTCCATTACATAAAGGAACATCATTTTGTGGAATATAAACAAACCAATTTTCTCTCTGTATTTGTAAACGTTCACTCGTGTGCTTGCATTTTTTTTTCACCGTATAAAAACTAATCTACGTGTAAGTTTCATCAGATTCTTTTTGTGTGTTCCTTGTCAAGCCATTTTAGTTCTTTGAAGACCATATATTTGCGGGATCGGGCTTGAGCTTGCATTGGAACCTTCGTTTAAAGATGACAGGCAACTAAACTATCTTACATGTACAATGGCAACAAACTTACCTCAGGCAACTTGTATTTTATACTGTGGTGGCGGCCTAATTTTAGTTCCAAGAAAAAATAAAAATACTAAAATTTTATGACATACCTTCCATAAGGGGATTCAATGATGAAACTGGCATTGTAGTAACCTGCAAGAACGATGTGTGACTGCATTAGTACCTGTAAAGGCGTAAAAGCATAAAACTGCAACTGGATATTAGTCTCAAATCTCAATCGTCTAACAGATCTCTATTTCGGTTAATTAGATGCTCGATATTTATGACTGGTCTCCAGTCTGAGTACTAGTTTGACATTTGGCCAAAACACCTTCTAACCCTTACCATCTCGAAAACAAACTCTGCATAAATCTTTTGCATTAAGTATAGATTCAAAGTGGGGTAATTTGTTTATCTTCGATCTAACAATAAAATTAATACCACCATTACTATTTCGGTGCTGATTTCTGGTAAATAGATGGTCAGCAACAAAACGATTTCGCTAGTTTAAAACACATATTGTTTTAGCGTTTATTGTCCGAAATGTGTATTTTCTGTTAAATATTGTTAAAACAATATGATTAAGCACTGGAACATGTTATAATGATATACTAAGAAGACTGATATCTTACCCACAGAGGTACCCTTGGTTTTACATGTGAGAGTACCATAGTCGGATTCTTCGCTATTCAGTGCAAGACCATAACTGAGAAACAAGAAATTAAAAGTTTAATTATGAAAAAGTGATTGTTATAATTTACAAATATACGTCAGGTAACGTAGGCTCGAACTACTGAAATAACCTAATATAGTATACGATTTTTACGATTGTGATATTTGTTGAAGTATAAGTTCGAAGACAACACAACAGAACTTGTTGCAATGCTGTATATTGTCACAATGTATGCCTCTACATGCTATAATATGGAATGCAGTGTTCAAAGCGTGAATTTTGGATTTATAACTCATCTAGCTAACTGAATTCAACTCTAAGATGCTACGGCTACATTACTAGTGTTGATTTAATATTTTCACTAAACAAGTACGCAAAAGTTCTTTTTAATCGTATTTAACTGTTCTAAGGATTAATAAAAGTACATACAATTCATCACCATCTTTCAATCCACAGTCTTGAGGTCCAACATAGACTCTGTAATTTAAAGAGTGTATTTCAATGGATTAACGTTGTGACTTTATTTAAATAGAAACTATATAACTTGTAAATGTTAATATTTTAATGGTTATATACTAAACAGTCTGTGCATAGAACCATACTAGTGAAAGCATTATCAGGTTATAGTCAATGCCCAGCTAAACTCGCCATCAGCCTCTAAACGAGGACATCATAAAGTGGGCTTAACAAACAAACAAATACAGCGCTTTTAAGTGCTTGATGTAAAACGATTATTCTTCTATCCTTGATACATCTTCCTAAAGCAAATTTCAAAGTATCTTTGAGCACGTGATACCTTGTAATTTTCTCTGTCTTTCCATTGGTTGCTGAAGCCATGTTGCTACCATATCGGTCACTGATCAGCTTACCATACATGGTTACCAGGTCACCTGAGAATATGTAGGAAAATGACATTTTTTCAATATGTGTGAAAAATAATCGTCCGTAAATGAAACTTGCCAAACAAGATAAATTAACAATACTACATGTCAGAATTATTTAATGTATTTTAATGCTAGAATAATTTAAATGGAAAAAACTCTGATACATGGATTCATGGTTACTCCATATCTGAAAACAAAAGCAAAAACACTGCATACAATCAGGTATTAAAATTAAAGAAAAATAGTAACAGTATTGATTAATGACAATTTCCTTATGATTATTATTACCAGTTATAATCAAATATGTTTTTCACATTTAAATGACACTGTACCATCAGAAAATGACAGATATTTTTATATATGGTTGTTCTTATTACTAAAATTTACAAAGATTTACTGGAAACAATTTACTGTATGTGTTTCACGTTTTCCGTTTAAACAATACTGTACTTTTATTATTGAAAATGTATACATACCGGGTTTTCCGGACTGAGGGGTAAATGTGTCGATGCTTGGTGTATTTGACATCTGTGGCTGCAATTTAAGAAAAACTTAATCATGTTAATTACTTGCCAATGGCTAAATGGGCAGTTTTGCAAAGACAAGATAAGATGTTAAGAGAACCTGTCCAACAATGACGAAAATTATTTATGGATAAGTCAGTGTTTTCTGAATGAGGCTATGCGCAGTTCACTTTCTTATATTTACACTTCAACTTCATCCTCTACGATGAAGTCTTATTTATCTAACGAATCATAATTTCTCATGGTAAACAGTGTGACGTAATAATTTGAAAGGCGTGGCTAAAGTTGAACCGTTGACAATTTATTGGACGTTGCATAATGTTTTGACGTGTGACGTCGCCGAGCACGCACGTTTTGCCACGAGTTGCTGTGAAAAAGCGTGGCGTCATTCACTTTGTCGTCTATGTTGCTGTTCCAACAGCCATCCGAAAAAGCCGTAATATCAAAAATTCTTTTAATAAGTTCTTTTTTAAAGAGAGTATTCATGTTTGTAAATATAAGGATTAAATCGATATTTGATGGTTTGCATTTGGGTATGAAAATCAGTTGGATTGTTTAAAGTACGCGTGAAGCCCTTCAATCCTTAAATAAATATTATGAAATACTTTTCAATAAGATTATTTGATAAGAGAGAATTTATTCGAAAATCTAACTAAATTATAAATTATATAGGTCAAAATAACAACCTTACTACGTACAGACGTGTTGATACAATTACCCACAAACAAATAACGTGCGAATTACACTTCGTGTTTAAAACAGATTTATATAGAACAAAACGCAGTACTGTAGTAAATTGCGTTTATGTCATTAAATTTTATTGCAGCATTCTCAAGTGGTCGACATGAAAATAAGTTAAAATAAAAAAAAAAAAACACTAAAAGTTCAAGGTGATGAGAGCTATGTGACAGTAACCACTAAGTCATAGACAGCAACAACTTGTTTAATGTTTGATGTCGAAATTTACTTTATAGGCGCATTTGATAGCCACTATGTAATTGACAACATTACATAGTTTTATTATTTATATTCAACGCCCAAGCTTTACCTCATAGGTGCATTTGGCAACCACTCAGTCATGGACAATCAAACATAGTTAAAACTAATATCCAAAACTCTATTGTAACTTAAAAGGTGCATTAGGCAACCACTCAGTCGTGGACAATCAAACATAGTTTTAATTAATATCCCAAACCATCTTGTTACATGTACCTTATAGGTGCGTTTGGCAACTACTTAGTTTATTACTTAGAATCAAAATATTACCTTGTAGGTGCATTTGGGACTTGTTGGTTCACCACCACAGAGTTTGTCATCTGGTACGGCATCTCCGTCTACGACCAGCTTTACGTAATGATCTTCTTCTGACATGCCGCTGAATACATAATAACAGCACAATGACGTTAATTTGTTCTAAAGAAAATGTCATAAAATTCAGCGTAGCTACACTAATCAACAGTGTATCAATATTATTTGATAAATTGGTGGTGTTGTGTCATTTTACTTTTGGGGAATATATCTTCGCTCAGAAGCCGCAAGTAATATTTTATGCGCGGCATACATTCTATATTTATATCATTTCGCGCATTTTCCTCATGCGAAATGCTAAAATAAACCGATGCGAAATATTATGGTAACACAGTTCTTTTCATGCAAATTGAAACATTGGTCTACCGCTGGTATTTTATACAAATCATTGCATCAGGTTAGTACATTTTTTCTTATTTTAAATTTCTATTGACGCATAAACATTTTAAGAGTCGCAGGATAATTGGAAGCCCAAGTAACTGGTCGCACTTTACTATCTGCGATTAAAGCCTATGTTAAAGGTTTTCTCCACCTCGCTAGTATTCATATTGATTGCCACCTTAGAGATAGTTTCCAGTGCTTCTAAGAATATCACCAAGCAAATATTTATACCATTTATTAAATCCGGTAACAATTGGTGCATCAACACACCGCAACGATCACATGAAACACTGTCAAACATTTCGGCCCTTACATCTGGCTTAAGATTATCAATATGTTGGTAGGTTTTACCCTGTTAGAATTCGTAGTGTCAAATAAGTAGTGGTTCATGCACATCGCTAAATTCCGGAAGGCAATATAAAGTTACAAACATTATTATAATGTGATATTAAGTAAATAAAATGATAAACAGCGTCACTAACCGAGGAGTGTAGCACTGTACTTGTGTTTCGGTGCAGCCATCTTTATGGACGACACAGACGTGCTCACTTCCGGACAACCCTACCAGGTAGACTTTATTACCGGTATTAGGGTCGTCATTTTGGCTATACTGGTCTTTTGAGAAACCTGTTGATAGAAAATAGTCAGAACATGTTTGGAATTTTACCTACCTGGTAAGGCGGATATAGATAGGAATGCACGTAATTATAATCATATTCTAAAATATGGTTCAACATTCATTATTAAAAATCATTAAGATTGTCCTTTAAAAATATGTGATGTAACAAAACCTAAATCTCAAAGTTAATTTCTAATCGTTTTCCGTATTTTCCATTAGATTTTTTATTTATTATATCAACTGCTTAGTAAGCCATGTGTTTACTTGTATGCGCCATGTTCTCAACGTTCCTACCATTCATTTATACTTATTGCATAAAGCATATTTATTTAAAAAGATGACGTAAAACAATACACATTTATTTAATAAATAAGCTATAATCCACCCAAGTGTTTATTCGGGTTTAAATCATTGAATTGTAAATAATTATCTAACGTAAGAATGAACAATGTAGACAACAAACCCAACAAAATATTAATTACCATTTCCATAAATTGTCAGCCGAGTTTCTCCGGCAAGACTTCCATATCTTGGCTGGACTTCATCAACTACTGCCCCTGAAGATAAAATTAGTCAAATGAATTCTGAGTGACCTTGCTGCATATCTGAGGGTTTTTCACGATCTTTTAATTCGTCGAAGTTTTATTGTACTTTTCTTTATTTCCATTTTTTTTTAATTTTCAAGCTCAGTTGCATGGTTTTACTCAGAGGTTTGTGTTTGTATATCATTCAGTAGCTTGTATCAGTAATACAATTGATTCTTTTATGTTAATGCGATGTTCAGTTTTGTTAAGCATAGTTCTCAGGAAATTTGGTAATTAAAAACTTGCATGTAACAACTGAAATCACCTTGAGGTGACTAAATGTTCATTTCAAAGTATCCTGTGACAGGGTTCGGACGAGACTGTTCAACTTTTGAGACATTTATTTCAAAGTTAATATTTTTTTAGACATTTATTTAAAAGTTAATAGTGTTATTCGTAGTAATTATTTTATGTATCGATAACCGTATGTTATATAAGGCTTAACATAGTAACTTGAGTTCAAAATAAGTTCAGACAATTAAATAATTTATTAATTTTGTGGTGAAATTGAAAGGCAAAATGTAAACTGTGACACACGTCCTATGACATTTGACAACTAACTTTAAAGGTCATAAATACGTTTAATTGACTATGGATAAGTAGACAATCACATTGTGCTCTGTTTATTTAACCAAGATTGACTTTTTGTCAAATAAACGCGATTTAATTTTGTAAAACAATTCACTAATAATCTATAGTTTAATGTTACTTTTCTGTAAGGTCACCTGGATGCCAAGTTTTTAAAAGCTGATATTAATTTATTTTAGGATTATAAAATATTGATACAGCTATTCCGATTCGTATCAACAACGGAAAGATGAAAGTTCTGGTTGTAAAAATAATAAGGTAGATTGGGTGCATAACCACCAGATAGCTAATGATATTTTAAATATATTTATAGTAAACCATTTAAATATTTGTCTTATGAAATGTATATGTACCTCTCAAGTCAATTACGTTCTTTGTTACATTTTAATAGCATTTGACGGTCAACGGTTTGATGACGTCTTTTTATTGAAATAAAATTAAGAATACAGGATTAAAGTGCTTGCCTTAAATTAAAAGAGGCACGCCACGGGGAAAGGTACCTTCGGGCAGTTGACGTCAAATCCATGAAACAACGTCATAAAGTTGCGCAGACGACATTTATTATTATGCGATTCGCGGTAAAATGCCATTATATTGTCAAACTTTGTAACAAAATCACTGTTTTGTTATAAGAAAATTACAGAAATTCAAAAGTTCTTTTTAAATATAGTAACAACAAAAATGACACAAAAATGACCGAAGGTACCTTTTCCCGTGGCGTGCCTCAAAATAATAAATTCAACTGCGTAACCCTTAAGCACAACTAGCTTTGTCTATTATATATGCCAAAACTTTTAACTTGCTGACCTCAAAACTTATAACTAGACATCCACATAATAACTGGGTCAATCCGGAACGAAATTTTATACATGTATGTCTTAGATCAATAAAACCAAATTTAGGTTGTCAGCGCTCATTTGTTATTACACTCCAAGGCACCAGCAAAAGCACTAATACAGTTTGATATAGATAAAACATGCGATAGTTCCGCCCATTGTTACATCATTTAGGGCTACCAATTCTTTTATTTGGGGACCATACGCCGCTGTATATGGAATGGTATTAATCTTAAAATACTACATTGAAGGATCCATGTTCACCGCCTAATGCGCACCATCGTTGGGGATGATTGATCAAAATTGTACAGATTTGGTTGCAATATCGAGTTGCGCTCAACTCGGGGCAAGTATTTGCATTTCCTTTACTGTCCATTAACAGAATCAATTAAACCGAGCCTTCAATATTTCCATGTGCGGTGTTTGGTGTATTTCAAAGTTCCCCTTTCATCTATTTGAAAGCCAGTTAACTCGTCAAAATTAAATTGTTGCAGACTCGGTTTGATCGAGCCTGTTCATGGGCAGTAATGTGAATGCATATTCCTGTCCATGCCGCCTATCATAGATTAGAAAGCTACTCAATATTTATACAAACTTATAAATCGTGCTCAACTGCCTTCAAAGTTGGTGAATGATAACAGTGCTGATTGAATGTACGGAGTAACTTTTTAAGATTATAAAATATTGACATAGCTATTTGGAATTGTTTACAGGACGGTAAGACGAAAAAATGTGTAAATGATGACAGTAATGATTGAATATAAGGAGTGACGTTTTAAGAATATAAAATATTGACATAGCTTTTTGGAATTGTTTACATGACGGTAAAACGAAACAATATGTAAATGATGACAGTAATAAATGAATGTACGGAGAGACTTTTTAAGATCATAAAATATGTACACAGCTATTCGGAATTGTATAAACAACAGTAAGAGGAAAGTTCTGATAGTAAAAATAGTGAGGTAAATTAGGTACATGTACATAACCATTAGAAAACGAATCAGATTTTTAATATATATTTAGAGTATACCTTTAAATATTTATGTTATGAAATGTATATGTATTTTTCAGTCCAATATCGTCCTTTGTTATAATTAAATAGCATTTGACGGGCAATAGTTTGATGACGTCTTTTTAAAGAAATCAGATTAAGCAGACAGGATTAAAGTATTTGTCTCAAAATAATAAATTCCACTGTGTGACTCTTGAGCATTAAAAGTAATGTCTTTTATGTGTGCCATAAATTCAACTTGCTGACCGCAAAACCTAAAACTAGACCTCTACTTAATAACCCGGTCGCTCTGGAATGAAATTCTATAAGATCGAACTTTTGACGGCGCTTAGTTGATTTGTTATGCAATGCAACAGCAAAAGCTTTAATACAATTTAACAGAGATGTTTTGAGCAAACACATTCTTTTATCGGGGGTAACATACGCCACTGTATATGGAATGGTATTAATATGAAAATACCGCATTGAAGGTTTCATGTTCACTGGCATATGCATATCATCGTTTGGGATGAGGGAAAACAAATTGTAGTGTTTTGGTTGCAGTATTGAGTTGCGCTCAACCGAAGGTTTCCCTTATAGCATTTGACGGTCAATTGTTTGATGACGTCTTTTTATAGAAATCAGAATATGCAGACAGGATTAAAGTGATTATCTTAAATTAAAATTATAATAAATTCAACAGTGTTACCCTAGAACATTACTAGCCTTGTCTTTTATATATGCCATAATTTAACTTTCTGACCTCAAACTAAAAGCTAGACTAAAGTCTTTTACTTAATAACCCGGTCGTTGTGGAATAGAATAAAATGACACCAATTACACCCAACATAGATTGTGAACGCTCAGTCTATTCGAAATTGCACTCTTTTGCTATATGAAAAACAACTAGATAAAAACAACTTATTAATTAATTATTTGATTAATACAATTTTCAATAGATGGAAAAGACACTTTGAAAGCCATCAAACACGACAAATATATCGAAATATTCCAGGCTCGATTTGTTTTAGCCAGTTCATGGTCAGTAATGGTAAATTGGTAATGAATATTATCTTCACGCCGCCTAGCCCCGGTATGGAGCCTTACTCAATATTTACAAAAACTTATTTTGCTCAACGGCCTTCAGTGTTGGAAAAACTGTGAATGTACGGGGAGACTTTTTACAGCCGCCAAAAGGCCTAAACAACGCTTCTGTGATAATAACTAGACAGAATGATAGTGCCTCTAGCTGGCAGCGAACCCGCACCGTCACGGCGACAGCGCATAGCCCTGCAATTCCTGCGACGCGGGTCCTATCTGAAAGTCTCCGAAAACGACAAAATATCCAAATGCTGATTTGCGATTTTAACGTTAAATTTGCTATCATGGTTCAGCCCCGATCAGTTGTGTCCTTGGTTTGTTCAGGATATACGGTAATCACTATTAAATCACAAAAACAACATATTAACCACTTCAAAAATGAAAACTATTGGCTTCAATTCATATACTGAACTAAAATTTAAAAAACAATAATGAGCCAAACAGTTGTTTGAATATTTAGCAGTGCATAATCGTAATTTCAATGCCCTCAAGTGACTATGTGGTAAATAGCGTTCATGACGTTGACACAACAAGCGACCTTGAAGTTTGCAATGGTTTTAATTTGATTAAGCAATATAAAAACGATTGCCAGTTTGGAAAGATAAAATCATTCGGTTTTAGTATTGGAACCGAAAACAGAAAATGATATGCGAAATTTCAAATGATTTCCGAACAGTTTTGTTTAACCAAAGTTTTAGTCGGTTCCCCGACCATACGATTAATATTTTTTACTCTTAATTCATGACACACACTTTTTTATTGCATAAAAAGTTAAAACCAATAATAATTTATTTTTAATATATGAGTAATTATGCACGAATCTTTATTATCTTTATTTATTGCTGTAATTTAGGGATTAAAATAAATACAATATCAAAAGAAACTTTCACAAATAAATGCACATGTATTAAACAAAATCCCAGTGAAGGTTATAAGTTGAATCTCCTCTTACTTAATACATAGTGAACGCTGTACTGTTGATTTAAAATTAGCTTTAAGACAACCGCAAGGCCGATTAACAACACGCCATATCTTTACCACATACATTTGTGGTGTTAACCACACATTTATTTATAAGAATATTCTCTTGATAATATACGCGTCAATGTAACTACGATGCTTCAACGTTAAGCTTGACTATCTACTTCTGTTCATGTCAAATTGTACACGACAACCGCAAGGCTGATTAACAACACGCTATATCTTTACCACATACATTTGTGGTGTAAACCACACATTCATTTATAAGAATATTTTCTTGGCAATATATGCGTCAATGTACCTACGTTGCTTCAATGTTTAGCTTTGTCGTCCTTTTTCTGTTCTTGTCAAATTGTATAAGTTATTATGTAATTCTTAAATAAACATATGAATAACATTCATATATATTTTGGGTTATGCCTGTGATGAAAAGCTTTTAAAACATTCACTATAAGTAATTTTAAAAATACTGCAAAAATACCTTCACACAATATTTAGATTTCTATAGATCTACATGACGTGGAGATAAAACTGCCCTATAGATAAAGACAGGTAAGCACGAGTTATATGCTTTTTACAAGGGTAAGTGACCACATGATGCAATGGGAAATGTGATCTTGATTATCTTAACCTTAATCGCGATATATTATTTACCGTACAATTATGCAATGCTCTTCGTATTAACTTATGTAACAAGTAATTTTTATCGTGATTCAACATGTTTAAGCCGCGACGATCACGACAAAAAGCTATCCGATTAATAATCTATTGATTTTCATTGCACAATTGTAAGCACAATAGATTTTAAAGTTTATGATGTAATCTATGTGAAACTAAAAATATTTGAAAGGATTTTAATTGGATTCCTAAAATATGTCGTAAATTTCTGCAGATGATATTTGACTTAAACGGGAATTACGGACGATTAAAAAAAAATTGAAAAGATCTACAAATTTTATTCACATGAGTTAAAGAACGGGCCATAAATAACTAAATAACGACTGTCAGAAACTTGTAAATTTAATGGTGTTTGCTTGTAGGAGGCAGCCATTTTGAATGGTGGCTATTGACGTCATCAATTCTTGCAAACAAAATGATGTAAATAATAATTAAGAAACTCTCAATAAAATATTATGTGAAGTGTAAGTGTAAGTATTTCCTTTCAAAATTCTACCAAAAAGTAATTTCTTAACAAAAATATATTGATAAAAAATCGATTTGTGCACATAAATGGGTTGCACTGGTCACCTTAAAATGATCCAAAATATACATTAGGATCAACATTATGAACTGACCATATCTAAACAACAAGAAGGCCGATTTTAAAACTAGTTTCAGTTATGTTTTAGGTTTCAAATTGCCTTAACTTTGTACTAATATTTGTGGAACTAGTCTTTACTAATTATTACTCATTGACGGTACCGCATCGACATTTGTACCGCAGAAAATTACCGTGGCAGCAGAATTTTACACAATTGAAAACTACGATATTTAAAATTTCGAAAACGTCGTTGAACAAACAAAACACAAAATGTCATGTCCACGGTTTATTTACATCCGTACATTACGATGGCCATGCGGTTTGCCAATTTGACACAACCAGACAGTAAAAGAGTTGTGTCAATGTCCAGCCACTGGAACAATATTTGATTTCTTTTACAGTGTATATAAAATGACGACTAAATACCAAACGCAAATTTTATCAATTGAATAAGTGACTTAAAGTTTCCAATTTGTTACAAATTCGTTTTGTTTTTTGTGTTGTTATTGTAATTATTTTAATGTTATTATGTTTAATTCTTAATAAAAAATAATGTGTTAAAATATTCAAATGTGCGTTCGTCGCTCGTTTGATACAAAGCAGTTTGCACAAGATAAAAAAGAAGAAAACATTGTGTATGTTTTATTGTATTTTTCGCAACTTGAGAATGGTATGTAAATGCTTCTAAATATAATTTAGCATCATTTCAAAACGGAAGAGACAGCTGTCTTACCATCACATACGAACGCATGGAAAACTAAACTCCATAAAATCAATTCCGAAATTCCTACGAATATATTTTTGCCCTTGCGTCTCATGGTACCTTTTCTTATTAAACATTTAGAACTTAAGTCTAGCGGTTTTATAGACAATTAATAAGAGTACCTGGCGGTCAACGTTACACAATAATAGGATTACCGGACTTCCATTTTTCTGATTTCACAGTTATTATTGGATTATTTAATCTGACGCACGTAAAGGTTTTGTGGGCATTTTAAATCAAAACTTAAAGAGAACTATGTGCCTATGTTCTGCTGCAGAAATTATAAAAACCCTTTCCTTAACTAGAAGCTTAAATTTTAAGTGTATGTTAATATTTATTGAATTATAATTGTAATAAGATAAGTGTAGTAAAGTTATCATTAATCGCGTACTTAAAGTATTGTTTTTGATGTTGTTGTTGTTGTTGTTAATCGACCTTATTGGAAGCAAGAATTTTTTATTCTTTGTTCTTACTTTGTTCAATTCCACATGAGGTTAAATTTCCAAAAGATTATTATTGTTATTATTATAATTGATGTAGTTGATATGATTATGATTATATTTTTATTATGATTATTATTATTAAATATTATAATTAATTTTATTATTATTATTATTATTATTATTATTATTATTATTATTATTATTATTATTATTATTATTATTATTAAGTTGCATTTTGCCACTAAGATGATTTTGATTATTGTATTTTTGTATCGATTACAGTGCTATGATGAATAGTCATAGCACGTTATTATCTGCACGTGTTTCGTTCAAAATGTGTCACTTTAACTAATTTAGACGCGCAACCAAAATAAGGACTAGTGCAAACGCTTTATTGATCTGAATGATTTTTGCAAGTACTGACCTAAATTTCAGAATAGTTATATAATGTGCTTGCAAAAGCACCTGCCCGAGCACGTGACGATAAGAATTATGAAAGACACGCATTATTTCATTGGCAGTAACTTCAATAAATGCTAATGTAAACAAATTGAGATTTCTTACGAGCCGAATTATAAGTATATCTACAAACGTAAGTGGCGTTGAAATTTATTAATCCACTGCCATATACAATGGATTATTCTGAAATTAATCTTATTGAAGTATTGAAGTAGGTCAGTCAACCTGGCACACTGTTACAAATCCCAGGTAGAATAAACGACGACTTCTTTTTTTAGATTAACAGCCCAAAGAATGTCCTGTTTAATACACTATGGTGGCATTTACTTCTCTGCAAATTATATTACATATAACTTGTACTTATTACATAACAAGAATATTTGTCTCTTGTCGGCATAAAGATGCTGCAAATGTGTTGCGTGCTTGACTGTGTTGTAATGTTTACTCAAATCAGTGTTTTAAGTACAGTTTTTGATCAGTTAATTATATTTTCAAAACCATGTTGTTGTTGTTGTTAATGATGATGATGTTGAATTGCTTTTTAACATAAGCTTAATCAAAAAACAGAGCAAAGATGATCATATATGATTAGCAACTTAACTATGAATTTTGTACTAATATGGTACCAATTTGAAAAGAGTAGTAGTAGAAGCATATAAACAGACTTAATGAAATTATTTCTTACATTCATGGTATTATGCTATATATTATATATGAAATGAACCATTTCAAATTATGTATTGTATTTGGATCTGAAAATTACATTACATTCAATTTGGTTAATAGTTTTATAGTTATAGATTTTTATCGGTCTGGTATTCTACAGCGCACTGCTGAATTGTGATTAACTTATCTACAGTTGATCGCTTTGCACACCTCATTGTTTGCACGACGATTGGCAGTGACTGATATATACTCAACAAAAAATGTTTTGCAACTTTTGCATTTTTTAACAGTTAAAAACAACGAAAGTGAACAAGTGATACAAAACCATCCTAATATGAAAGAACTATTGTCCAAGCATAATATCGTTTATGCATATTGAAGCTTTTATCAATAATTATTGAAAAAGAATGACGAAAATGATTGGATTTAGGCTGTATTTTTTTCACAAATCTGCAGATGTTTTGCCAAATGCGTGAGAAGTGTCACCCCATTGATATGCCTGTGCTTGAGCCCCAGGCTAGGTAAGTGTCTTTTGGAGATAACTTTTGACGTTTAGTAGGGAACTGGCATTAGAACTGTACAGTTGCAGCAAGCTAAAATGCACTTTCGTTGTTTTTAATTTTTAAAAAAATGCAAAAGTTGCAAAACATTTTTGTTAAGTATATTTATATTTATTTTATTATTTTAAATGTTTCTAGGGAACTCTATTTCTTTATTATGTCTGATAATGTGTGATAATTTCCATGTGACATTGACTAGTTGATGATTCGGGTCGGAGTTCATTCACAAGGACGTACATGTATTACACATTACATTTGAACGACCTTGTTCCCGTATTACTTTCCAGAATCGCTAATCTAACATGTCAACTTACTTAAAAGTTTATAGAATATAATTAAACAAAGTTTAATCCGCTAGATAAAAATAAAATATAAACAGATTTTCGCAGTTGTGTAAAATGAAAAATTGATGCTTATTTAAAAGAGAGCTTACTAAAGTATGTTTTACATATAACCCATTAACAAAATTGAATTATTCTAAACTAGAATATATCTTTAAAACACTTATTAAATATTTACCTTAGTCAATATCGGCATTGTGATTTTTATGTCATCTGCCGGTAACTGGTCATTTTAAATCAGTTGGTTAAAATAAAGGTCACACATATGGGACGTTCGGCTTTTTGTTATTATAAACTAAATTGTAAAACTTCAGCTGTATCTGTGCGACTTTAAACAAATTCTTTCTTTTTATAACTAGCTTAACACAGATTGACGCACATTAGCTTGGATAATTTATACCACCAACGTTAGCATTTTTGTAAATTTGTTATTTCTAGTACTTACAGCTTAAAACAGTTATATGTACAGTCATGTATTTCTGTGCTCTATCTTACGGAGCCCCTAAGGTGACATTAAGCATACTTCTTTTTCATTTTCCATACTTTTTAAGGATATTATTTTACGTTTAAACGAAATAATATTTCGATAAATATTTCATTTAAACGAAATAGTAATTCGTTTAAACGAAATACTACTTCGTTTAAACGAAATAATTTTTTCGTTTAAACGTAATAATAATTTGTTTAAACGAAATAATGTCCTTAAAAAAGTACGTACGGAAAATTAAAAAAAAAAGTATGCTTAATGTCACCTTAGGGACTATCGTTATTTCATTTATTAACGTAGTCTGTAACGTAAATAACACATCAATTACACCACATAGATGATAGATGATTAACTTACTGTCATACATCAGATGCAAATATATAATTTAAACTGCTACATTGCATATAATATATTGTATAATACCATGTATGTAAGAATGATTTCATTTTAATTTGTTTTTAATGTTTTTACTATTATAACTTTTTCAATTGGGTAACATATTTGAACAAAATGAATGTTTTCGTTGCTGATCATTTATGATCACATTTACTCAATTTTTGATATTTATTTAAGTAAACAAGTAATATTTTACCGTTAAAACGTTTGCTTTAGAAACAATTCAATAAATTGGATTCTTTAAAATTGAACGCCAGTTTATTCGCCGTTTTGATTTTAACGAATTGCGCGCTGATCACACACTGTCATCCTTTTGACTCGTTATCTACATATCTCATTGTAAAATCAAAATGAAAACACAAAAATATTTCAAAGTCACCATTACATGACCCATTTATTGCTTCTTCTGAGCTCAAATGCTGTTATTTCATTATGAACAACAGCAATAAGCATAAAAAATTGTAATACATGTACATGTAATATGTTTAGTATTTCTACTGCAGACATTTACTGCCATTCCATTGTTTTCTCCATATTTCATAAAAATGTCGTTGGTGGTGTTACAACAATAACACGTGTGGTAATGATAACATTAGCGATGTTGATAGAACACCCGTTCTGTCTTCCGACCACTTTTTCATGAACATGGACAGACTAATTTCATAACGAACAGTTTTTAGTGTTTTATTTATAAACAATCAGTTATAACACGTAAACACATATTATAAAACAAAATTAATTGTCTGTCCATCGCCTGCAAATAAAAATGGTGAAACATGTATATTTTTCAATATTTATTTCATCTGCAACCACAGTTTGGCAGATTTTATTAAAGAATTTAATAAAAATTGTATTGCGTTAATAATAGTACTATTTGAAAATTAAGCGGTTATTTATCATGCCATTAAAAATTCAGTTACAAAGTATTATAGCGAATACGAGATGTGCTCTTTTTATGTTATTAAGTAATGCATGCAGATAGAATATTAAAACGGGTAAACATTTTTCACAAATTGTTATTCCAGATAGATTTTATTAACCAACATGGTGCGGTTTTTTTTTCATTAATCAACATCTGGGATGATTAAGGCTTTTGGCTTTGAACAAGTCAGGAAGTATTGTACTTGCATTGTTTTTAAAAAATAAACAGTTAGGCAGTCGGATTGCCGGCGGTGTAACGTTCGAAGTTTGTATGTCTACATGTATATATAAAAATCAACATCAATTTTCAACGTACCTATTTGTAATCGTCGTAACTGTTACCATGACCACCACCATGACCACCACCACCACCTCCGTAGCTGTTTCCGCCTCCGTAGCTGTTTCCGCCGCCGTAGCTGTTTCCGCCTCCACCGTAACTATTACCACCCTTGCCACCACCACCACCACCACCGCCACCCCAACCGCCGCCACCGCCGAATATTCCACCACCACCACCGCTACCACCAGCAAATCCTCCGAAGAGCACTCGAATAATAATGATGAAAACGAAAACTGAAATCATAAGCTCCGATTATTAATTACATAATACATTTATATATACCTAAACTTGATGTTCCATAGAATAAAAACATGTATAAAGGGACTAAGTTAGGGAGCAAATTCTTTGCAAATGGATGGATAGGTGTCTAATGAAAATTGTCTGAGATAGAAAGGTTGACGATTCGGGGATTAATGTTGTGCTTGCACGACAACATTTCCAACTCGTACAATACATGGCTTGTAAGGGGCTTGTAATATGTATGACTTAAACATAATGGGTCTTATGGCCTTCGCGACCAAGATGAACATACTAGTCTGATCAGTGGCTAAACTGTTCGCAATTGGCAGAAAATCATCAATCATCCATCTAAAACAGTTTAGTTTAAACTCAAATAATTTATTCGATTCTGAAACATTTTCTTTCGACTTCATTTTTCACGCATGACTGCTTCCTGTGTGGGTTAAAATGTGTGGATTGTGAAATAAAAATGTGTGGATCGTTAAATAAATCTCATCCCTGGTGCTACTCGAACTTGCATTTACGCATATGGATTCCGACGTTCTACCCATAGACTAACATATTAATGGCCTGTGTATGAATGAATTAGTTCTGGGTCTACACTTTTCAAAAAGTCAGTTTGGCCTTTTTACCTCACACAAATAAACTACGGATGATTAAGACCTTTTTTCCGAATAAAATGCGACATTACTCTAAAATGAAACATTAACATGATAACTTTCGTTGGTGAATACTCTCATGCATTATCTCTTCAAGGTAATTGATTTATTTAGTAACTCAAATGGGACAGTTTAACATTTAAACAGTTTTTATAAAATCACACTTACGCCAGATTAGAATCGCAAATATTCCACCACCACCTCCAAAGCCTCCGCCGCCACCGCCGCCAAACCCTCCACCCCCGTATCCTCCTCCGCCCATGCCATACCCTCCATACCCATACTGCATTGGCATAGCCATCATTTTCCCGCCATACATTTGTTGCATGGCCTGGCTAAGAACGAGCCCGGTGGCACATACTGTAGCAAGCAGCGCGAGTGATGCGAGCTTTCCCATTTTGAAATCTAAACAAAGTGATCAAATTTGAAATTTTAATTCAAACAAAAACACAATAAAACAATGCTTAGAGATGTGACCAGTTATTTCCACAATTTACAAGAAAATTTGTTCCAACTTTGCTTTTAACGTCATGTCATAAAATATGTTAACACATAATTAACTACAACATTGATGTTAACTATTCATTAAACAATATAATTATCATTTTTACGTATACAATACTATTATAACAGAAAAAATGGGTAAATGAACCGCGTTATTAAAAATTCCATTTTTCTCTGTTCAGTTAAAAGCACTAAAGTTAGAGTTAATATATCCACAATGTAAGTTTTAAAACGTTTTAATAAAATACTTTATTCAAGTGTTAAATTCATTAAGAACATAAGTTTGAAATTCTTATTAACATGGATTGATTCAGTCAAATGCGCTCATCACAGATCCATGCAATAGCTTTCATTTATTTATTAATGAAATTCATTGTGTTTTAAAGATTGATATTTATAATTGACTTTAACGTTTAACTGGATGAAACGCCCGCACTGTAAAAACTATTAATCCCCTTTAGATAATCAAAAGATATATAAAAACACCTTTTTATGAAGATTTCCCACACAGACTAGCAGACTAGCCACGTAAATTCAATTTATATAAGGACAAAAGTCCTTCCCTAACGGAAGCAAATCTTCACTCGCAATTATTTGCATGCTTCCTTAACTATAATTTGCAACACCTGTTTTTTATTCAGTCTAGTGCGTTTTGCTTTTTATGTGGTTTTGGTTTAAGTAACATTTAGTTTTAAATTCTGGATGTATGTGTCATAAATGCATAGCATGCCCATTGAGTAACATGTCGTTGCTTCCTACCCCAATGGTCGAAGTCGTTTTCGCAAAAATTGTTTTAGGGCATATTGGAACAAAAAATAACAGTGCGACAGGATCTGCCATGACATCGAGACATCGACCTAAAGCGAGGTAAATTTTAAAGATTTACATTCGTAATAAATTTAAAGCATTTAATTTTATGTGATGTCAGAATCGTTTTCATTTACTTATACTGGATTATAACAACCTAGATATACGATGAAGGAGATAAACTGTAGATGGGTACATTACAAATTATGCAGAGCACTTTAAAATAGGATGTTGAAAAGATTGTGGGCTAATTCAAAAGTAATAAAATGAATTTTCACAGGAAAACCTTTTGGGGCAAGCGTGATATTGCTACATCTTAGAGCCTGATTTAAACTTCTTGCAGCTGTTTGTTGTGCTTTACTGACCGTTCAAGGTGTTAATCCATTAAGTCTTAATTGTGTATTCTTATTGCTGATCTGTGCCCAAGGTTATAAAGCTGAGCTTGGAAACCAGTCTCAAATCTCAAGCATCTGATTGGCTGAAATGACGACCAGCGAGATTTGAGACAGGTTTCCTATCTAAGCTTTATAACCTTCAGCCCTGATTTTTACTGGTAAAACGAGACTTTATGTAATAACTTTCTTCCGAACATCTATACCAAATTTTGACAGCATTTACAAAATCTCGAACAATCTTGACACATTTTTTTAGATATAGATAATAAACATTTAAAGTAATTCAAGACTTTACTGATGAATAAGAACCTGGAGATAAATGACAAGAACATAATTATGACAAAAATAAATAAAACTGGTTGACCTTTTGTTGTTGTTTCTTTTTGCAAGGTGACCAGAGAAATGGAAAGGTATTGGTCATGAAAAAATATTGTTTTATTTTCTGAAGTATAAAGTACATACATAAGCAGTAGTTCAGTAGCATGTATTTTATAGTCCAATGACAGAAAATGGTTAATTTATTATCTATAATACCGAACAAATTTATCTAAACAGTTTTATATAAATTCTGTTATAAAGTTGAAAAAATGTTCGAAAAAAAGATATAACATAATCATATCTTTTTCGTACCAATAAAACAGATCAGCAAAAAGGTATAGGGGCCTACATAGTGAAGACTTGAATGGTTACTGCCTTGGAACGGTCAATGGTAGAACAACAACTATGCACTGGGGGTTTAAAACAGGTTCTATAATGCATCAACCTCACACCTGCCCAAAATAATCTCATATAGTGAACACAAAAGGAACTGACTTAGTTTTTTTTCATTCAAAACTTTTGTTAAGTAATGCTTTATTTTAATTAATTTAAACTTATGTTTAGCATGTTTGGTGAGGCTATATTGTTTCCCCGATTAAGTTGTGATATTTGCACATATCTGGGTATGTGAAAAAGGGAGATGATGTTTTTATTCTTTTCACAAAGGTCAATGTTATCTTTTCTTCCTAAATAATGATGAAATCTATATTTTTCCACAAAAGTCAAACAGAATATTTGACTGTCAAAGGAGAATGTTCACGAAGGCCTAATATTGGCGTAAACTTATGTAAAATTTAAAGTTTTGTTACAAACCTTAAATTTTAATGCTGTTAAATACATCTGATTCAGTGCTTACGCTTAAGACATCTAAAAGTTTTATATTGAACTCTGTTAAAACCGTTCAATAATGGATCATCAAAATTGATTAGAATTATGCAAATATGCAAAAAATCCCAATTTCGTCCATTTTCAGAGCAGATTTTAGAGGATTTTAATATGGGCACACTTCTCGACCAAAACCAAATTTTGACCATGAATTGAGCATGTCTTAATACCATTAAAATGTATAAATAATTTTGGTCGAAGCCCCATATGAAAATCACCAAAATATGTTGGAAATTTAACAGAAAAATGTGTATTTTGCAACTGTTTCAAATTTATAATACATTTGACATACATGATTAATCATTTCATTTCTTAAGTTATCTTAATTTCTTATCTCTCAAAGAAAACAATCATTATATATCATAAATAGCACACTTTCCATGATTTAAATGCAATTTGAAATTTTTACGTAATTTTAGGCCATTTTTGAGCCTTTGTGAATCTAGTCCCTTGGAAGATAATGTCATGTACAGAAGGAAATGCACAGAAGTTCAAGTCCACTGATGCATAGAAATAAGATACCGTTTGTTTAATATCCTTTTTTTGCAAATTTCGCCATTCCAATTAAAGAAAGAACGAAATCCAAATACAAATTTGCCACTGTGACAACCAAATATTTGTTTTTATTTTATACTAAACCGAAAAATAAGCAAATTGATGATTAAATTCCTCCAGATATTAGTATCAACTAGCATCACTTATGCAATAGAGGATTTTTCTTATGTTGTTTTAAGTTATCAAGTTGTCATTATGGCTGTATTAATGAATAAACAATTATCAGCATTGAGGGGTAAATTATTTGATACCATAGGAATCTATGAGTCTTAGAATACCTATTGCTTGTTTGATGATTTACCAAATATTCAAATCTTACAAACATATTATGTGTATCTAGTAAAAAAAAGCACGGTCAAGTCAAGTATACTTATCAAAGAAAACAATATTTGTAGAGGAGCGTTTTTTTTAATTTACATGAGCAGCCAAGGTGAAGAGAACGATGGAATATTGTTTCCGTTTTTTTTTCAATTTAACGTGAGAATTTGTGAATAACCAAATAGATTTGTCAAGGATTGCGCAATACCTCATAGCATGTTTGATAAAGATAATCATATTTTGAGCACGGAAAGTATATTAGTTGTACATGAATTGGATTATGCGATAATATTATTGTTATGGTATTCTGTTCATTTTGCAGCAAATACATAATAGGAACTTTGTCTTGTTTCTTTTGTTTTGTCTTCAGTGTTTAAGCCCCAAGATTGTTTTAACAAAGGGTATGCATGTGCTTTCTTATTACAGTTCGCGTGTATGCTCTCGTACCGCTTTTCAATCGTACGAAGCTCAATATCTTTGCAAGTGAAGGTATCTTGGATTTTTTCGGCACCAACCTCACACATGCCTTTCTTGGTTTTCAACGATATCACTTTGTAAAAATTGTCTCGGGAATCCACTTGAAGCTACACTTAACCAATGTTCTAACTACACCGATCATATATTTTTAAAACTCTCAGCAAGGATTGATATACACGGCAAACTCAAAATATAATAAGATCTCAGCAAGGATTGATATACACGGCAAACTCAAAATATAATAAGATCTCAGCAAGGATTGATATACACGGCAAACTTAAAATATAATAAGATCTCAGCAAGGATTGATATACACGGCAAACTTAAAATATAATAAGATCTCAGCAAGGATTGATATACACGGCAAACTTAAAATATAATAAGATCTCAGCAAGGATTGATATACACGGCAAACTTAAAATATAATAAGATCTCAGCAAGGATTGATATACACGGCAAACTTAAAATATAATAAGATCTCAGCAAGGATTGATATACACGGCAAACTTAAAATATAATAAGATACATCATGTTCACTTGAAAAAAAAATTAAATTCTCTTTGCGCGTTTAGTAACTACTGACATATAATCCAGGTAAGGGGTTAAATCAAGTCACAAAATTGTCGGTAGTGGTTATATTCTCCGAAAACGAAAGTTCATGTCTCATTGTTTAAATATTGATTTTTAAGTAATTTTGAACAATTCTATGCAATTCTGCAATAATGCGATTGTTTAGCTGTTACACTGAAGATTGTTCAGCAGTCATTGCCGAATTCAGTATATCCTCTATAAAACAGCTACGGTCAGTTTTGTGACTTTTGATTTTGCCCCCCACCTCGATTAAATGTCCTTAGTTTAAGAACGCACGGAGGGATTTCGATGGAAATTTCAGAATAATAAGTAAAGTGACGTATCTTACTTTGTTTCAAATTTGGAGATTGTACAATTCTATGCTGAGAAATTAAACAGAATTGATCGGTGTAAGCGAGTAATTGTGGACGGCGAATAATGCATTCGTTGAGCAATTTCACGCCGAGACATACATGTACCTCCTTGGAGCATGCCAAAGACCTCATGTCACTGATTCTCTTAAAGTCTTGGAATTTTTACATTTGTATAGAGTAAAACTTGAAAACTGAATATGGGATTTGTGTCGCCGTAAGTAAAGTTAACAAATTGACTTCTTTTAAGGTTATTCATGCATGTCACATGTCAAAACGAAACTCTCGTGCGTTTGTACGGGGTTACTGTAGGAGAGAAACTTTAAAAAAATCAGTGGGCAATAAATGTACCGACTGGTTACATTTTGATATTAAAATACATATACTTTTGCGAATTTATTTATCTTTTGCACTTATAAAAAATATTCCAAAAAATAAAGTGTTGAGTTTTCATTTGCACACATTATATTTTATATGTATGTATTGAACAATATTCAAATCTATATTGGCTGAGATATTGAAACCACTCATCTATAAACTGGCCGATATTTCAAGTAATTTTAGAAGTACTATTAACATAGTACATACATATCGTGCTCCACGACCTTCAAAGGTCCTAACTGATAACACCACTGATTGAATGGAAGGGGAGACTTTTACAGCCGCCAAATGGCACAAACCATGCTGCTGTGATATTAAAATACATGAAAAGAGAAACTTTGAAGGTTACTTTGAAATATGGAAATATGCGTGGTTTGATTCAGCCTTTCATAGGCTTAACTCTAAATGCGAAATATATGAAGTACGTTTTCCGAGCCAAAAAAAAACGACATAAGCGGTTACAAAATATCAGTTTGGTATGTGATTTAAAAGCAAGGACTGAATTTAGCAAAGTGTTATTCATTTATTTGTCAATGTCCTTGACACTTATATGTACAACGAAATGCATATTTACGAAAACAACATTAAATATCACATTTGTGTTTGACAATTTATTTATATAATCTTGTAACATCTTATACTTTCAGATAAGAAAATGTTCAGGTTAACGGTGAGTAATCCATGATGAAAAAATCTCGTGAAATTTGAGATACAGTTTACCTGCTTTTTGTTGTTGACGGGGTCCAAACAGGCAAATTCAATCTCTTCATAAAGAATTGAGATAAAGTTAATCTGCTTTTTGTTGTTGTCGAGGTCCAACCACAGGCTAATTCAAGCACTTCTTAAACATTTTTATTGTGTAACTTACGTTTTACTTATTTTTTTTTATAAAATTGTACTATTTTTGTGGACCTATAAAATAATGCAGCAAATGTCTTGAGTATTGGTTTGTTGTTATAGTTTATTCGTGATAACAAATCATGGTTTCAATTGCTTTGTTTTCTAAAAACAGCTCTATATAATATACATTTGCATATCTTTTTTAATCTAAATGAATATAACTATAGGACTAGTTGGAAAAAATATATTTTAATCTACAAGGATGTAAGGATGGTACCAATTGACCCTATTTGCAAGCAACCACAAAGAAACCATTTAGTAAAACACCTATCCTTCACCCACCATACGGAAACGATAAATTGCTAACGCTGGGGGATATGGCTTCAAGACAAGTAAACATATACCACAAATTATAAGCAAACACAGTATTTAACAAAATGTTTTATACATCAATAAAATGTAATCCCTGAACGATATTGGCTACAATATGTCTACGCATCACATGACGATGTTTAGTAAATACAACAGGCGCAATCTTGTGGCAAAAGCGACATTGCATGATGTGTTCCAAATCGGCTTGTTGGTATTATGCCATCATTTCTGCAAACAAATGAAAATTTTATATTCCTTTATGATTAAATGCGCTTTCGTGTCAATTAAGAAAAAAACGGAACTGCGCTCGGTGATCAACTAGTGTTGAAGCCGACACTTAATAAAATTAAAAATAATTATACCAGTACTTAGCTTAACCGTGTTATAAAATATACCTCTTTGCATTCAGTTTCTTCTTCTGGTAAAGTCGGGAATGGATTGTAGGAACATAAGGATATATAGCTTTATACATGTGTATTTTTTACAAAAACTTAATGCAGCAAAGCTTTATCTACTAAAATCTTCAGATAAAAAGATTATCTTTTCCGATATATCTACCCGATTATCCGACGGAGTAATTTAGCATTACATCATTTAATTTGACCTTTCTAAATTGCTTTGTTGCGAAATAAAGATGATGTTGCAGATTTTACAAGAAACAAATTTACTGTTGTAATCATCTAAGTCTTTGAATGATATTGCCTCTACTTGTGAGCGAACCCGCGACAGCGCCTAGCCCTGCAATTCCGACGACGCAACCAACTAAGCTAACCGGGACAACCCCCCCCCCCCCCACCCCGAAAAGGTTGATAGGATAGCCCTGATATACGTTAGAATCATTGCAGGACATCAATAACGGGTTATTTTACTGATAACAGTACTGACTGTATGCACGGGGAGACTTGTCACTTGCCACACTCCTCCCAATCCTATTCATCAATAAAAAGAACTTATCAAAATCTCAATAATGGCAAAATACCATTCAATTTAACTTTGCACAAATGAATGTTACTAATGTATCTTTATTTTGCATACAGTAAGACACGTTAGAAAAGTAAAGAAACAAAGCTAGACCTAAAAATTCCTTGAAATTCTATTTACATAAATTCACAAAAACTAAGCGATACAAAACATAATTTTAAAATTCCACGTGAGCGCAATGATACTGACAAGAAAATGTTGTGTACTTTGTAAAAAAAACTTTCAACAACTAAAAGAGAAATAAGTGATTGTCATCCGTTTACGCGACCAGGAAATTGAAGGTCAAACACACTTTTACTAATATCTCGTAAAGTTTACATATGAAGTCACGAGGACACAATAAATTGTTGTCATTATCATATTACTGTTGTGGGCTATTCAAATGATGTTTTGTGTTGTTTAGTTTTTGTAAATTTATGTAAATAGAAGTTTAGGGAATTTTTAGATATCGCTAAACAAAGCTAGACCTAAAAATTCCATAAAATTCTATTTAAATAATTTCACAAAAACTAAGCGATACATAACATAATTTTAAATTCCCACGTGAGCGCAATTACACTGACAAGAAAATGTTGTGTACTTTGTAAAAAAATTCAACTACTTAAAGAGAAATCAGTGATTGTCATCCGTTTACGCGACCAGGAAGCGACCAGACACTTGAAGGTCAAACACACTTTTACTAATATTTCGTAAAGTTTACATATGTAAGTCACGAGGACACAACAAATTGTTGTCAGTATCATATTACTAACGTGGGCTTTTAAAATGATGTTTTGTGTTGTTTAGTTTTTGTGAATTTATGTAAATAGAAGTTTAGGGAATTTTTAGATCTCGCTATTTGTCTTTACTCTTCTAACGTGTCTTACCATCTGCAAAATAAAGATACATTAATAACATACATTTATGCAAAGTTTCATTTAACGGCATTTTGCCGTTATTGAGATTTTGATATTTTTCTTTTTATCTACGAACAAAGTTGGGAGGAGTGTGGCAATCCCTTAACAGACTCAGTCAAACCCAGCCGTGTTTGATGGCTTTTAAAAATCCTTTAAAATTTATTGAAATAAGAAAAAGGCTAGAATCAAGAATAGCTATTAATGATATTCAGGCAGTATTTTGTGATAATTGCTGTTGAACATATTTATTAAAATTTAATTTAAAAAATGGTTTGAATGTGATTCTAAGCGTTTTTAGTACGATAATCAAATAAATCAAAAAGCGAGAAAGTTATCCAAGCCTTATCTTTTATTTCTATGAGTTATGAATGCTTATAATACAAAGTCTGTAAACACTATCGTTTCAGTCCTTATGAACGTCGTCTGGTTGTGCACGTAAAGCATTCTCAAAAGTCTTTTAAGAGTATTGTATCTAAATTTACTGAAAACTTCATCAATTTGAATCTTGAAGACACAACTAAATTGTGATTATCGTGAAGGAAACCTTTACCAACCATTTCTAAGTTATTTTAAAGATAACAAATAAACCAATAGTGTTTCTTATTGTACATAAAATGTTATTATTTATTTGACTAAATTACAGGAAACAGTACTTAAAGATGCTTTCGCGTGAATGCAGCTACTATAATTTTAACTGAATTAAAAATGCGTAGCCTATCTTACGATCTCGCTTACCTATTTGTAATCATTATAACTATTTCCATAGCTGTTTCCGCCACCATAGTTGTTTCCGCCACCATAACTGTTTCCGCCTCCATAGTTGTTTCCTCCACCATAGTTGTTTCCGCCACCATAGTTATTTCCGCCGCCATATCCGTTTCCGCCTTTGTTATTATTACCCCAGCCACCGCCCCATCCTCCTCCGAACAGAACGGAGATAACGATAATGAAAACGAATACTGCAAATAAATTAAATATACAAATTATGCAAACTATCAGTGGTCTCTTTTACAGCTCAGCACAGTTTTAGGTACTGTATTGATTTTGATACTGTCTATGATAATGAAGAATTAAAGCAATTTGCTTTACAGTCATGAAGTTCGTAATATCACTAACAGATGATGACGATGATGTTAAGAAGAAGAAGGAGAAGAAGAAGATGATGATGATAATGATGATGATGACTACGATAGTTATGACGATGATGATGGTGACATTTGATTGCGTTTGCACATAGCACGAAGTTACACTGGTGCTTTATTGATACATCATAGATAATTCTTTACACACGAAAACGATTGGTAATTACTGACGAATCAGAATTATCATAAACCTAGCTGCTTGATGGTCAAGATAATATAAGACATTCCAAAATCCAAAGGTTAAGCTTACAATTTAGTTAAGTATTAATGTTTCAACATTACATATAATTGTAGGGCTGGTGTTACCATGCAAGTTCATTTATACATGTTTTAAAATTTATATTCGTGTGTAACATCCAATAATGAGTTTAGATGACAAATAACATTTTCTCCTTTATCTTCTCTTTCACAATTCTCCTTACTTGTTATTACTTGTGTTACCAAAACACATGAAGAAAAGCTTCTTAACTGGTCGGTTTTGCATGCTAGCTTGCTCAGTCAAACACTTTCACCGAGTTTAGAACTTCACGCAGCTATAACTAATTGGTTGCTCTTGTCATGACGCCAGTTCATCTTATTTCACCAAGACAACTTGTACTTGTTTGTTTATGTGAGAACCTGTTGTGGAAAGTGTGAGGATGGTGCACCCTAGAATCTGGTTTAAACCTCAGTGGCTAATTGTTATACCACTAACTATTCAATGGCGGTAAACACTCGGGTTCTCACTTTCGGTAATTGTTTGTGGTGTCTATTTTGAAACTTATCATTGTTTAACCATGCTCTCTTCTCTACTTTTTGGCTGTGTGGGGAGAATGCCTCTGCTGGTTGTGGCCATTCCCGATATGCATATTTCACTTTTTTGAAAATGTCTGTCCATGTATAGTTAATTCGCTATCGAGCTGGGGCTATAAAACGAACACCTCCGTTTTCTTATTCAAACACTAACAGAAGAGAATAACATGTTACTGTAAACGCTAAGGCAACTCAAGCTAGCACGTATAATTGCTTTTGCTACAATGTATATCTCTTCAACATGTGTACACTCTCAGCTTTTAACAAAATTTAGTGTGTTATACGAGGCACGTCACGGGAAAGAGGTATCGACTTGAAATTGACCTTATACCTTGAATGTGAAGCCATAAAGTCGATCAGACGACATTGCTTTGCGTGCTCGTAGCATTATTTAATTAATTTATATCAATTAATAAAATAGTATAAAATTGTAAGTTCTTACAAAATATAGAAACAACTACGATGTCAAACATTTGACCGAAGACGCCCTTTCCCGTGACACGCGCCATTTAAACGAATCATGTGGCATCAGACTTTTAGCAACACTTACCACAAATGTAAACCCTCAGCTTTCAAAATTGCTTTCATCTTGAACTAGTACCGGTATTATGATGGAAAGAAAATTTGACCGATCAGATATTGATCCACACTTACGCCAAATAAGAATGGCGATCCAACTTCCTGCACCACCGCCACTTCCGCCGCCATAACCGTATCCCCCATAGCCGTATGTCACAGGATATGGAACCATTTTCGCGCCATACATTGGATACATGCTACCATACATGCCATATGTCATAGCCAGACCGGCAACACATATTGTCGCCAACAGACCCAGTGATGCGAGTTTACCCATCTTGAAATCTGTAAACATAGCATAATCGGTGGACTGATAATGGAAAGTGACCTCATAGCATGAAAATAGTTATATGTATGTATATTTTTTCTGCAAGGATTACACAACATGAACAAATGAATCAACATGTGCATTACATTTGCATGTATATAAAAACATTACATACAAAGGATTCAAGGTAATTCCTATGGCCGTTGTGGATCTTATATATTAAGCACGCTCTAAAAACCTTTAATGAAACAGTAACGTGTACATATTACATGTAACCGTAGAAACTGTGCTTATTAACCTAATGTTACTCAAACAAGTGATACAACTATAAAACACGGAATCGAATAACGATTGCAAAGGACACGGCACTTGGCTATAAAATGCTTATAACTACCCTAAGGAACGTAAATATGAACGTTTAATTTTTTGTTTAATATACAAATATATAATAAAAGGTGTTTGTTATACATTGAAGTACAAGTTGCGATGTAATCGTTAAAACGTTAGGCTTAGTTGTCAAACAAAACAAAATAATAATTTAAATGGACCTGCCGTTAGTAAACGTGCTATTCTTTATAAATAAAAATGAAATGCACATAGAACAGCAATTTTTAATGCAATGTTTGAATTAATAGGTACGGATCACATGATATAGCTGTGAATAACTGGCCTATGTCGTGCATAACGAATTTGTCTGTACTTAAATTATTAGCACTTCAAATTCCTGATAAGACATAGTCAAAAGAATGGATATTATAATTATGCAATTAAGTCAATCCGATCTGAGGTTTTTGTTTTGATATTTCTGTATTTAATGCGGAATGACGATAACAAGAATGATTTTAAAAGTTCCGAATCGAAACGAAAACTTGTCAGACTTATTATCAAACAAGGTTTATAAACATTATTCATTAACTCGTTAAAATACCATTGTTTCAATATTGATTTGTTTTACATTAAAAACAATATTGAAAAATATTTAAAATGAGAAGAAAATATCTCACCTTTCAGTAAAGATTTGTTGAGTACACTGAAGAACCTAACCGCAGAACTATCAATTTATAAATTGATCCCATCCAATCCCTATCCGCTTCCGTAGCTTTAAAGGAAATAGAGCATCCATCTGTGACCCGTTGGCAAAAACAATCTATCTCCAATCGCTTTAAGAAAGCAAATAAAACACAATGTTTCCTTTTTTTTAACTTTTGGTTTTGTTTGTGTGAAGTAATGTTTTGCGTAGTTTATGTGGTTTTTGAGGTCTTATAAAGTTGTGTGTTTGAGTACATATTGAGGACGAATGTTTTATTTATCTTTAAATATTACTTTATTTGTAGACTGTAAATCGTGAAAACAAATGAACAAGCACAGATGTTTACTAGTCTGCAGAGTTGAAATTGTAAATCAACCATAATGAGTTGTGCATGGGTATTTATGAAACTTTTATTTTTGTCACAGCATATACTTGTTTGTTTCCTTGTGCCGATTTTAAGAATGGGTATTTCAAAAGAAAAAATAATTGTCAGTGTTTGATTATATGGATAATAGATTATTTTCTATTAATTTTGACCAAACATCACATTCTTGGAGCAAATTACCTTTTTTTTTTCTTTTTTTTTATCTGACAGTAATATATCATCCCTAACTGGGTGTCATTAATCATGATCTTGCCCTTTCTATATTCTCAAATCCCCTGTTAGAATTCTATTCTGAGTGTTTAGTTCTGCCTATTGTTTTCTCGTTTAGGGCAAACTCATTCTTTTATCCGGGGACCATACGCCGCTGAACATGGAATGATATTAACCTGAAAATACCGCATTGAAGGTTCCATGTTCTCCGCCATATTGCATATCATCGTTTGGGATGGATTTAAGTTGTACTGTTTATTAGCGTAAATAATGAAATGCGCCCAACCCGGGGTTAGGCGGCGTGTGCAGTAATATACATTTCCATTACTGCCCATTTCATCTTTTTCTAGATTTGTGTGATTTGCGGTTAATCTGCTTCAACAAGAGTCAGTTAATTGTCGGTTCATTAGTGAGGTTCAAAATATTATTTAATTGGTGAAGCATGCACCAGGAATAGCCAACATTAGAAAATACAGCACATCACAACGAAATGGGTCAACATGAAACGGTCGATTCAAATAAGATACTACAAGCAGTAACAGAACAAGAAAATCCGAGGGGTTACTGCAGTTTAAACCTGGTTTTCGGGTGCATAAACTTCACGATTTACACCAACAGCTTCTCATATGAACTAACCAGAACCAATTGTCCAGGTTAGCCCCAACCAACCCATCAACTCGACAGTGTTACTTGCAAAAGCACATAAACATTAAAACATATAAAGCTGGAATTATAGAGCAAATAGGTGACAGGGTGGGTAATCAAACTGCATCTTACCATGCATTTGTTAAACAAAAGTCCGCCATCTTGGACCAAAAATGATAACTTAAAGGTTTTTTTTCACTTTTACTCATTTAATAAATAATTCGTAAACTTGAGATAAAGCTATAACCCTGCTACACATTTTTCCGAATCTTTTGGTACCTAGATGGAATTTAAACTCTTAGTGGAACACAAGTAACCTCGGCCATGGAAACTGAATCGGAGAGAAATAGACAAGAATTTTCAGGGAAAAGTGCAGGAAAATTAGTCATTTTGTATGTTTTTCGCCAAGAAATGTCGTTTTATCTGTAATCACACCAAAAATTGAATTCAATTTTAAATTTCATGTCCCAAGACAATTTTTTGTCAAATAAAACACTTTTTTCGCAGCCAAATTAGCAAATATCCCTTATGGTAAAGTGCAGGTCTGAAAATAAATGATAAAGTGCAGTTGACATTTTTCCACCACTAATATGACCATATTAACGCATGTCATACACGTAATCAATTAAAGAAATAAAATGTAACATTTGAGAGACTCATCAATATCGAATTCCGGCTTAAAACATGTATTGTTTTAGGAGGGTCTTCAATACATGTGCCGCAATGCGTCTTCATGGCAAGGCTGTTCACCCGACGGCGTATCCAAACAGGTGCTGCGGTAAAGGTTTAAGGGGTAAAACCGAACTGAGAAGACATATGTAAATAATGTTCATTTTAAAGTATTAAACAAACATAAGTTAAACGCGTAATGCAAAATCAAACATGTTTCATTTACATAACAGTTATTAAATTACATAAATATGATCTGCAAATGGAAGTAGTGTCATTAAATTGTTAAGCTGATGGACAAATGATGGACGTGATGGAGTTATTTCATCAAGACACCTTGTACTTCTTTGTTGATATGAGAACCTGTAAGGGCGTGTATGAGGTTGGTGCACCCTAGAACCTGGTTTAAACCCACAGTGGCAGTTTTTTTCTGCCACTGACCGTTCCAAGGCGGTAACCTTAAGGGTTCTCATTTTCGTTCATTGTTTGTGCTTTTTGTTAATTTTACATACTTGTAAACACATGCTCTCTTTTCCTCTTTTCTTTATCGCTGCGTGGGAAGGCTGTGTTTTGTGAGTGAGGCAATTCCTGATAAACAAATTTCAATTTTTATTAGTAAAAGTCACGTTTTCATTGCTGATGAAAGCCTCTGTAGCATTCAAATGTTTTGTAATGAAAATCGACCCAGTTTCAAATATTTGTTTAATACTAGTGTCCACGTTTTATACCGTGTATTTAAACATATAGTACTAATGGTATTTCATTGTTGAGCTGACCAACATCCATTATCGTATTTGATTTTATGTCAATGAAATTGCCACCACTTACATTTATCTTTGATTAGTTATTTATACAAATTTCTACATACGCAAAATAATGCCCTGCCTCCGCAAAATCAATGTGTTTTTGTTTATCTTGATTTTTCAGTTTAGAAACATTTTTCAAGTGAAATAAGGATATTAGGTATAAATATAATAATGTATTGGCATATCTGAGAAGACAGGATAGACATATTGAATAAAAAATGGACTAAAAAGGACTAGATCACTTTTACTTTAAAAAGAACGATTTGTAAAAACACTAATTACCTTATTAACAAAAATGAGTATTTTGAAAATATCCTTGCTTATTTTACTCTTGGCAAAAGGTAACTTGTATTTTTCTAAATTTTTTATTTTTATCATTTGCGCAGGATACCGACATATTTATCCGCAGTGAAAAAAAGTATTTAATTGTATCGAAATTGACAACTCTGTCAGTAAAAAAGTCTAAAGTTTTTTTGTTTTTTTTTTCAAGGTAGTATACATTCAAATAAAACAAAAAAACTCTGGCATGTAGTGAATTTATTAATTCATTCTATATATTAATAAGTTATTATATAGGAGAAAACAGTTATAATTGTTGTTATTATTAAATTGAAAACGCATTTAATTTATTCTTTTCAGGGAGTATATAATTATTTGGCCATAATAATTTTAGATGTTTCAATGTTCCCATTTTGTCAATACAAGTATCCAAGTACAGATTTAAGTAAAATAAATATTATCAAAATACAGCATTTGTCAATATTTACTTTGCATGAAATGTTTTCATCACTGAATCTTTAGTTTTTGTTATTGTATAATGTAAGCATACAGGCGCTTTGCTTTTAATATTAAAGCTGGCGATGCTTACCGCCGCTTAGAAGATGAGAGTGACTTACAAGCGAAACTCCTCACTGGCTATAATTTAAACGTTCGACCTTCTCGACAGGTGTTAATCAGATGTGGACTGGCGATCAGAAATATACTGTCACTGGTAAGGTGATACTTTTTTTTCTTTGAGTGAAAAATAGTTTGTACTCCAGGCGATGAATGATTTTTTTTCAATTTATTTTCCAATTTAATCTTCAGAAAATCCATATCTACCTCTGAACTTTATCGCAAATACAGAGAGCTCTTTCACAGCAGTACACCAGAGGGAAAAAATATGGACTGGCTATAATTACCAATTATGTGTGGTGTATAGACAATTAGTATTGTGACAATACAACTGTATTTCAGTCTTGAAGCTAGTCTATAGGTAAAAGAAAACAAACGTTTTTTACACTGGTTTATTAAAAATGAAAAATAACCACAAATTACACATAATTCTCCGCCCTATTAAGGTAAAACACATAATGTACGCTAGAGATTTAGTCGGTTCAACCAAGCATTCGTCCTAATTGATTACTGCAACGTGAATATGCATATTAGGAATCGCCACATTCAGAAGACACGGCCTCCCTGCGATATTTTCATATTTGTCTTTTTCGATGGCTTTCAAAGTTCCATTTTCATCTATTTCAATATCACAGTAGTATTGCTTGTGCCGTTTGGTGGCTGTTAAAAGTCTCCCCGTACATTCAATCAGTGCTGTTATCAGTTACGTATTGAAGGTCGTTGAGCACGATACTCATGTACTTTGTTAAATATTTCGACCAGTTTTTACATGGGTGGTTTCGATATCCCAGCCAGTAAAGATTCAGATATTGTTCAATCATCCCCAAGGATATCATTTTGCTTTTTAAATTTTGCCTTTGTCGTTGTCTGTGATATGCAGGATTTATATTCTCAGATCCCCTGTCGAAATTCTATTTTGCTTAGTTCCGCCCATTGTTTGCTCGTTTAGGGCAAACCCATTCTTTTATCTGGTTACCATACGCCGCTGAAAATGGAATGGTTTTAATCTGAAAATACCAGATTGAAGGTTCCATGTTTACCGCCATGTGCATACCATCGTTTGGGATGGATCAAATTTGTACAGTTTATTGGTGTTAATCTTGAGTTGCGCTGAACCCTGGGCTAAGCGTCGTGGGCAGTAATATGCTGCCCATGAACAGGCACAATCAAACAGAGTCTGTAACATTTTCATATTTGTCGTGATCGTTGGCTTTCAAAGTTCCCTTTTAATATGTTTCCCTACACTGCAAGAAGAAGAAAAAGAGAGAGCATGGTTTATAAAATGATTAATTTCAAAACAGACACCAAAAACAATTAAAAAAATTAGACCTGAGGGGTAAACACCTTGGAACGGTTAGTGGCAAACCATTTTGACATTTGGGTTTAACCAGGTTCTTGGGTGCACCAACTTCACACATGCCCCAACAGGTTTTCATATGAACAAACAAGTACAAGTTTTTTGGCGAAAAAATCTCCAACCTAGCCATCATCTCGATAACTTTGCATGCAACAGCACACAAGCATACAAAACATAAAAGGTGAATAACATTGTCAAGAAAAAGGGCAGATACTCAATGATGTTACTGAGATGGATCAGAGCCCCTTAAGTCAAATCAGCAAGAACACGATGACAGAGATAAAAGAAACAGATCTTCTAGGTTCTTTAACACGATGTCCGTATAACAATAAACTCTTAAACACTGCCACCTGGACTAATTTCAATAAAAGTTTTCTAGAAAAAACAACTTCAATTTTCAACACACTTCTCAGCTAAACAAACGCGCTTTGTCAATATATACTAGTTGGTCAATAAAAAGGTGACATTTATATCGGGAATGGCCACATTAATAGAAGACACAGCCGCCCTACACAGCTAAAACGTTGAGAGAAAAAAGAGCAGGGTTTATAACATTATTAATTTCAAAATAGACAGCATAAACAACAAAAAACCTGAGAGAGTATCGCCATGGAACAGTTTGAAGCATGAGATACCATATATCAAGCAGTATCCCTTCGAAATAATACTGCATATGACTCATGAACAATATTACAGCCATATTTTGATTGTGGTGTATAATTATGATATCTTTTGTCCTAGTGGTAAATTCAGAAACTTTCACATGAAGGTACACCATTGAATTGATGGAAAATGAACATTGGAAACCACCAAACACGACAATTTGTTTTACATATTTCAGGCTCGGCTCAGTTGATTGGTCATGTTCATGAGCAATAATGGAAGTGTATATTACCGCTCAGACTTGAGGGCAACTCAATGTTTATAAACTTTATATTTTTATTTATAACCTATATCTGGGTATCAAACCTTTTACTGGGAGATGCATCAATTTATCTCAAAGGTTTGTGTGATCATGGACTACATGCAGTTTGATTTCTGTAGTATTTTCTAAGATTGCATTCACTTGAACTTTACAGAATATCGTGGAACAGACGTTTTCTGTATCTGGAGCTTTGGCAGTGGTGAGTGTTCATACTTGTGCATATCTTTCTTTGAAAAAAATGACACAAGCCGGGCCATGGAGAAACTTGTCTTCAGGAAATCAATCTTTATTTCGTAAAATTTTCTCTATTAAAGTTATGTGGCAGAGGTCATTGATTGTTGTAATTTTATTGTATCGACGACTGTCGTAATTACATTGAATTAAAAAAACGAGTTACGTCAGTCTTGCTTGCAATCTTCTGTATATATGCAAGCCATTAAGAATGTGTATATGTATCAAAACTTTGAAATTATTAGAAATAGACCTAGATATATTTCATATCTGTTCTTATATAAAACAGCAATTTGAAACGAAGCTCTTGACACGTATCGCGTGACATATTGCTTATATAGAACTCTTAAGGAGTGATGAGGGGTACAAGCGGAACAAGCACGATTTTCATGCAAGATCGAAACGAGCTGTTTAGTTTCATAAAATTAACTAATTATTTTCCATAAGAAGTTAAAGCTACAGATGATGGAGGTATAAAATTGCCCATAGCCATATATTTTAACATCTTGGCAAACGAGTGAGTCCTCAACAAATTACCAAAAAAAGTATACATGTGCATATACTATAACTGAATCGGCAATGATTTTCGGTAAAAGTCTTAATAAATGAATAACGATGTATAAAAATCCTTAAACATATTTCTGAATCTGCAAAAAGCAACTGTAATTTTAGATTAAATTAACCAGTTAATTCAACGTTATTGGGTTTGTTCGGGTTGGTTATCATTCGCATAGTGCAATGTGCAATGTCAAGTTTGTATTTTAACTGTGTGGGGAATGCAACATTATGGATTGTTACTCGTTTGGATTGGAACAACGTCTAATTATGATGTTTGCATTTTTCTAGTTTTGGAGTGACAGCAGATTAGCATGGAATGAATCTGATTACCGCAATATAAGCAACATATTCTTGCGAACAAACCAAATATGGAAACCAACTTTAGTGCTTCAAAACTCGTAAGTATTAAGAAAATGACTTCTGTTCACAAAAGATTCTGTAACAATCAACATGATCAAATTAACCAGAATATGACTAAGTTAATAAAATCGACGGATTGAACATATAAACACTTTATTTTAATCAATTTTTGCAGAGATGTAATTATTAATGGTATATATTAAGATGCAATATTTTCAAAGTTATATCATTAAACTTATTTCAATGTGTGTTGCAGAGCTGTAGGAATAGAGACTATTGGTGACGATTCTAATCAGCAAGGAATACCACTTACTGCATCTTCTTTTGGTCAGATTTTCTGGTTGGCCCCAGCATTTTTCGTTTCTTTTTGTGACGTTGATATTTCCAAGTTTCCATTTGATACCCAAACGTGTGAATTGGTGGTAAGCATGAATCTAAATATACTGTGTTCCAATGAAAACTCAACACTTTATTTTTTGGAATATTTTTGATGTGTGCAAAAGATAAATAAATACGCAAAGAAATATGTATTTTAACATCAAAATGTAGCCAGTCGATACATTTATTGATCACTGATTTTTAAACATTCTCTCCTACAGTAACCCCATACAAACGCACGAAAGTTTCGTTTTGACATGTGACATGCATGAATGACCTCAAAAGATGTCAATTTGTTAACTTTTACTTACTGCTACACAAATCCCATATTCAGTTTTCAAGTTTTACTTTATACAAATGTAAAAATGCCAAGACTTGTAGACAACCAGCGACATGTGTTTTTAGCATGCTCCAAGGAGGTATGTCTCGACGTGAAATTGCTCGTCGAACGATGCGCATCGTTCGGCCCAACGACATCATATTCATTTTAAAACATATCTTTTTTGCGAATTTATTAAACTTTTATACACATCAAAACTATTCCAAAACGTAAAGTGTTGCGTCTTCATTTGGCACTCAGTATACTCCCACTTTATAACTTCTCTTCAAAAAGGGAAACGAACATATCTAGAATAGCCCACATAGCCAAAAGAGAGAACGGAAAAGAGAGCTTGGGTTTATAAAATGATATATACGCCAATTATTAACAAACAACACGGCAATATTGCATCGCATTTCCATAACCAGTTGACAATATATTGTTTCCTATACATTTATAGGATAATGCAATAAAGCTACACTTTTAGAAGAATCAATGTTGATGAAGAAATTTATCAGTCGGGGCATTATACACTACCCATGCTCAGTTTAGAATAAATAAAGCTCTAATTTCTTAGTACAAACTAAAAAAATAAAACATATAAATCCGTTTTGGATCATAATGGAAGGTAAGTTTCCAAATTGTTTTGTCCGTTGTCTGGGCATAACATTTTATGGTGCACGTTCGTTTCTTGTTCTTGTAAAAAGTACTTCAGTCAACATATACAGGATAAAACCATCTTAATTATGGCCTTTCAATTCAAAACCGAAATGCCAAAATTGAATTTTACAATTATTAAAAGCAATACGCATATCTGGTACAGATTTGAAAACAAAAGAAATATTGGATTAGTAGCGAAATTTATATCTTTATTGTTGCAGAAACTTTAGCTAAATGCTAATCGATTGTTTAACTATATTTCAGATATCAGGCTGGTTGTTTGCAAATGATTCGATCACCTATTCCCCAGCTATTGACAAGGTTGCTCTAGACAACCTCCAACCAAATGGTGAATTTGACGTAATCAAGACTTACACGCGGAAAGACGTTGAAAAATTTGGTTCTTACATATTTACCGAAAAGCTTGTTTTCGGAATTCGGTTAAGACGAAAGTATTCGTACTATCTCATCAACGTTGTCCTGCCAGTGTTCTTCATGCAGCTCTTGGGGATCATGGTCTTCCTAGTCCCTGCTGAATCTGGTGAAAAATTGACATTCTCACTGACGCTGTTGTTGTCCTTGGCTGTGATGATGACACTTATTTCGGAAAAAATACCAACAACCTCACTTCAGATACCAATCTTAAGTATGTCGTAGTTAAGTTTCGTTATGGAAAATGGAATTTATCTTCGATGATCGTTTTAGCGCTTCCATATCGTGCTTTACATAATTCATTTTTATTACATGTACACATTACATAATTTTGTTACTTATTTGAGTAATTCCGAACGAATCATATGTGAGACGTTGCAAGCAGAGAATTTTGAAATTTTGGGAGAGTTTTAGTACGTTATGGGCCCAAGATTATAAATACTAAGTATGGAGACCAGTCTTAAATCTGGTCGCTACTTCAGCCAAACAGATGCTTGAGGTTTGAGATTGGTCTAAAGTTAAAGTTTTATGATCTTGGGCCCATGTGTAATTTTAATGTCTTCATTGCAGGCGTGTACTTAATAAGCGGAACAATCATTAGCAGTCTGGAACTAATAATGACGGTGATCATTTTAAGGATCGAACATTGCCACCCAGGAGATCAAGCTGTAGGCAAAATAATGCAAATCCTTGCAAAGCTTTTAGCAAGTTTCACCTGCAAAAGAACAAATAAAATACACAGGTTACATTTTACATTATTATGGGTAGTTTTGTTGTTCGGCTGTATTAAAATTATTGTTTTATTTATTTGTTTATATTAACTAAATGTCTAGCCTAGTAACACTCGTATTCCAAGAATTTTTAACACAAGTATTCCAAGAATTTTAACACAAGTATTCCAAGAATTTTTAACACAAGTATTCCAAGAATTTTTAACACAAGTATTCAGAGAATTTATAACACAAGTATTCCGAGAATTGTTAACACAAGTATTCCGAGAATTTTAACACAAGTATTCCGAGAATTTATTTCAATGTAAATTGTCGTCCATAACATTTAACTAATTATTTCCCGACTTAAATTAATATTATTTGTCTTTCTTCTGTATATGAATCGAAATGCGCTGGAAGAAGCAATCTTTTCCCTCAGTAAAAATATATGTTTCTAGAAATAAATAGAATTGTAGAGCTCAGTGTAAAAAAGGGGCACTTCATGGAAAAAATATGTCTTCAGGGACATTGTCTGACATATAACTTATCATTCTGATCGGAAAGTATTCACACTCATCTTTTTATTTTCTCTTAGACCATATCGAGGGGTTTGTTCAAAACTATTGTAACTACATTGAAATAAAGAAGGAGTTACAATAGTTTTGCATTGACCCCTCGATATGCAAATTGTTAAACATTAAGACCTGGTCATAGAATGTTAAAATGCATGTCTGTTGACATATATGAAGACGCCATTTTAAAAATCGACTATTCTTTTTGGAACATTGTGTCTCAATATGTCTAATTACTTTATTATGTTACCATGATTTCATTTGTTGCCATATCAGTGAAATTAATTCAAAGACAATGTTGTATATTGTTGTTGATATAGTATGGCAATCACTAATGTGATTATTGAGACGAACACAAGCGTATTTCTACATTGAGTTTTATTATAAGACAGAATCTTTAACAGACAACTTAAAGCGGCAAATATAGATTAGCATGCGCAGTAAAGTATATTCTATTTCAAACAATACAATATACAACAGACAAATTATTAGTAGTTGTTTCCCGTGATGTGCCCCAGATCATGATTTCTTGAATTTTGAGTCTCTCTATTTCTTAGCACTTATATACACCATGATTTCGTTCTTGTTCTAATTTCAGTGAAACTTATTCAAAGGAAGACATGGAAAATTTAAAAGTGGAAGAAGTTGAGGAGAAACAAGAAAGGGAGCTTAAAGTAGCACAACCTGCCATAGTTCTGGCTGATGCCCAACGATATAGCAACCATGATATTGCTGCTATGCTCGACAGATTTTCTCTTCTATTGTTCAGTGTTTTAACACTGATGCTTACAATATTTTCTTTGGCAAGAATATTATGACCATTGTATACTTAAAGAAATTAGAAACGTAACTTCTTTTAACAAGAAATACATTTCATGTTAAATGAATTTGCGTTTCTATTATTTCTTCAAGAACATATAATAGAGTAAAAGAAATTAAAAACGCAACTTCTTTAATCACGAAATATATTTTGTGTTTAAAGAAGTTGCGTATCTAATTTCTTTTAGTATATATACTCAGCAAAAATAAAAAGTACCCACTTTTCTACCTGTAATTTTGTAAAATTAGACAATAAAAGGATTTTTTAATCTCTGCATTTCGGTAATCATTACAAAGAAATGAAATGTTCTTGAAAATCTGCAGTCAAAACTTAGTTATCTTTCCCTTTGGTATTATTAAGGTTTCAGGACGAAGTAAGTGATTCATCATTCTAAACAATATTTACATTTATTAGAATAAAATCAATTTCTCCAGTTGTTGATGTCAATAAAAGCACAAAACATTCAGTAACAAAAAAACTCGTCCTCGATAAACAACGCTAGAAATCCCAAGCATTTCCGATTACCTCCCTTTAAATTGAATGCCTAGTGTTTTTCAATCCATTACTAACTTATGGTTATCTTATGGGCATGTGCTCATGTCTACGTGTGAAAGATTATGTTCACGAACAATAAAATTTAAAAAAAAAAACTGAGATTTTTTTTTTACTAAAACAGCTTTCAATGAGTTCATTATTAAATGAAAATATGTCAATGAGAATATAAGCATAAAAGTTGGCAATTTTTTATTTTTGCAGAGTATATTTACATACATCAAATCCTTCAGTGTTTTTCGATGAATGTGAACAGCTTCTATGTGATATCTTAGCTTATATCAATGTTTTCATTTCCCGATGCTTAAGAAACAAGAACATACATTGTATTTTATATTGAACAAAATGTCGATCATAATCTCTATTTATATTTATAATTAGGGAGTGGACGTGATGTTTACGTATTTAAGGATTGAATCGACATTTGATTTTTTGTGTGTGTGTGTAGAAAACAGTTGGGGTGTTTTAAGTGTGTGAAGCCTGAAGCACATGTCCATATGTTTTAATAAAACCTTAAAACAAAAATATCTCATAACATGAATTAGATATTGATTAAAGTTTCGACGAGTAGTTAATGTAAGTCAGAGTTAATGTAAGAAAGCTGGGCTGTGCAGGGATTTGCTAATTTTGTCTAGTACTGTATTTTCTTTATAAGCTCTTTTCTGATTGGTTAATATTGTAAATTTTCAACATTTTATTTAAAAATGCATGAATATGAAATTGACAAAACATCTTTTCTGAATTTTAAGAGCCTTTTGCTGGAAATGTATTGTTTTATAGTTTTGCTTTCGGTTTATCCATAAGTCTGGGGTGACTTTGGTTTGTTGTGTTTATCAGTTTTAGAAAGCTCGTTGTAAATAAGCAATTTCTTCATTTGACTAACTTTTTATACTTGCAAATATTGTATGTGATTGCATTATTTGTCATAGATTTTGTCTTAATGAGCTACCTTTTCGAAATAAAGAGAGTTGTTGTTGTTGTTGTTGTGATTATTATTATTATTATTATTATTATTATTATTATTTTAAACAATACAGGAACTATTGAGTAAAAACGTTGTTATGTTCCATCTCACAAAAGTTATCAAGTTTGCTCGTAAATGAAACGAGATAAAACTAGATTTTAAAGTGAGCAAAATCATGAGAATATACAAAGAGCAAAAGAATAGATTACAATAAAAATCATGGTACCATGTTAATAATTTACAGGATTTGTAACATGGTAATTATGTTAATAATCTGCAGTATTTGTTTATATAATTAGGTTCATGTAGTTGTACTTGAGTTGTGCATATTAATATTTATATATATTTTTATTTTGGTAACCACGACAAAAATTATAGTATTATATTGATAATTTACAGGATTTATAACATAGTATCATGTTAATAATTTACAGAATTTGTTAATATAATTAGGTTCATGTAGACTTTACTTGAGTTGTACATTTATTTGTACACGATTTGTACTTTCTGGTGAATAAAAGTAGTTATAAAAAAGAATGGATTATTTCTTTCGCTTCCATAATATTACAGACTAAAACCTATGTGACCATTTGCCGACCACAAACGAGGGAGATCACACATATGTTTGCTCCCTTCATTATTTTTGGCTGTTTATGTTTCCTCTTTGAGTTAGTTTATGGATTCAAATTCGTCATATTTAAATGTTTGAACAAGCTGTGATCAAGATAATACAAAATATCAGCTCATATTAGCTCAGATATCTTTTTAATTTGGTTTTTATAGTATTTCAATCGAATTTTCTATAAAATAACACAAACACCTTTGTGTTAGGTACGAAACGTACCGGGATATAAAAAAAACACCGGGATATAGCATGAACCGATTTTAACGTGAGTAATGTCCCTTTTATTGAATCCGCCTCGAGGTGAAACAGTTTTTGCAGTTTTAAACATAGAAAATCTAACTAGTGTTGTCAGTTGAAATAAGTTTCTGCTAGTTCTATGTTAGTATCATCTACAAAATAAGGTGAGTTCTTACCTTGTCAAATTCGGACAGATTGTTCGCTTTCTTATTCGTTAGGTTATTTCTGCCCCTATGCAATGGCTTGGATTGTGAAGCACACTTGTATAGTCACTCTCTTACACTATCGGCTCATTACATTCACCTCTGTTATAGGCTGGGACTACTTCAACTTCTTTTACCTTAACTCAAAGAAATTGCTCACCAATTACATTTACAATAGCTTGGGTTTCTTTGGTTTTAAAGAAAGATTGTGAAGATTTCAGTCATTTGTTTTACCTCAAGCTTTCAAATTCATAATTTATGAGTGTATAAAATAAGGCTGATGATTTTGGTAAAAAATCTTGACATTGAGCGTTTTGCAGAGATGTATAGTGAGTGTAAGGAACAACAACTGTGCAAAGGAGATTGCTGTATAATAACAAAATGTAAAAATAGTCGGTAAACAGGAAGTAGATGAGCAAGGAGCGAAAAATCGCTTTATAAATTATATGGCACTGTAGTATCAGGCAAAATGCAAAATATCTGGCTGCTGCATGTAGTTGCTGAGAATACTGCGACGGAAAAATACACATTTCCTTTTGTTGATGTAATGCACCTATATAGTACCAAAATCTTAAAATATGGGGCAAATTTTTGGAACTCACTGCCTCAGCATGTAGTTTTAGCTAAATTGTTAATGTATTCAAGAATTTATTTGATCAGCATTTTCAACACTTCATGTATGAGTTGAATGACTAAAACATCTACAGCTTAGAGCTGTAATTAATTTATTCAAAATTATATATCAATCACTACAATGTACTATCTTTTTTAAGAAGACTGAAGAGGGAAGTTTTTGTTTGAAATCATTAGCCAAAGAAGGAGGGGTTTCATAAGGTCTTAGACCTTTCCAATGAACTCTACAACATCCTACAGGTATCCTACAGGTAAACAGGAAGTAGATGAGCAAGGAGCATAAAATCTCTTTGCACCACGTGGATTCTAGAATAAAGCAATATTCAAAATATTAGACTATTTTATGATAACAGTTGCTTAGAAAACTGTGATGGAATGTTTTTACAAACTCCGGATGACAGACGGAATCACAGAAAAACTGACAAGGGTAAAATAGTATACCGCCCTCTTCTTCGAAATGGGGGTATAATAACATTAAACATATTTAACAATATTATTGGGGGGTTTTATCGATAGAAAAAAAAGAAATGTGCTCAAGATAATATATTTTGTCATTATCTTAAGCATATTTTCTCTCGAACAGTTGACTAGCTTTGTCCCAGTATGTTATTTTATATAACCTCTTAATTGCAACTATCTTTTACCTATTTTCATAAGATTTTAAATGATTTATTAAAATCATTTATTACTTTATCTGGCTTTTTATTGTTTTGTTAGATGCAAACCTCTGATTTGAAGATACATGTTATACCTTTTTTAAAAAAGATAAATTTATATATCAGGAATGGCCACCTCCAGCAGACATACATATAACCTCCCCACAGCCAAAAGGTAGAGAGCAGAAGAGAGCATTAAAATATTTTACAAATTTATAATATTTAATTTTTAACCTTTCAGAATATCATGGCTGCACATCTCTGTAAGAGGACAGAATATACTTCTTGGACAGAATTGCGAAAACAGATCACAGGGCAATGGAATACTTTAAACAACTACATTTGTGGTGCATGTTTTAAAAACTTTCAAACAATCTGCACTCTTCATTATCATTGCATGAGACATACTAAAGGTGGATCTTACTTTTTTGATCATAAATCAAACACAGCTTACCCTAGATTTGATGTGACTTGCAGAAGTTCTCAGTATGCTGATGATGATTTAACAAATGAAAAACTAAAAGTGTTAATCGGTCATGGTAAACCAAAGAATAAAAAGAATCGGCAATGTTCTAATATTGCGAACAAAACTACTCATTCAGAACCTAAACATATAAAAATAAATAGAAAAAATAGTTCGGTTAATGACAGCTTAAGAAGCAAAGTAGAAATCATTGAGCAGACAGTTGAAGAGCTTGGTAATATACATGTAGACAACAAACATGATGTTCAATCGGATATTATAACTTTAGATGAAATATATGGTGCATGGCAAAACCATAAACACGATAAAAACATAGAGGAAGCAAATTGTTTTGATGCAGACAATGGTACACAAGACAAGTCACATAGTGTTTTGGAAGATCATCATACTGTAAATGCAGGTCACAATACTGATGACAAGGCATGTGATGTTGTTGCAGGTTGTCATACTATAGACAAGATAACTGATGTTTTTGATGACCATCATATCAAAGACGAGGCACATGCTGTTTATCCAGATCATCCATCTGTAAAGGATAAACATGATGTTAATTCAGACCATCAACAAACTGTGGATGAAACTCATGGCAATGCCAGATTTGATCATGGATCTTCTAAACATGAAGATCATAAATACTGTAAGGTCATACTAACAGGACCAGAAGGCAAATTGAAGAGAAAAAATACATTGTTAAATCATAAGGAAATCAAGTCAAAGGTACTGTAAAACTGGTTTTATTCGCGTTAGTTCTATTTTCACTAATATTCGCTATTCGCTTACCTCGCTAATTCATAAATACCGTGAATACATGATGATTTTTCATATTATTCGAAAATAAGTATATCCGAAAACAACATTGCGATTTCATAAATACGCGAATAAAGAAAATTGCTGATTTTTGTAAAAAATCGCAAAATTTTGACCTCTCTAAATTAAAGCGTTTTTAAGTAATTGAATATGATACATTTTTTTAAATTACTGATTTATGAGCGTTTGTGTGATAATGAATAATTTATGATGCTGAGTGCTAAAATCTATTATGTGACATTTTGTCAGATAACTACTTTTATAACTACTTTTCAAATAATATAAGTCAAACCTGTAGCCACCCTTGAAAGTGACAAAACATAGCTGCTTAAAACATGTGGATGTTTAACCCTAACCTTGATGCATACGCATTTTTAAGCATGTGTAACCAGTGCAGATCAGCCAGAACATCTGTGCCGTCTGATCAGGATCTGCACTGGTTGCATTTTCGTCAGAAATAACCTAATGAATCAAAAAGCGAACAGTTTATATCTTGAGCAGACGGCATGGATGTGCTGGCTGATCTGGAACTAAACTGTTCGCCCTAGCAATAAAGGTGTATCTATACAGGAAAGGGTTAAGAGGGGTAAAAATTAGAACAAAATGTCAGTTGAGGTCATATTCCAACTGTTTTTTTAAAGACAGGTGGTTTTTGAATGCAGGTGTCTGCTAAGGCAGGTTCAACTCATGTCCAAATTCATCATTGTCCTAATCAAAGCACTAAAAGTACTGATGGGTGGCGTTTTAGAGTGATTGTCATGTAACATCATCTATAGATTGTGTGGAGTTTCCTATTTGAGGAGTATGAAGGAACTTTCGGATGGCAGAGCAAAAGTTTGCATGCCCGACTTCTGCTTTATCAAGTTTTTTTACTACAGATTTTCGGGCGGATGCTTATATCCAAGACTGAAGTCATTTTGTGCCAGGAAAAATATATAATAAGTCAACCTTTGATTTGAAACTTTAAATTGACAATAAAGAAGTGAACACACATGGACAAATAAAAATACTTTAAAAAATGAAATATGCATATCAGGAATGACCACATCCAGCATACACAGCCTCCCCACACAGCCAAAAAGTAGAGAGGAAAAGAGAAACTATGATATACTTGCTATTTGCACTATGATTTGAAACAATATTTATTTATTATTAGGAAATAAAAGATATGCAAAAAAAATAATATGACTATAAAACAATTTAAAAAAATAAGTCAGAGCACTGCATCATGTCTAATTTAATTGAAACGCTTTAAACGTATTGAAGTTTCGTCTAAAGTTTCACTTCAAAGCCTTCTTTTTTGTTAGAATGTCATGCTAATTACCGACTAGTTTTTTGGAAACTAAAACTTGTTTGAAAACGTACCGTGTGCTAAAAAGTTGCATCATGGTTAATGGATGATTTTTTTTGTTCTCTTCGAATAATATGACTATAAAGCAATTTTATAAAAATTACCGGTAGGCAGAGCACTGCTTCAAATCTAATTAATTTTAAAAGCTTTCAAAATTCGCCTGAAGTTTACACTTTAAAGCCATATTTCATTAATACCCATGCTTATTGTTTAATCTAATATCCCTCAAACTTCTGCATGAATGAAATGCCACACCAAGTTTGAGATAAGCTATCATCACCCCATTATTATTATTGCAATTATCAATGGTAAATGTCCGAATATCCCTTGAATAAGTTATATTATTGTTCCTATCTTGGCTTATCAGTACTAATTACAAGCAAATCCCTCTGTTGAAAGCTGATCAGTGTAACTTGCTATTTGTAAACACATACACTGCTGCGAGATAACCTGTACAATCCGCAGCGCCGTCTACCGTCTCATAAACTCAGTGAACTCTCTGGAGGTAAAATGATCGAATTTCACTTTTGGTAACCGCGTTGGAATATTTAAGTAGATTGAGAGCGAGGTACCATTTTGATCATGTGACCAAAATTCACATGTAAAATCATTGGGGGGCGTAAAAACGCCCCCCCCCAATAAAAGGAATATTTTACATGGTTGAAAAACAGTTATACCTTTCATTTAGCCAGTATATTTGCGGCATCTGATCTGGATCAACATGTACAACGTTAGCTTCTTGGTCAGAAATGACAAATTCACAATAAATCAAAGTCAGTTTAAATCATGATCAGATGGCACAGATGTCACATATTTTTTCTAACAAACTTGGCATTTTCACAAATCTGTGTTTCAGGTGTATACTGTTAATGGTTAAATCTTTTCTTTCAGGAAATAGTACCCGGTCAGTGCACATGTTACACTGACAAGTTGAAGAATGAATCTCGAATTAATTTGGTGAAAATCAATGAAGAGACATTGAAAGTCACTTTGACTGCGAATTCTGAAGATGTTGATCAGATTGCAGTAAATGAAGTTGGCAAACCGAAGGCCCAAGAAACAAAAAAGATAGGTAAATATAGTATGTAAACAAAACATAACAATATCACCTGATATAAGCATTCTTTAATAATTTAATAATATAAACCTTTCTGGCATGAGCAAATATCATATATTGAGATTTGCTAGCATAATTATTATTGGCCTCCAATAAGAATCGGCACTGTTCAGTTTTTGTGTCGCCCTTTCGAAGAAATGGCGATACATAGGGATCGCTTTGTCCGTCCGTCCGTCGGTCCGTCCGTCACGAAAACTTAACGTTGGCTATAACTTTGCCATTTCTTAATATTTCTTCATCAAACTTATAAATTATATTGCTTATGACAACACGCTCGAAATGATACCAAATTCTCAAGGTCAAGGTCACATTTGATGGAGTTATGCCCCTTTTTGTACTTCATTTTAGACACCAAAACATAACGTAGGCAATAACTTTGCCATTTCTTAATATTTCTTCATGAAACCTTGAAATTATATTCCTTATGACAACACGCTCATGATGATACCACATTCTTTAGGTCAAGGTCACATTTGATGGAGTTATTTCCCTTTTTACGAAAACTTAACATTGGCTATAACTTTGCCATTTCTTAATATTTCTTCATCAAACCTTCAAATTATATTCTTTTTCACAACACAATCATGATAATACCACATTCTTTAGGTCAAGGTCACACTTGATTGAGTTATTCCCCTTTCCCTTTTGTACTTAAATTTTAGACACCAAAACTTAACGTTGGCAATAACTTTGCCATTTCTTAATATTTCTTCATGAAACCTTCAAATTATATTCCTTATGACAACACGCTCATGATACCACATTCTTTAGGTCAAGGTCACATTTGATGGAGTTATTTCCCTTTTTACAAAAACTTAACATTGGCTATAACTTTGCCATTTCTTCATATTTCTTCATCAAACCTTCAAATTATATTCCTTTTTACAACACGATCATGATAATACCACATTCTTTAGGTCATGGCCACTCTTGATTGAGTTATTCCCCTTTCCCTTTTGTACTTAAATTTAGACACCAAAACTTAACGTTGGCAATAACTTTGCCATTTCTTAATATTTCTTCATGAAACCTTCAAATTATATTTCTTATGACAACACGCTCATGATGATTCCACATTCATTAAGTCAACATCACATTGATGGAGTTATTTCCCTTTTTATGAAAACTTAACATTGGCTATAACTTTGCCATTTCTTAATATTTCTTCATCAAACTTTTAAATTATATTCCTTTTCACAACACGATCATGATAATACCACATTCTTTAGGTCAAGGTCACACTTTATTGAGTTATTCCCCTTTATATGAAAACTTAACGTTGGCTATACCTTTGCCATTTATTAATATTTCTTCATCAAACTTTCAAATTATATACCCTATGACAATACGCTCGTGACAATACTATATTTCTAAGGTCAAGGTCACATTTGATGGAGTTATGCCCCTTTTTGTACTTGCATTTTTATTCCGACTGCACCAGAGGGCAACACAAGTGTTCAACTGAACACCCATCTAGTTGAATAATGAGGTTATTTCTGACCAAAAAAGCAAAAACTGCAGATCATGATCAGACGGCATGAATGTTCACGGTTTGAAGGCAATAAAAATCAAACTAAAGTTTTCTGTATTTTGAATATAAAACATTCTGTCAAAGATTATGTCGAGAGCTTGTTTTCATATTTGTGTTCTAGTTTAATTAAGATTTCTTTTTTATTATTGTGCTCTAGCTTTCAACAAACCACCTTATTTGAATCTTTTGCAATGTTTTTAAATTGTTTAAAATTTCAATAGATGATTACATTGAAATTGTACTAGTGCAATTGTTTAAAATTTCAAAAGATGATAACATTGTACTTGTGCGTGCAAGTGAATTGTATTTCATAATTATGCTCTTGTTTTAAAAATTAACATGTTCTCCATCATCATTTCCATGCTATGGCTTCTCTGTCAGCTGTAAATGCAAAATGCCAGCCACCAAGCATGTCCATAGTTTGCCTTTTGATAATATGTCACCTTATGCAAAAAATATTTTAACTTCTTACTTCAGTGGTACGTACATTGTATGTGGTTTTTGCACTGATGACAAATTATGCTTATTTTTTGCAGAACATACTGGTAATACCCATGATGATACAGTAAAATATCACATAATGCAAAAATGGTTTAAATCCATCTTGTTTTAATGGTACTTATATGTTTTTTATCACTAAGATGACTTGTTATGCTTATTTGTTACAGAACAACCTGTTAATACACACGAGGATACAGAAAAATACGAACCAGGAGAAGAAAAGAGCTTTGTTCCACTTCGGTCCTCAAGACGGAGGAAGTTGACAGAAAAAATAAAAGAGAGTGGTTACTCAAATATTCTGATTGATACCAGGCAAGAAATGAGTCTGAATGATCAGGACAAACCAGACATATCCTGTAAGGCAGAGGATAGTACATCTCCTCAAAATGCTAAGAAAAGGAAGACCAGTCCGATGGTCAACAATTCTGAAAAAGAGTTTGCAGATGATTCTGTAAAACAATTGGCGGACACCTCTGTAGAAGAATTGGCAGACAGTTCCACAAAAAAGTTGGCAGAGGATTCCGTTAAAAAGTTGGCAGACGATTCTGTAAAAACGTTGGAAGATGATTCCATAAAAGAGTTGGCAGATATCGAAACTGAGAGCAGATCAAAGAACACAAATCCGCTAGATTTTGTAACTAAAATAGATCAGTTGAAGAAAAAACATTTATCCACTATTTCGCCAAAAAGGGAATGGAGCAAAGCTAAGAAAAATATTGAAAAATATATCTCCGATTTGGATGAAAAATCTATAACAAAACCCAAAATATATTCAATAGACAATATCAGTAATGACATACAATGTGCAGGAATAACAGAAAGAAATTTTGATCAACAGAATAAATCCATAGTAAAGGAAACAGCTGAGAATCGTGATATTACATTAGGACAAATAACCGAATTGAGCAAAGAAAGGGAAGATGATTTTTTCCAAATTCATAAACGGAATGACTTCATATGTCAAGTTTGTGGTAAAATGGGAACAATAGGGTTTGTAAATCATCACAACAAGTTGCATTCAGAATCATCAGGACAGACTTATGATTGCGAGATGTGTGGAAAATCTTTTAAGACTATGACTAAAAAAGCGGTATGTTACTTTTTTATATTCATAAGCTGCAATCTATAAATATTCCCACATACATGTTTTGGCTCAGGAATTGCAGGGCTAGGCGCTGTCACTGTGGCAGTGTGGGTTCACTCCCAGCTAGAGGCACTATCATTTGAAATTTACATTAGCGCTATTTGTGCAGAGTGGCCGCCATAAAAAGTCTCCATGTACATATAGTCAGTACTGTTATCAATAAAATAATCCATAACCAATGTCATGCAGTGATCGTTGCGTATATCAGGGCTATCCGATCAACCTGTTTTGGGATTGTCCTTGTTAGCTAAATCGGTTGTGTCGCAGAAATTGCAGTGTTAGCCGATAGCCGCTGTCACCTGGACGGTGCGGGTTCGCTCCCAGCTAGAGGCTCTGTCATTTTTTATGACATGTGAATTTTGTTTAAGTGTTTTTCTGATATCTGAAAAAAATTATTTCATAATCCAGCAGAAATGTTCGTGCACATTTTTCTGCATCAGAATCGTTAAAAGATTGACAATATAAACAATTTTATTATAGTAACAGCAAGATTGTTTACTTATTAATCACATGAGTGAAGTTTTAAGGCGTATGCCTGAAATTCAGGTTTTTGTTTGTCTAAAAATGGTTGATTTTCTTTATTTTTCCTATATGTATATACATTGCCAAATTTTCAGGATTCAGGTTTTTTTTTTAATTCCTAACTTGCACCCTTAATTGTTATCTTAAAACATTGTGTTATAATGCTATTTTCTGAAACAGTTTACATGAAACATAAAATTTAAATGATATGTGTAACTTATAACAGTTGAAGATACTAGGGGACATTTTCTAACTTTACAATGAAACTTAAATAAATGAAGCTTGTCTCATGTTTTTAAGGATAACAACATATATTTACTCTCTAAAAAGGACTTTAATTTGCAAATGCAGTAACTGGTGAATAATTATTTTTGTTCTGAAAACAAAAAAAAATATTGCAGTCAATAATCTGCTATTAAATAAATCCACAAACAACAACAACAACACATTTTCGAACTATAAGTTGTCGGTTGTTTTTTTAGAACTTTAGCTAAAGCATCTCTAAAATCATCATATAATACTTCATCCTCGGAGACCCAGTGGTGATTCCGCTCGCTACATCAACCCCTGGGACAATTAGCTAGAAAAGCTTTGAATCTGACGCCGGAAAATCGACACGAAGCGTGATAGCGTGCGGTCCAATCAGATAACCGCTCTCATGTAAGGATCATTTTCATTGGTGATCTTGCTCATCCGAAAATTAGGATGAAACCAATGAAATGATAGTATTCGTTAAGCGGTAAATCGGATGAAATTCAACTTATTGTCCCAGGGGTGATGTAGCGAGCGGAATCACCACTGTGTCTCCGAGGATGATAATACTTAGTATGCATAATAATCACCTATTAAATAAGATTAAAAATTACTTTTTTCAAATTCATTTTGCTGTGATTTATGGGCTGTTTTGTAGTTTGTAAGGAAAGTATTTCTAAATGATAGAAACATCTGTCAGTTTTATTTCTTTCATAAAAATAATTATGCGTTCTTCTTGGTTAGCTTAAGCTACGCTTACAACCGGTCGTACGTGCTTCTACGAGTGGTTTGCGTGCAAAATTTGGCCAAGTAGTAAGATACACGCACGTTGAACGTACTTTTTTTGGTGGACGCAAACACGACGCAAAGCACGCAGCCCGAAAACTGTCCGGCTAGTTTTTCGCTACGACCTGTCTGCGAGATTTAGAACGCCTGAAGCACGCTCGTAGCACGCAAGACAAAAGTACTCAATAAGTGCGCTAGGCGTGCGGGCAACGCAGGAAAAGCATGAAGAAAATCCGGGGTATTTCACCATGAAGACGTACTTACCATGCAAGAGCCTCGTACGTTCAACTTGCTTTCAATGTGCGATTAAACAAAAAGGGGAGTGAGCGCACTTCCTCTGTGTATTTATCTTACTTCCAAAGTGCGTAAGGAGTACTATCACCGTACTTGTGAAGTGCGTCACATTAAGACGACACACGTGACCAGCACGATAAAAGTGCGTGACCAGCACGATAAAAGTACGTGCTAAAAGGTCGACTTTGGCAGTGAGCACAATGCCTCCAAAGACAAAGGCAGCTAGTAGAAAAGGGAAGAAGACCAAGAATGATGAAACAGAAGAAAAGAGATCGGAAGAGAGGGAAAGACAAGCAGCTGAACAGGAGAGAGAATGAGAAAGGACTGAAGGAGGAGAAGAAGAAGGTTCTGGAGTGCAGTCAGATGCGAAAAGCACCACAAGTGCTACAGGGAAGCAGAACCTGTCAAGATACGATTTCAGTAGTGAGGAGGAGGCTAGACTCTTAGAGTTTTTTCGAACAACACGACGAGTTCTATAACAAGGGAAGCCCAACCAGTTCCTCCCGGTATTCTTCATAAATTGCAGCACACACTTGAGGGATGAACAGAGATATTGCACTGTTGGACACCCGAAATGCATACTCGAGACTCTTGTAACTGTTTCCAGTGGCAAGGTACCGAAGTGTAACGACCAGCTTGAGTCCTGGATCTAGCGGACTTCTGCTCCTACAAAAACAATAAATGGATAGAACAAATTTACAATCAACCTAAAACAAATATTAAACCGATTTTATTAACCTTTAGCGTGCTAGGACTTTTGCAAACATCTTGGAACCAGACCAGATGTCGAGTTACTCGCCGCCTGGCCAGGTTCAAAGCTGTTTGATATTAAGACAATATTTATACCCCCGCTTCGAAGAAGAGGGGGGGGTATACTGTTTTACCCTTGTCCGTTCGTCCGTCCGTCCGTCCGTCCGTAACAAAATTTCCGTCGCAGTTTTCTCAGCAACTATAACATGCAGCAGCCTGATATTTTGCATATTGCTTTATCCTATAGTCCCATATGGTGTAAAGCAATTTCATGCTCCTTGCTCAACTACTTCCTGTTTGCCGCATATTTTTAGATTTTGTTACTATGAAGGTGCATTACATCGACCAAAAGGCATGTTAATTTTCCGTCGCAGTTTTCTAAGCAACTATAACATGCAGCAACCTGATATTATGCATATTGCTTTATCCTATAGTCCCATATGGTGTAAAGCAATTTCATGCTCCTTGCTCATCTACTTCCTGTTTGCTGAATATTTTAGGTTTTGTTACTATAAAGGTGCATTACATCAACCAAAGGGCATGTTAATTTTCCGTCACAGTTTTCTAAGCAACTATAACATTCAGCAGCCTGATATTATGCATAATACTTTATCCTATAGTCCCATATGGTGTAAAGTGATTTTATGCTCCTTGCTCACCTACTGCTTGTTCACCAAATACTTAGATTTTCACACATAGTTGACATACATGCACAATTTCCGTCGAAGTTTTCTAAGCAACTATAACATGCAGCAGCCTGATATTTTGCATAATGCTTTATCCTATAGTCCCATATGGTGTAAAGCGATTTTATGCTCCTTGCTCACCTACTTCCTGTTCACCAAATACTTAGATTTTTACACATAGTTGACATACATGCACAATTTCCGTCGAAGTTTTCTAAGCAACTATAACATGCAGCAGCCTGATATTTTGCATAATGCTTTATCCTATAGTCCCATATGGTGTAAAGCGATTTTATGCTCCTTGCTCACCTACTTCCTGTTCACCAAATACTTAGATTTTTACACATAGTTGACATACATGCACAATTTCCGTCGAAGTTTTCTAAGCAACTATAACATGCAGCAGCCTGATATTTTGCATAATGCTTTATCCTATAGTCCCATATGGTGTAAAGTGATGTTATGCTCCTTGCTCATCTACTTCCTGTTCACCAAATACTTAGATTTTTACACATAGTTGACATACATGCACAATTTCCGTCGCAGTTTTCAAAGCAACTATAACATGCAGCAGCCTGATTTTTTGCATAATGCTTTATCCTATAGTCCCATATGGTGTAAAGTGATTTTATGCTCCTTGCTCATCTACTTCATGTTCACCAAATACTTAGATTTTTACACATAGTTGACATACATGCACAATTTCCGTCGCAGTTTTCAAAGCAACTATAACATGCAGCAGCCTGATTTTTTGCATAATGCTTTATCCTATAGTCCCATATGGTGTAAAGTGATTTTATGCTCCTTGCTCATCTACTTCCTGTTCACCAAATACTTAGATTTTTACACATAGTTGACATACATGCACAATTTCCGTTGCAGTTTTCTAAGCAACTATAACATGCAGCAGCCTGATTTTTTGCATAATGCTTTATCCTATAGTCCCATATGGTGTAAAGCGATTTTATGCTCCTTGCTCATCTACTTCTTGTTTACGGAATACTTAGATTTGTGCACATAGTTAACATACATGCACAATTTCCATTATAGTTTTCTTAGCAACTGAAACATGCAGCAGCCTGATATTTCCCTTATTGCTTTATCATATATTCCCATATGGTGTAAAGCGATTTAATGCTCCTTGCTCACCTACTTCCTGTTCACCGAATACTTAGATTTTTATATATAGATGACATAATTGCACAATTTGTGTCGCATTTTAAAAAGATGTGAACATTATTTCTGTATACTCGCAGCGGGGGTATCACAAGTGAGCATTAGCTCACAGATTTACTTGTTCTACCAAATTTCGAGAAAATTGGATAGAAATTAAATTTCAGCAGAAGATATTTTCAGCAGACGAAAAATTCTCAGCATGCAGAAGGATAATGTTGTGTTTTTGTAATGCTTATGATATAACACACTTGTAATAGTCAAATAATCTGAAAAAAAGATCCTTTGGAAGGACTGAATGCAACCAAGTACAACAATAGCAGACCCGGTTTTATTTGGTTTGTTCATGAGTTGTAGTGTAAGGTGCTACACCACTCAGGGCCCCCATCCACCGGCTAATCTGTTCAAGTTCTGAGTTCAATAAATCACAGAAATGTTTCTTGTCCTTATCATATCTCTGATTGCTTTCAATAATGTTCATAAAAATATATCATAAAAGCAATGGCATACACAGTGTCAGTGATCATTAATCTTACCTGGGACCTTGGTGATACGGGGAGCTACACGTTGAAGCACCTCAGCAAACACGTTCCTATCCATACGGATGAACCCAAAGTACTCTCCAGCAGACTGTTGGTCAAGCACGATTGATTTGACGCACGATCGTCGTGCTTAGCACTTTCGTGCTCATAACGTTTTTCTTATGTTTCTCTTACTTCGTAAGTACGGATTCTGAAAACGCACGCTTTGCTTGCAATAGGCGTGCGATTATCTCACTCACTGTGTGCTACACAAGTACAGATCGTACGTGCTCTTTACTTCTTCCTACTTCCAAAAAAGCGTACAGACCACTTGCGGGCCCCACGTTTAGAGCACGACACACCTTCTCATTAAGTACTTGCAACTTGCCATTGCTGCGATTTAATTTTCATCCTGCGACAACGTAACGCCTGACAAGAACTCCGACGACGCACGATCTCTAAGCACGCACGACGGGTTGTAAGAGAGCCTTTACCGAGTCAGACGCAGGGCTTTTTTCCTTCTATAACAGACGCCGAAATACGGCGTCGTCCCCAGGCAAAATAGGCGACTTTTTTCCCCTTTCCAAGATGAAAATTTCTCCACTTTAATCGAATTTCCCCATCAAAAACAGATAAAAATGTGTGAAAAAGACAACTTCATTACAAAAACAATCCATTTTGGAGCTCAGAAACTTTACTGGTGAAAATGAATTGTTAAAATCCCGGAAACTAACGATATGGTACGGAAATCTTCGCTCGTTTCCGACATTACATTACGATAAAAATAACGACCTGACATTGTGTGGTAATTAGCGATTCGTGTTTTTGTGGTTTTTTTTGAAAGCTTTAAATTATTTCCAAATTTTAATTCTTTTCACTGTCAGAAAAATATGAAATAATAAATTTCAGATTTAACTGAAAACAGACTGCTATAAAATCTCCATAATCATTATTGACCCGACAAAACTCGGTGTATAATATATGAGAAAGCTCTGGTCAATATTCTGTTTATTGCAATTTTCGCCAAATACTTTCATCACTAGTTATGAAAAAAAAGATTTTAAATCAATTATCACACAAGACAATAAATTTTAAACCATTTAAAGACAAGTCAGCATAATAATCAATTACGATTCTTAAGTTCTAAATGGTGACTTTGCACAGAGCACAGCTAAAATCAGTAAATACACAATACCAACCTCAATGATCTTAATATGTAATTACTGTATTTTTCGAGAATTTACATTTATCACTTAAAATTTAAGAATTTCATCAAATTAAATTGCCTACCTAATTGATTATAAAATTAATACAATCCCAGAACTGAATGACAATAGTTCGTACATTTTAATATATTTTTGCTTTAATGCCCTTTAGGGCAAATCTCAATTTGATAAAAAAAAATCATTAGCACCCACGTCTTATAGAATGTTTAATCCTGAACACATTTCTATATTTTTCCACAAATAGAAAAAAAAGTTATATCTCTTTATATATAGTCACCGTGATTGTTTTAGATGATTGTCAGAAACGAGCGAAGATTTCCGTACCATATCGTTAGTTTCCGGGGTCTGGTCTGGGTCTGGGGTCTGGTCAGGTTTTTACCCACAACCATTGTCCGTACCAGACCAGACTGAATTCAAGATAACACTATAGTGATGATAGACTCTTGCACAGCAAAGTCTTGACTCTTTGCACACCACTCTAGTCAGTTAGATGGTGTGGTCTGGTGCAGACTTTACGGGTGAAAAGTTAAAAACTTGCCAGGCATATTTTACAGGTGTAAACACAATTAAAAATCCAATGAAACTGAAATACCAATAGTTCTTTGGCAATTACTGGCATTGGCAATAACTGACATTAGAATCCACAATGACACTGTTAGGTAAATTGTTAGGCAATTTGACAGGAAATGTCATTACTAGTAAATCATGTTGGCAAGATTTTAAAACAGGTTTTTTTAACAGTACCCATCATGGAAATGTCACTTTAAATATATTATGAAGAACAAAAGTTGTGTTTGCTTGTTTTAATGTGTATAATTATTACGTATGTATTTCCCTAAGATTTGATAAGAGATTAATCATTTTCCCCAAAACTGGAAAAACACGCGCGAATTTTCCCCTCTTGACAGGCTAGGGCCGCATCCCCAATCCCTAAAAAAACCTGAGACCAGTTATTTTCACCTTTTAGTGTACTACATATATGCATTTAAACTAAGTGCCAACTGATCAGGATCTACACTCTGCATTTTAGTCACAAATAACCTAATAAATCAAGAAGGGAACAGTACAGATTCTGATCAGATGGCATGTATGGCTACTCTAGATCTACATTGTTTTCCCACGCCATAAAGTTGTACATTTATATATGGAGGAGAGGAATAAATAGAGGATATTTGTTTTTACCAGTGTACATGTAAGATAGAAATATTTTTTACCGAGTGAGCTTCGGAATTTGTATTTTCACAAGTGGCGAAGACACAAGTGAAAATACATAATTCCGGAGTTCACGAGTGAAATATTTTTCTATCTTACACTGGTATAAAACAAATTTTCTTTTTATTTTATGCTTTAAGTTCAAACTGTGTGTGAATTAGACAGAAAAAGTGCATGAAATGACGCCTAAAACGTTTGTCTTCAACGTGACGTCATGACGTCATATGACCAAACTTGAGTCCGATTTCTAAATGTTCTCATTCGGAATGTTATGTGCGTTTGGGTACCAACGTAAAAAAAACAGTGAAAATTAAAATGATATTCCACTGTTTGAAAACAGTGAAATACCATTTTTTTCACCGGGAAAATTCAATATTTCACTGAAAAGCATAAAATAAAGCATTTTTATTGATTCCAGGATCACATGCGACTACATGGAATAAAGAGATACAAGTGTGACCATTGCCCTGCTGCCTATCACAGAAAAGCAAATCTTCAGACTCATTTGTATAAGCACACTGGTGTAAAGCCACATATGTGTGATAACTGCGGGGAAAGATATAGGTAATTTTAAATCGAGTTAAGTTTGGTAATTGTTGTTGGAATTGTGGTTATTTTGGTTTATTTTCATTCGAATCTGATTTTTTACTGCAACTTATAGGTTCTATGTTCACTGCCATATGTACAATTCTTTGGGATTGGCACAAATTGTACGGTTTATTGTTGTAAATATTGAGTTGCTCTCAACCCAAGGCCAGGTGGCGTGTGCAGTAATTTGCATAAATTTTCATTACTGCAGATTAACGGACTTAATCCAACCGAGCCTGCAATATTTTCATATTTGTCGTGTTTGGTGGCTTTTAAAGTTCCCTTTTCATCTATATGTTGAGGTTTCAATGTGTTATAATTAGGTGTGTACAGTGATAAGGTCAAGGCAATAACGTTTAAATTAAGCTTTAGATTGCCAATTATAAATTGCCGTTATTACACTTTTAAATTTGAACAGAAGTTGAAACAAAGGCTCATCTCCAATATATGAGTTACTTTCAAAATTGATGGGTTTTTAATGATTTGGTGAGTAAAGAGGAAAAAATATTACAAATTGATTTTTGGTATTTTCCCGGCTAGCTCAGTTGGTTACGTCGCAGGAATTGCAGGGCTAGACGCTGTCGCCGTGAAGGTGCGGGTTCGCTCCCAGCTAGAGGCACTATCATTTGTAATTTAGTGTATGTTAAATTTGATCAAAGTCTGTAGCATTTCCAACTTTTTTATGCAAGTCCTGTCTTGTTGGAGGACCAAAGGCAACTGACTTGAGTTGCAAAATTTAAATACATTGTTAACACTTTAAACAACATTACAACCAATGAAACAACATAATGGCTTTAGAATGGTGTGCAGAGCTGGTAATCCCATGGCTTCAGTGCCCAAGGTTATAAAACTGAGCATGGTAACCAGTCTCAAATCTCAAGCATCTGATTGGCTGAAATGGCAACCAGTCGCCGTTTCAGCTAATCAGATGCTTGAGATTTGAGACTGGTTTCCAATCTCAGCTTTATAACCTTCAACACTGGACTCGTATATACTATGGATAAAATAATGGCTGCTGATTATTATCTTAAACATTAAGTAAAACAAACTAGCTAATAAATGGTGAAGACCTGTTTTGACAGATAATGTGCGAGTGCTAACATACATTTCATTTTGATAATCCAGTTACATGTAATCAATAAATGAAAACATGAATATATAAAATAAAATTGTTGAAAGACACTGCGAAAGGAACTTGGGAATCTGAAATAAATAAAATGAAAACTTGAAAAAACATTTTTGAAGTTTTGACTTCATAATAAAAACAATTAACAATGATGAGCACCTTGGCTCAGTATCATAAAACACAGATTTGTGACCAGTCTCAAATTCAATGCATCTGATTGGCTGAAATGACGAACATCTTTTCACCAAATCAGATGCCTAGGCTTTGAGACTGGATTCCAAAGAGTTTAATGGTCTTAGGCCCTAATGCAATAACTGTTTGCACACTGTAAGTAATAAATCATTTTGCAACAGAGGGTTTAACCAGGTTCTAGTGGGCACCAGTCTCGTACTTACCTCTCTTGGTTCTCTTTTGATAAAAAGGTGAAATATTCATATCAGGAATGGCCAGATTAAGCAGACACGGCCTCCCGACACAGCAAAAATGTAGAGAGGAGAAGAGAGCATGGTTATACAATTATTAATTTGAAAAATATACGCCATAAACAATTAACGGTAATTTATAAGTGAGAACCCATGGGGTTACTGCTTGAAACTGCCAGTAGCAAAACAATTTGCCACTAGGGGGTTTAAAGCAGGTTCCAAGGTTTACCAACCTTAGACTTGCCCCAACTGATTCTCATTCAATTCGTAGTGTTGTAAATTAACTCCAATCCAGTTTTTTGCTTATTTTAACAAGTTGAACATGAACATTTTTTTGTTCATTTATCAGAACTAACCTGGCGTGCATGAGTGAAGCTGGTTCATACTGGTACATGATTAATATAATTGCGTTGACACTGACGTTTCTTTGTCGACCTTGTTAAAGTGTTTCATATTTGGCAAATTCTAAACTTCTGCTCTATTTATGGCTGTGCTATTTGAATGAAGGTTCGCATGCACTTTTTGGTTGATAAGACTTATTAACATGTATTCTATATCTTTTTCAGTGACTTTAGCTCTCTTCGCAGACATGTTGTCAGATGCCGTGGTGATACCAAAAACTTCAGCTGTGATATTTGTGGGAAAAAGTTTTATCAAAAGATTCATAAAGAGAGACACAGAAAACGCCATTTCGCTCCAGAATTACTGTGTTCTCAATGCGCACATATGTGTCATACAGAAACTGATCTTAAGAAACACGAGTTAACGCATACGGGAGAGAAGAGATTCTTTTGTTCTTTATGTTATATTGGCTGTTCTCAATGGCACGCGTATTACAGACATATGCAGAACACTCATAGTATAGGAAAAATCCAAGCAAAAGAACTTGTGATTAGAAATACAAATACACTCAATGTGAAATCTAAACATGAGAATGAAAGTTATAATGTGAATATAAACGGTCAGTCTTTAAACGCAGTTGCCACCAAGAAAAATAGAAGGAAGACTGTTTTGAGCGTGACTGGAGATCCGCCCGACCTTGTCTCGGCAGAACAGAACGAAGCAGAGGTTCAAACAAATTTGTTAATGAAAAGTAATGAAAGTATTAGAAACAGCGAAACAGATACTGTAACAGTAAATACAGCTGAAATTGAATTTTTAACAAATCAATGTGTAGTAACAGACAAAACAGAAGAAACGCCTTATGTTGCAGATACTATTGCTATTTATGAAAGTGGAGAGGGAAACGACGCTATTGTAATCCAAGCAAATAAAATTCAGTCTGCGGATAATCTATCAAGTTATTTTGTTATGAATGACTTTCTGTCGGATAGAAATATTGTAATGAATTCCGATGGTACAAGTTGCAATGTAATTGATTACAGTGCAGGTCATGTTTGAAGTGAATAACATGTAAGTTCATCAGCATGGTTTAGCTGTTCATTTTATAAGGATTTCCTGTATAGGCACACCTTTATTGCTAGGGCGAACAGTTTAGATCAAGATCAGCCAGCACATCCGTGCCGTCTGATCAGGATCTAAACTGTTCACTTTTTGATTCATTAGGTTTTTTCTGACCAAAATGCGACCAGTGCAGATCCTGTTCAGACGGCACGGATGTGCCAGCTGATCTGGATCTACACTGGTCGCACATGCGTAAAAATGCGTATGTATACAGGAATTGGTTAAAGTGATAAACATGTAAGTCCATGAGCATGGTTTAGCTGTTCATTTTATAAGGACTTATGAAGGAAAAGTCCTGAAGCAAATGCAGTCTGAACTGGTTACAAACTGATACTAATTATTTGTCACAAAATAAAAAAAACTATGCAGTTAAATGATATACATTTTTCATAGTTCAATTCATATATTCTGCTAACACATGTTATTATGTTCTGGAGAAATGTTTTTGTTGGAGTGGTTTGAAAAGAACTGTTTTGTCTTTTACATGTTTTTGTATTTGTATTCAGGTTGAAGCTATAGAAAAATACACGTGTTTTTCTAGGTGAACATGTATTTATGTTAAATGAAAATTTTTATTTTAAATACAACAATCCTATAGAACTGTCGTTAAAAGTTTTGTTTGAAGCTATATCCACAAGTGTTTACAAACTTGTTATACTCATTTTTCCATCACGTTTTCAAAGAAATTGCTATACATTGAGATCGCTTTGTTCGTCCATCCGTTTGTCTGTCCAACCATCCGTCACGAAAACTTAACGTTGGCTATTTATTTGTCATTTCTTAATCAAACATTTATTATAATTTATATTGCTTGTGACAACATGCTAGTGATGATGCTAAATTCTTTAGGTCATGGTTACATTTGATGGAGATATGACCCGTTTTGTGCTTAAATTTTGACACAAAATAAACTATGGCCAAACTTTACCATTTCTCAATATTTCTAAATTAAACTTGTAACTTTTATTGATAATGATAACGCGCTCGTGATGATGTCAAGTTCTTTAAGTCGAGCTCACATTTATTGGATATGTGCCCTTTTTTGTACTTGGAGTTTGACACGAAGTTATGAAGGTTGAGGTAACATGTATAGAGTTATGCCATTTGATGGAGTTGTGCCCCTTTTCCTATGACATTTGATGGAGTTGTGCCCCTTTTCCTACTTGGATTTTAACACGAAACTCTAATGTTGACTATAACTTTGCCATTTTTAGGCATGGGTCCTCAGGCCCCATCCTATATATAAATCATACTAAAAACTGAAGAGCCATAGAAAAGCCTTTACCTTTTTAACTAATTATTCAAATTAATGCGCTTTCATTTGCATAAAATAGTTCGCCGAATTTAAGGTTCCTACCCATCATCTGTACTTCACAAGTTTTGTTTTTGAACAACTTTTACCGTCTTTTCCAGTTCTTTTCCACAGTTATTGTTGTTTCGCAAATTGTATCAATCTTTTTTATATTATTATATAGTTGTTATAATGTTAAACCACTAATCATTTATAAATATAAACAATATATAAATGTTACGGTTCTTAATCTTAAACACACCACTGACTTCACATAGACGCTTGATTAGGAAACAGTAAACGTCGAGTTAAGACAGATTAAAAAAAATAGTTTTAGATGTTTCAGTATACAAATAAAACATTTGATGAATTTCATTCTTTATCTCCAATTCATATCTTTGAGTAATTGTGCGAGTTTTATTTGCTAACCAAACAAAGCGTAAAGAAGCGATAACAATCTAAATCATAAAAGGCATATATGTACCACGTTCATATTTAAATAAACACACTCAAGACGGACATTACAAAAGTCAAGTCCATTTAACAAAATGTGAAAATGGGCAAAACAGGAAAGCATATACATGTAGTCATGTAGTGATATCTTATTTCGAGTCACTTAAAAACTGTAATACGACATATTTACACTTCAACTTCATTCTCTACGATAAAGTCTTATCCACCTAACGAATCATAATTTCCAATGGTAAACAGTGTGACGTAATAATTTAAAAGGCGTGGCCACTGTAGAGCCGTTCACAATTTATTGGACGTTGCACGATGTTTTGACGTGTGACGTCGCCGTGCACGCAACTTTTGGCACGAGTTGCTGCGAAAAAGCGTGCCGTCATTCACTTTGTCGTCAATCTAGCTGTTCCAACAGCCATTCGAAAAAGCCGTAATATCACGAATTCTTCTAGTTATTTCTGTATTTAAGAGATTATTAATTAGTGTAAATATAAGGATTGAATCGATATTTGATAGTTTCCATTTGGGTATGAAAAACAGTTGGATTGTTTAAAGTACTCGTGAAGCCCTTCGGGCTTCACACACTTTAAACAACCCAACTGTTTTCCATACCCAAATGGAAACCATCAACTATCGATTCAATCCTTAAATATAGATTGATGTTTAGATACTAGTATTGTTATTGATACGAAATTGTATTGTTTTTATCTGTTTACTCATTAGTCATTAAGTTTGATGAGTTTTTGAATGACTGTGTAAAATTGGACATTTTGGCAGAATATTTGTAGCTTTGCAAATTTAATCATGTTTTATTTAAATAATTTTATTTAATAGTTGTAAACAATTCGATACAAGTATACAATTATGAGAAATGTGTTACGGATGTACATATTAGAGGAAGTAATTGATTGTTTCACTGCACATGTCCCTACTTCAGTAGACAAGCGACAGTAGTAAACCAATTTTAACCGGCGGTTATAGCCTGCAGAAAATCCTTAGCGAGCTTCAGCTATGTTTCGTTTGGGGTTTAAATATAGACGGTATTCCCCAGGTATGCAGGTAAAGTACATTATCCTGGAGATTAACTGTATAACACCAGTTATGTGCGGAAAACATACAAATTCTCCATATTACAAGTTTACTTCGCAATTTTCTCAACAGGGTTGCTGACACTCATTATGTCCTCAAATGCCCCCCAGCCTTTCTGAGCTTTCAGCGCTTTGATTATTCCTTTTGCCCATTCTACGAGTGATTTTTTTGTAAAGAACCATGTAACCAGAGTCAACCCAAGCATCTACCGGTAGTAATACATAAATAATAAAAATCATGAGAAAAACATTTTCTGAAAAAAAAAACACTCTTTGTTAATCTGCCAAAGAAAAGTAAGACCCAAAGCATATTTAAATAAAAATTCTTAAAATTTTCTGATAAATTACACGTGACATGTCTTTAAATTTCAATGAAAATAAAATACATTTAATCAGATATCAATTATATCATCGGGCTTTGGATGTTAATCTACTTATTATACCCCCGTATACGAAGTATAGGGAGTATATAGGAGTCATCATCCGGTTGGTTGGTTGGTTGGGCGGTCTGTCTGTGGCACTTACAGCGTCAACAGTTTTCAAGATATCGACTTGAAACTTTAACCATATGTTCGTGAGGACATTTGTGCGAACAATTTTTTTTTCATGTGGATCAGTCCATTATTTTTCGGAGGGGAGCACGATTTAACAAAATCTTGTGACACGAACTTCTTCTACAGTTTTTAAGTTATTGACTTGAAACTTGATACACATGTTGTATGAAGTGTAGATGTGCCTGACATATTTTTCGTGTGGTTTAGTCCATTATTTTTTGCAGGGGACATGATTTTAAAAAAATCGTGTTATGCAAACTTCTAAATCTTGTGATGCGAACTTCTTCTACAGTTTTTAAGATATTGACTTGAAACTTGATACATATGTTCGGCATGAAGTGTAGATGTGCGTGACATATTTTTCATGTGGATCAGTCCATTATTTTTCAGAGGGGATCATGATTTAACAAAATCTTGTAACGCGAACGTCTTCTACAGTTTTTAAGATATTGACTTGAAACTTGATACACATGTTCGGCATGAAGTGTAGATGTGCGTGACATATTTTTCATCTGGATTAGTCCATTATTTTTTGCAGAGCAGCACGATTTAACAAAATCTCTTGACGCAAACTTCTACTACAGTTTTTAAGATATTGACTTGAAACTTGATACACATGTTCGGCATGAAGTGTAGATGTGCGTGACATATTTTTCATCTGGATTAGTCCATTTTTTGCAGGGGAGCACTATTTAACAAAATCTTGTGACGCAAACTACTACTACAGTTTTTAGATATTGACTTGAAACTTGATAAACATGTTCGGCATGAAGTGTAGATGTGCGTGACATATTTTTCATGTGGATTAGTCTATTATTTTTTGCAGGGGACATGATTTAACAAAATCCTGTTATGCAAACTTCTTCACTTACTACGTCAACAGTTTTCAAGATATAGACTTGATACTTTAAACATATGTTCGTGAGTACATTTGCGCAAATTTCTTTTTCGTCTCATGTGGATCAGTCCATTATTTTTCAGAGGGGAGCCCGATTTAACAAAATCTTGTGACGCAAACTACTTCTACAGTTTTTAGCTCGACTATTCGAAGAATATGTCGAGCTATTGTACTCACTTGGGCGTCGGCGTCGGCGTCCCGCTTTGGTTAAAGTTTACGTGCAACCTACCTATATCTTAAAAACTACTATAGCTACATCTTTTAAACTTGGCACACTTCTTCGTCATCATGTCTGGAGTGTGTATGCCAAGAACCATAACTCTAACTTTCATTTTGATCAAATTATGGCCCTTTTTTGACTTATAATTTCAGGTTAAAGTTTGCGTGCAAGCTACTGTACAAACTCATAACTTCAATACTACTAATAGTACAGCTTTAAAACTTGGCACACTTGTTCATCATCATGTCCCGAGTGTGTATACCAAGAACCATAACTCTGACTTTACTTTTGTTCAAATTATGGCCCTTTTTTCGACTTAGAATTACAGGTTAAAGTTTGCGTGCAAGCTACTATACAATAACTTCAATACTACTTATACTACAGCTTTGAAACTTTCAACACTTGATCATCATCATATCCCAAGTGTGTATGCCAAGAACCATAACTCTAACTTCTATTTTGTTCAAATTATGCCCCTTTTTGACTTAGAATTTCAGGTTAAAGTTTGCATGCAAGCTACTGTACAAACCCATAACTTCCATACTACATATACTACAGCTTTAAAACTTTCAACACTTGTTCATCATCATATTTGAAGTTTGTATGCCAAGAACCATAACTCTAACTTCAATTTTGTTCAAATTATTGCCCTTTTTCGACTTAGAATTTTTGGTTTTTGCCCCTTTTCACTTGAAATTAGAATTAAGACTTATAAATAATTGTTAAAGGTTCAATGTTAGTGTTTTTCATATGTAATGCTTTAGAAAATGTTTAAAACAGATGTACTTTACATACTTTGGTTGAAAGTGTTGAGAAATTGTGGGGTGGGTGGGGGCATATACTATACTATACTGTACTGTACTGTACTGTGCTGTGCTGTGCTGTGCTGTGCTGTGCTGTACTGTACTGTACTGTACTGTACTGTACTATACTATACTATACTATACTATACCAGATATACTATACTATACCAGACCAGACCGAGACCCAAACCGAGACCGAGACCCAAACCGAGACCGAGACACAAACCGAGACACAAACCGAGACAAAAACCGAGACCGAGACAAAAACCGAGACCGAGACAAAAACCGAGACCCAAACCGAGGCCGAGACCCAAACCGAGACCGAGACCAAAACCGAGACCGAGACCCAAACCGAGACCGAGACCCAAACCGAGACCGAGACCCAAACCGAGACCGAGACCCAAACCGAGATCGAGACACAAACCGAGATCGAGACACAAACCGAGACCGAGACCCAAGCCGAGACCGAGACCGAGACCCAAACCGAGACCGAGACCCAAATCGAGACCGAGACCCAAATCGAGACCCAAACCGAGACCGAGGCACAAACCGAGATCGAGACACAAACCGAGACCGAGACACAAACCGAGACCGAGACACAAACCGAGACCCAAACCAAGACCGAGACCCAAACCGAGATTGAGACCGAGACCCAAACCGAGACCGATACCTCAACCGAGACCCAGACCGAGACTCAGACCGAGACCAAGACCCAGACCGAGACCCAGACCGAGACCCAGACCTAGTCGAGACCGAGACTATTACTATTACTATTCTATTACTATACTATTACTATACTATTACTATACTATACTATTACTATACTATACTATTACTATACTATACGCCCCGCCCGGCTAGCTCAGTTGGTAGAGCATCGGACTGTCAATCCAGGGGTCGTGAGTTCGATCCCCAGCCGAGGCGGGAAAAAATTTCTCCGTAACAATTGAACTCGGACATTGCGTCTGAGAGTCATTTGTCCCTCACCTCTGATTCAAGTGAGGAAGCAGTCAGTCGCTTGCGGAGAAATTGGTTAGTACTGGTTGGAGACCCAGGAACACCGGTTAGGTGGACTGACCGCCGGGATATAACCTAGAAAGCTGTTGAAACCAGGCGTTAAACCCGAAACAAACAAACAAACAAACTATACTATACTATTACTATACTATACTATTACTATACTATACTATTACTATACTATACTATTACTATTCTATTACTATACTATTACTATTACTTTACTATTACTATGCTATTACTATTACTATACTATTACAACACCAGCAACACCAATACCACCACCAACAACATTAACACCACCACCAACATCAACACCACCACCACCAACAACAACAACAACACCAACACTCCCACCACCAGCAACAACACTACCACCGCCAGTAACAACACCAACAATGACAACACCAGCAACCAGCATACCATACTGTACTTCACCACGCCACACCACTTTAGGTGGGCAGGGATAGTAGGTTGATGGGTGTCGGATCAGGGGTTTATGGGCTGGGTTGTGTTAACCCTAAAAAATCTACAATAATAAATTAAGTGTAATTTATTTATTTCCTAACTTGGATTAAGAAACTTTTGTTCATGTGTGTTTGTTGGAGGCGTCATAAACTCCTGAATCACTCCGCAGTTTAAATGAAGCCCAGTTACATTGTGCTTAATAATTCTGACTTTTCGAATAATCGAGCTTGCAGTCGTTTCCGACTGGCTCTTGTTATGATATTGACTTGAAACTTGATACATATGTTCGGCATGAAGTGTACATGTGTGCGACATATTTTTCGTGTGGATCAGTCCATTATTTTTTGCAGGGGACATGATTAAACAAAATCGTGTTATGCAAAATTCTACAGTTTTTAAGATATAATACTTGAAACTAAAATTGTATGTTCTGCATGAAGTGCGCATGTAAGCGACATATTTTTTTGTGGATCAGTCCATTTTTTTTGGAGGGGAACATTATTTAACAAAAACTTTTATTTTAAATCTTGTGACGCAAACTACTTCTCCAGTTTTCAAACTTAAAACATACGTTTGTGAGTAGATTTCCATGACATACTTTGTTTCATAGGGATCAGTCCGTCATTTTTTAGCAGGGGAGTATGATTCAACAAAACCTTATGACACAAACTACTTCTACAGATTTTAACATATTAACTTGAAACTTGATACACATGTTCGGCATGAAGTGTAGATGTGCATGACATATTTTTCATGTGGATCAGTCCATAATTTTTTGCAGGGGACATGATTTAACAAAATCGTGTTATGCAAACTTCTACACTTACTACGTCAACAGTTTTCAAGATATCGACTTGAAACTTTCAACATATGTTCGTGAGTACATTTGCGCAAATTTTCTTATCGTCTCATGTGGATCTGTCCATTATTTTTCTGAGGGGAGCCTGATTTAACAAAATCTTTTGATGCGAACTACTTCTACAGTTTTTAAGATATTGACTTGAAACTTGATACATATGTTTGTTATGAAGTGTAGATGTTTGTGATATATTTTTCATGTGGATCAGTCCATTATTTTTGCAGGGGACATGATTTAACAAAATCGTGTTATGCAAACTTCTACACTTACTCAACAGTTTCCAAGATATCGACTTGAAACTTTAAACATATGTTGGTGAGTACATTTGCGCAATTTTTTTTTTTCTCATGTGGATCAGTCCATTATTTTTGGAAGGAAGCATGATTCAACAAAATCTTGTAAAAAGAACTACTTCTACAGTTTTTAAGATGTTGACTTGAAACTTGATACATATGTTCGGCATGAAGTGTAGATGTGCATGACATATTTTTCGTGTGTATCAGTCCATTATTTTTTGCAGCGGACATGATTTAACAAAATCGAGTTATGCAAACTTCTACACTTACTACGTCAACAGTTTTCAAGATATCGACTTGAAACTTTAAACATATGTTCTTGGTACATTTGCGCAAATTTTTTTTTCTCTCATGTAGATCAGTCCATTATTTTTCGGAGGGGAGCACGATTGAACAAAATCTTGTGACGCGAACTTCTACAGTTTTTATGATATTGACTTGAAACTTGATACAAATGTTCGGCATGAAGTGTAGATGTGCGTGACATATTCTTTGTGTGGATCAGTCCATTATTTTTTGCAGGAGACATGATTTAACAAAGGTGTTATGCAAACTTCTACAGTTTTCAAAATATCGACTTGAAACTGAAATCATATGTTCTACATGAAGTGCGCATGTTAGTGACATATTTCTTATGGATCAGCCCATTTTTGGTTTGAGGGGAGCATTATTTAACAAAATCTTATGACACAAACTACTTCTCCAGTTTTCAAACTTTTAACATACGTTCGTGATTAGATTTGCATGACATATTTTTTTCATTTGGATCAGTCCATTATTTTTTAGAAGGGGAGCACGATTCAACAAAACCTTCTGATGTCAACTACTTTTACAGTTTTGTTTACATCCGGTGAAAACCCAAGTTGCTATTTTTAAACACAACTTTTGCAGCAAATTTTCAGGAAGAACACCATATGTTAATGGTTTGTACATCGGTCCACCTGTTTGTGCCTCACTATTACTCTTATCATTTATGAGTTTAATCGGTTGGGGTGAAATAAGTTTTCATGAGAAAAAAAGTCTATTTTTATTTCCTCATATGTTGTTCAACATTTTAACATTAAAAAAGCAATATATGCATATCAGGAATCGCCACACTCACAAAACACAGCCTCCCCACGCAGCGAAAACGAAGAGCGGAAGAGAGAGCGCATGTTTAATATAAGTATGTCAATTCAAATAGGACGCCACAAACAATTTACGAAGAAGAGAACCTTTGGGGATACCGCCTTGGAACGGTCAGTGGCAAAACAAAATGCCACTGGGGGGTTTAAACCAGGTTCTAGGGTGCACCAACCTCACACTTGCCCCAACAGGTTCTCGTATCACAAAACAAGTGCAAATTGTCTTGGTGAAATAACTGCAACCCACCCATCAGCTCAACCATGTTGCATGCAAAAACATACAAACATATAAACATAAGAATTTAATAGCATTGCAAAGCCAAAGGGCGGGTACTCAATGATCTTACAGAGACCAGAGCACCTGGAGTAAAATCAGCAAGAACACGATGACTGGGATAAAAGAAAATCTTTGATATAACCCTAAAATATTAACAATAATCTCAATATAATTAACAATAATCTCTGCATTTAAAACTTAATAACATATACAATCCTTCTAATAAAAAGTTTGCTGTCTAGGCTTTTCTAGACAAATTGTTCAGTCTTCAGAGCTTGTCTGAAAAGTTTCATAAATGTTTTCTTTGAAAATTTCCTGTCCATTTGGAAACTTCTACCTTTGCTTTGACATGGCGCGCACATATAAAGTGAATGTGTGGAAATGTGTGTACGAGTCTAAATAATGCAGTTGGAGCGGTACCGATAGATCAGACTTTTAACTCTCCAAGTGTATGAGTAACGTCCCTTTAATCATTAACACCATTTGCGCCATCGAAGGTCCGTTTTATTATCTTCATGCAAAACATATTTTATATTACCTGTTATTGAACATAAAAATGCTTTTAAGTACTGCATTCCGAGAGCGAGACCTTTGGCTCTGGTGGCGAGAGCATCATTTTTGTGCAATTGTTCAAACCGAACCAACGATTTTCACACAAAGCGCGTGGGATAAGTGAATTCCTCGCGGTAAATGGTGTTGTAAACCCGTATACAAATGAATTTATAAGAGGGAAATCAGCTAGAAAAATCGCTGGTCTATATATTGTCAATTAATTCAAAAGATTAGAAAAATGGTTATGTGCCGATTGCCTGTAGAGCCTTGCTGCACATTTGTCTCAAATTGTGACAGTAATAAAAATTAAAATAAACAATTTCATACATTGGATGACTTATTGACCATTTCAAAATTAGTGTCTTAACAACAGAAGTCGGTATTAACAGTCAAGGGGTACAGTTACTGCATATGTTAAATTCTATCACGACTTGACGTTTTTCCCATTGAATTTGCTGTGAATTATTACACGATAATTTACTGTGCGTTGGCAAGGCTATTACTATATACCTGTTGATATAGAGTTATCACGTGACAATTGTATTTTTTGCTGGGATTTAATTTCACGCATTTAAGAAACCACATAATACGCGAAATTTTTACCTGCACGTAATATGACGGGTTTTTCTGCCTATTTTGGGAAATTGAGTCTGGACATTTTGGGAATTTTTTATCGACAAAAATGCCCTTTTGGGGAATTTTCACATCGATTTAATAGTTAAATTAGGGAAATTTCAAATCTTTTATTAAGCTTAAATCAGTCAATTTTTACATTACCTATATACTTTTACCAGCTTTTTGGATCTTTATTCAAACAAACATTGCAAAACTGGTAACTTTTTAGCAAACTGTTATCAGAAATGATTTTCTCATTTAAAATATTCTTTATATGAAATAAAATAGTGAAACTGTAGCAAATTTAATGGTTATTTTAGAGTGTTAACTAAATAGACCAGATAAACATAAGTTTTTATTGTAGAACTTATTGTTGTGCAAAGCCATTATAGTCGCGAAAATACATTACAAAAAGAATGAAATGTCTAACGAGTCATATTATGATACATCTTCAGTAAAATACTGGTTTAAACCCCCCAGTGGCATTTTGTTTGGCCACCCAAAAATATCAATTTTGTTTTTGCGTGCAAAAATTTCAAAGCGTTAACATATTACCTCATCCACTTCGATGAAATATATGCTATACGAGCTGTCTAATAGCTTTTTAAAAGCTATCCTTGTATGTTACTTTATCAGTTTTCTCAGTTAAACATTGTGATAGGTTTAAAAAAAATACATTTAAGTACCAGCATTAGATAATTTTTATGACAAATTACAATTTATTGCTAAATGAAATAAAATATTTTAAAAGTTTCACTAATTTAAATGTTAACCATTGTAAACAATTTTTTTACTCAATACACTATATATAAAGTATGATTTGTACCGGAAAATGGTATAAAGAGGTGAATTTGAAATGGAAAATACAATGTCTGTGAGATGTTTTACTTTATTTCAGTAGCAAAAACATGACGTTCATTTTTAATCATCGAAGAACAAACTGGGTGTTTATTACGAGGGCGGTTTAAAAAATTATGTGTACTTGCGTAATAACTTTTTTATTATGCATGGTAGTTACATAAAAAATACATGACTGAAAAAATTAAAGTTTTCTTTATAAATATGTGGATTTTTGAGTCTGTGCGTTCGGGCATCATTGATCTGCAGGTCGTTGAATACACCGAGGGAAGCGTTACCGGCCCGCATCTCCGACGTCGTTGACGTTACGACGTCATCGGCGTGTATCCACTTCCACACAGCAGACTGCTCCTTTGTCTCGGGGTCATGGAGGTATAGCCACGTCTCATCAGTCGTAATTACTGTCTCAAGAAAGGCGGGGTTTCGCTCGTACTGTTTCAGGAAACTCTTCGGCATCATCAATCGTCTCTCGCGCAAGTGGTCTTTCAAGATACGGGGCACCCAATATGCGTGGACCTGAAATCAACCAAATAGCGATAATATTTTTTAAATGTCAAAAAATAACATTCGCTATAATATTTTTCTATATGACGGTCACAACTTGTGAAGGCACGTATGACCATGTTTTCAATAATAATGATAATAATATATTTTCAAAAGATTGAACATTCAGGCCTACTTTACTGATATGCATATATTGCTTTTTTATAGTACAGACTTGTTAACTCAAATGCAACAAAATAAAAGGAGAACACTATAGATACCTTTCTCATGTTTAGTGTTGTCTTCAGTATTGAATATGCTGACCCGATGCTGACATCTGCAACCTCGGCTAACTCTCGCACTCTCATCCGCAGGTTGTCTTCTAGCGCTTTCTTCAACATCGTCACATGACGTTTACCCATAACCGCTTGTGTCTCCCTCGACCTTTATCGTCTTCTAAGGATTCTCGGCAGTCTTCAAACCGGTGAAACCATTTAAAAACAAGTGTCCGACTGACTACTTCCTGCTTTAGTTGATCTTAGCATCTTATAATTCACCGTAGGTGTTTTGCCAAGTTCTCTGCAGAATTTTATTGCGTTTGTGCGAATTTCGACGCGTTCTTGCTGTTGCATTTTTGACGTTTTGTTAGTTACGCTATCCCTATTACTTAAACGTTGTTTATTCTAATTCGCAACATTCTAATGACGTAGGATTCGCACATGACGTAATTCTAAGGTCCTGTGACGTTTTTTGCAGAGTTTTAGAAATTTGGCGCGTCAAACAAATGAGCTATATAGAATACAATTTGACGTTACTTTATTTTACTGACACCCGGGTCGGTAATGTGTTTCTATGATTATGTAACGTTCCACTGTGATTAAGTTTGTAGATGAAGAAGAATGATAGTGCCTGATTTGAATAGAAAACAAAATTATCTTTATCATAATACCAAATATAAAAGTTTTTTTCAATGGAATAAAAAAATATGAAGCAAGTACACGTAATTTTTGAACAACCCTCGTATATAATTTAAAATAGATTGACATGTAGATGGACAATTTATCATGTGCTTAACAACTTAACATATCACTTATCTCTTTACTTCTTGAACAAAGCTTATATCCCAGGTCTAACCAGTTTAGATCCAGATCAGCCTTCACATAATAATTCTTGTTAACATCTACACACAGTCTGTTTGCTTGTCCGTCAGAAATAGCCTGATGAATTTAAAAGTAGCTGGACCATGTGTAAATACAGGTCAGATTGCATGGATTTATATCACATGTTGATCAGATGTAGACTTGCCTCACATGGAATTAAAGCCACATTAGATGAAGTAAAGAGTTAAAACCAAACTCTCTCTTACAGAAATTAACAATGATTTTCTATTTCAGCAAAAGAAAAGTGAAAATGGCTATGCACGTTTGTAATCAGACGAAAAATACATCATGGAAGGAATTGCAGAAACAGATCACAGGAAAATGGAACACGTCGAATAAGTACATGTACAGATGTGGAGCATGTTTAAAGACATTTGAAACCATTTGTACTCTTCACTGTCACTGTATGAAGAGCAACGGAGGTGGATCATACTTTTTTGACCACGTGACAAATACTGCATATCCTAAATTTGATGTCACCAGTAGCTGGTCCCAGTTTGAAGAAGAGGATTTTGTAAATGACAAACTACCAGTTTTGAAATGTCATTCTAGATCAATAAATCAGTTGATCAACAATTCCCAAGATGGCATAAAAATCAATGATATTTCATCAGAAATTGATGACTCAGTTGATGTTACTAATTTTAAGGATGAAGTAGGTACATGTAAACATGTGACTGCAAGTGATTCGGCTAAACCTACTCAAAATGACATGCATATTGATGAAGAAAATATAAATTTAGAAGAAGCTGGTGATAAAAATGTAAATAAAAGTGAGGAGGCATGTGCAACATTTAAGATGAAAGAAGATGGAACAGGTTTTGTTGATGTAGCCACCAGTGACTTATACCATCAAGCCTCTTTGACTCCTCAAGCTGACAAAAATGTAATACATGTAGTAAGTATAGTAATTGAAATACTTAAATAAGTATTGTTGTAAGTTATCAACTAGATAAGGTATTTTCGCCTGAGTAATTAAAGCCCCAATAAACTTGCCAAACAGCATATTTTTTATTAACCTAAACATTTTAGATTTCACCTGTATGCATACTAACACAAAAAATAAACCTTACAATAAGAAAAGGGTATTATCTTATTGATTTACAGCATGTTTTGGGCGTTTTTTGGATCGCTTATTTTGTTTGCAAAACAAACAGCGAGCCTTTCCGAGCTGATTTTCGGCAACTCTCGGCAGGCGAAAGGTCGCTCATTATACAGAATGACGTCACCGCGTTCTTACGGCCCACTTACGGAAAAAACCGATAACTTTTCGCCGAGTGATTGTAAACATTGGTTAGTAATTTTGTGGGCTACAAAAATACTGTTCGGACCGGGTCTCAATGATTGGGGATTATTTGAGGACATAAATATTTGGTCATTTGTAATTTCTTTTGAAAAGGGTCAACGTGGTTAATAAATTTTCTTAAGGAAAAAAACAACGTTTTGGCAAGTTTATTGGGGCTTTAAGGGATTCCAATAGATGCAGATTCTTGCATTTTTATGCAAGCAAACTTTATTTTAAATTTTACACTTTGACCCAACCTGATTCAGAGCTTTGGTTATTTGAATGCAGAAGGAATTATTAAAAGTGGTCAACTTCTGCGAGAATAAAGATTAATATTTTGTCTACTTCTTTTTAACCCTTTCCTTGATATATACGCATTTTTAGGCATGTGAAACCAGTGTAGATCCAGATCAGCCGGCACATACGTGCCACCTGATCAGGATCTGCACATGTCGCATTTTGGTCAGAAATAACCTAAGGAATCAAAAAGCAAACAGTTTAGATCCTAATCAGATGGCACCGATGTGCCAGCTTATCTGGATCTAAACTGATTGCCCTAGCAATAAAGATGTATCTGTACAGGAAAGGGTTAAATATAAATACTTATTTGACCTTTGAAAATTAATGAAAAAGTTAAAGCAATTTTATGAGTTCACTGAATTCAAGTTATGACTGGCATCTTTCTGATTATGACCTTTTACAAATGCTCAACAGGGGTCAGATGACTGGGTTGTACTTCTTATAAAAATCTTAACTTCATAAATAGACTGTAGACATTGTACAAGCTCGCATGCAAGAGTAAGTTAATTTATCAATTTTAAGTCTTAAATAAGGTTGTTTTCTTTTATTTTACAGATGCCACGTTCTGTTAAGAAAATTGCCCTTGCAAAACCTACTGATCTGCAATTGCTTGAAATGGAAAATACTTCAGAAATTCCTGAAGCAAGGACAGTGGGCATAAATTCAGGCGATAAACATGATAAAACAAATGGAAAAGATAATTCCTATAGCAAATTAGCTCAACATGAAACAAATGAAGAGTGGCATAAGTGCATACTAGAAGGAAAGTCAAATGATGTGAAAGGAAAAGAACGAAAGCAAACAAAAGCTCGTGCAACCAATGAACAAATTTCATCACCTCTAGACGACATCATAAACACATCTTCCATACGGTCATCTAGAAAGAGAAAAATAACCTCAAAAATGAAGGACAGTGGATATGCAAGTATAATGAGTAATATTAGAAAAGAAATAAGTCTTGACGATGAGGTGCAAAATACAGACATATCTAATAAAGAATGTTTTGACAAAAATGAAAATTCAAGTACTGTTAAGGGAATGAATAATACTTTTTTTAATAGGACAGCAAAGGAATCCAAGATTGAATTGAAGCACTCCAGGGATAAAGATATAGAGTTAACTGATGGTAAAAAGCGAAACAAAAAGCATATTAGAAAACAGTCTTCTAAAACGGGAAGCGCTGATGCATCTATTGACATGTCTGATTGTAAATCCGGAAAACTGAAATGTTTTTCACAAGGTGAACCCCCTGGTTTGGATCAAGAGGAATGCAGCAATGTTAAAGAAAAAATAAATAATGAAAATGAATCTAAAGATAATACAAACACTTTAAAGAAGAAGAATAGGCCTAGCAACACCCAAAATAAAAAGAAGCGATGTAGTAGAAAACAAGATGATAATTTTGTGCCATGTAAATTAAGAAAGGATTTTGTGTGCAAAGTGTGTGGTAAAGTTGGATCGAAATCTACCATAAAGTACCATGAACAGGTGCATTCAGACAAGTTGTTGGAGTGTGAGATTTGTGGAAAACTCTTGAAGACTGCCGTTTGTAAAGCAGTAAGTCAAATTTCTTAGTTTGGTACCTGTATTATTATAACCAAAATCTAAAACGCATAGGACCTTATGTATATTTCCATTTTCACTGGTTTAAGCAAAATTCAGTCATTACAAACTTGAATTAGATACAAAGCGTTTTCAGCCACTTTGTGCAAAACTGTCTTTTTTTTATGCATTCTATCACTGAAGTGCAGCCACTTTGTACAAAACTGTCTTTTTTTATGCATTCTATCACTGAAGTTCGATATTTTCCTGCATATAGCCCTTGGATTGATAAAAATGGCAACACTTTAAGTTCGAATTATGTGACCAAAATACCGCCATTATCTTCGATCATATAGATTTTCAAGTACATAATCAACATATTAGTCACATTTTAACAAAACAATAATAAATTGTGTCAAACAACGAAGATTAAATCTAAAATTTTAAAGTGAAATGAGCATATCAGGAATGGCCGCATCCAGCAGACACAGCCTCCCCAACAGCCAAAAAGTAGGGAGAGGAGAGCATAATTTTACAATAATCAGTTTCAAAAGATAGTGTCTCTAGCTGGAAGCGAACCCGCACCGTCACGGCGACAGCGCCTAGCTCTGCAATTCCTGTGACGCAACAAACTGAGCTAACCGGGACAACGCCAAAAAACGTTGATCGGATAGCCCTGATATACGTAACAATCACTGCATGACATCGGTAACGGGTCGATTTACTGATAAAAGTACTGACTACGGGAAGACTTTTTACGGCCGCCACACTGCACAAATAGCGCTACTGTGAATTTCAAATGATAGTGTCTCTAGCTGGGAGCGAACCCGCACCATTACGGCGACAGCGCCTAGCCCTGCAAGAGACGCCACAAACAATTAACGAGTGGTAACCATATTAGAACGGTCAGTGGCAAATTGTTTTGTTTTTGTCTTCAGAGTCACATGAAATTGCATGGTAAAAAGAAATGGCAATGTGACAGATGTCCTGCTGCTTTCTACAGGAAGCAGGCTCTCGACAGTCACTTGAACAAACATGATGCTATAATGCCTCACATGTGTGATCTTTGTGGAGCTAAATTTACGTAAGTCCGTTTTTTTTGCCTATTAATGTTATTGCTTCGTTAGTGATATATGTTTGCAAATCGAATTTGGCATAGCTAACATGTCATCGGCAATTTCTGTAAATTATGATGAAAAAAAGTGAAATATGCATATCAGGAATCGCCACTCTCAGCTAAAGTAAGCCTCCCCACACAGCCAAAAAGAAGAGAGGAAAAGATAGCATACATTTGTAGTTTTATAAGAATATCAATTTCAAATAAGACACCACAAACAGTGAACGAAGAAGAGAACCAAAGCTTTCTCTTTTAGCTTGATAATCACTTTAACCGACTTTTATACTATTTTACAGTATCATATGGGCCGCCACGGGAAAATGTACCTTCGGTCATATTTTGTGACATTTAAGTTGTTGCTATATTTAGAAAGAACTTACAACTATCTATCAATTGCTCAAAACTTACAAGTGCTATTCTTACACATGTTGGCAATAACATGACATTTTTAACGCTAAATGCATAAAAATCAATGTCGTCTGCTCAACTTTATGACGTAATTTCAATGATTGACGTCAATTGTCCGAAGGTACCTTTTCCCGCGACGCGCCCCAAGGTTGAATCTTATCTCTTTGTCAGTTCAGCTGTTTTTGTTCTAACCTTTTTATACTTAACATAAACAAATCGTTTTCACAAGTAAAAATATAGTTCCCGAATATTTGATATATAACATACATTCATTCCTCGTCGGTTTATGTTCAAATAATGTATTTTGTATGATGATAATTGCAAACATGTTTTTTTCATGATAGTTCCATATTACTGACTTTAATATTCCATGTACAGAGAGAGCTACATTCTTCGTCGGCATGTTGCAAACTTCCATAACAACATACGTGACTTCAGTTGTGATATCTGTGAAAAGAAGTTTTATCGTGCACTCACCAGAGATAATCATAGAAAACGTCATTTCGAAGCCAGTTTGCAGTGTTCACAATGCCCTAAGAGGTTCAAAATAGAAAACGATCTTCGGAGACACGAATTTACACATTCCAAAGAAAAACAATTCTTTTGTCCATTATGTAACCAGGGCTTTAAACAGAGTTATACATATAACAAGCATATGTGGAGAATTCATAACATAGGAAAAGAACAAGCAAAAGAGGTAAAAATAAAAAATCCAAACATAGTTAATTGGCAAGTAAAAAACAGTAACAGCAGTCAAGAAGACAAATCCACGAATGTAAAAGATCAGTCTGTAAATGGAGATATCGGAAAGAAACAGTTGGAAGGTGTTTGCAATCAGTCAAAAAGTGATGCGGAGAAACAAAGTACATCTAATGCCGAAAGTAACCAAACAATGGAGAACAATGAAATCATAGCAGAAATAAATGATTTCACTGATACAATTGTACTTCAGTTGGGTGACAAAATTGATGGACAAGATACAATTGTTATTCATACAAAGGATATTCATTCAATAGATAATCAGTCGGGATATATTGTCTTGGACGATTTGCAATCAGGTGGAGATATTGTAATATATTCTGAATATGCAGAAAATGAAATCGCTGAAGCTAACGAATATCAGGAAAATAGTTAAGAATACTGTTGTTCATTGTGTTAGAATAAAATAACTGAGAAATATGCATCTGGTAGCCTATGTATGTCTGTTTATAAACAGGTTATAAAGGACTTCCCAAACTTTTTATTCCTACGTGTAAAATACCTTTGATTGGAATATTTTTTTATTATTTTAGTGTACCTTTTCGATATTAAGTGAAATAAAATTTTAATGGGATTCACAATAAATTGTGTTGATTACTTGAACCCATTCTTTTTTCTGGGGACCACTCGCCGCTGATCATGGAATGGCGTTAATAAGAAAATACCATCTGGAAGGTTCTATGTCCATCGCCTTATACATACATGCAGGGGTCAAAGTTTTCAGGATTATTTCTGAATTCAGGATTATGTGTGTCTAAAAATGGTTGATTTTCTTTATTTTCCCTTTATAAATTGACAAATTTTTCAGGATATTTAGAATTTCTTACTTTCACCCCTGTACATATACCATCGTTTCACGTAAACGTTTCGTTGTTTGTGAACTGCGTACTATTGTAAACGTTTTGCTGTTTGATGTTGTTAATTTCCCAATGTGATTAAAATCATCTCCTGAAAACTGCTACGCTATCAGGATCTGACGACTAGTAACTAAAACGTGCTTTTATGCGGAAGGCATATTTTACTGGAGATATATGCGTTTATCTAGTATTGCATTCATTTCTAATGTAATGTCATCTTTAGATATTTTGCGACCGTTATAAATCGTGCTTTCTGTGTTGACAATTTCTTAAATACTAATCGGGAAAACCCGCTATTACTTAAGTGCGGTGTCTACGGGTTTGAACTGACTTTAGTGATATTGTGAATTTCCTTATATGAATATAATATTTCCAAATAGATTAAAGGGAAACTATGAAAGCCAGTGAACACGGCAAATATGAAAATATTGCAGGCTCGAATTGATTGAGCCTGTCTATGGACATTAATCTAAATGCATAATAACGGTACTGCCCAAGCCGCCCAGTCCCGTGTTGAGCGCAACTCAATATAAACACAAATAAACAGTACAATTTAGTTCCATCCCAAACGATGAAATGCATATGACGGTGAACATGGTACCTTCAATGCGGTTATTTCAGACAAATACCATTTCATGTACAGCAGCGTATGGTCCCCATATAAAAGAATGGGTATGCCCTAAACGAGAAAACAATGGGCGGAATACAACAGAATGTAATTTTGACAGGGGATCTTAGAATATAAATCCTTCATCAATAATTCACAGACAATGCCGAATGCAAAATTGAAAAAAGTAGGAAATATATCCGTGGGGTGATTGAACAATATCCAAAACTATATCGGCTGGGATATTGAAACCACCAATTTTTACACTGGCCGAACTATTAATGGGTCCAAAACATTGTAAACGGCGTAAACTGGCTGAAATTTCAAAAATGAATTTTGGGGAAAATACATATTGTCACCTAGATTAAGTAGAGAAATGTATTAAGCTAAGAATCAAGTCAAGTCAAATATTTATTGGCTTTAAACATAACAATGTTCATAGCCATGCACAATTTACAAGTTGGCGATATAAATTGAAATCGCAACGATAAAAATGACAGCACATATTAAAGCAAGAACACAAATGGTACATGTAAACATATACGTTCAGAAAAGTATGAAATATTTTATGTGGTACATTGTAATTATAATAATAGAATATGATCATACTGATATTCATAATTGACAGTAAACATGGATTATGTATTCCTTTTTACAGTCGCTAAATATATAAATTTTGCTTATTTCTTTAATACGGATATCGACTTTGATTTCATAATGTTTTTAAATATGTATATAATAGGCCAAGTAATAAAATATTTTGGTAAAGTTTTCAACCTTAGTTCGAAGTAGTAAGGACAGACTAGTAAAAAATGATAAGTACTAATGTTTGCAGGCTCATTTTAGTCTAATTCATGTCCTAATTACCAAGCACTTACTAAAACAAAAGAAACACCGTTTGCATGAGAACGTTGAAAGCCACTGAACACGACAAATATGAAAATATTACATGTTCGGTTTGATCAAGCTCGTTCATGGACAGTAGTGGAAATGCGTAATATTGGCCACGCCGCCTAGCCTCGGGTTGAGATTAACTCCATTCTAAACGATGGAAAACATATGAGGATGAACATGGAACCTTCAATGCGGTATTTTCAGATTAATACCATTCCATTTATGGTCCCCAGATAAAAGTATGGGTTTGCCCATTGGAAAGGGCTTCCCAAATATTTATCTTGCTACATGAAAGATACTTTCAGTTGGAATATCAACTGAATTTCATTTTTCAGACTTTTTCCGAATGGTAATTGTCTTCGACACCGAACCTGCAGGTTTTAAAATGTCTCTGTATACTAACTGAATAAACAGTAAATTGTGTTAAAAAGGTTAAAAGTTAAACGTTAAATATTGTGAATAACTTTGAAAGGACTAAATAATTGAACCATTTCGCTTTTCCGACAATAGAAGGAAGTAGTGCGTTTTTTTATATTTTGCTTTAGGGCATTTGCTACGCTATGCTTTGTTGAAGCGAAGAATTGGTACGTAGCAACTGACTTGTCTCGTAGTATGACAATAATTAAAACATAAATTGAGCTGACATCGAAGAATAAGCGCGTAGCAATTGATTATTGTCTCACATCTTGACTCGCGGAAACATTATTTGAGCTGACATTGAAGAAATAGCGCGTAACAATTGATTATTGTCTCATAAAGTTACATGAAGAAAGCATTAATTGATCTTCCATTGAAGAATTAGCGCGTAACAATTAATTATTGTCTCATATAGTTACATGCAGAAAACATTAATTGAACTTCCATTGAAGAATTAGCGCATAGAAACTGATTATTTTTCCCACACAGTGACATGCGGAAAACATCAAATTTGTAACATTGATTAAAAGAGCACCGTGGAATTAAGACCATCTCATTAATAAGAAACAATTTAAATGTCCAATTGTCTATGTTTGCACTATTTTTCACCAGATAAAGACCACTGCAATATTCTTTTTTGTCCAGTCCAAGAGAAGTCTTTTTTCATGAAATAGAAACCTTGTACTGGTTTGTTCATATGAGCGCCTCTTGGGGAGGTGTATGGTTGGTGCACCCTAGAAGCTGGTTTAAACCCCTAGTGGCAATTTGTTTTGCCACTGACCGTTCCAAGGCGGTAACCCCTCGGGTTCTCTTTTTTGTTAGTTGTTTGTGGTGTCTGTTTTGAAATTGATCATTTAGAAACCATGCTATCTCTTTATCTTCTTCTTGGCTGCGCGGGGAGCCTGTTTCTTCTGAATCGGGCCATTCCTAATATGCATTTTTCACTTTTTCAAACACAACTGCAGCTGAGTCTCCGCAATGTGGGCTGAAGGTTATAAAACTGAGCATGGAAACCAGTCTCAAATCTCAAGAATCTGATTGGCTGAAATGGCGACTGGTCGCCATTTCAGCCAATCAGATGCTTGAGATTTGAGACTGGTTTCCATGCTCAGCTTTATAACCTTGGGCAGTGATCATACCATGACACTCGCCATTAATAACATGTAACCATTCTCAAACGAAACTCGTTGTCTTCAAAACGGGTATGTCTTTTGTTCAATTTAACTTCCATACATTATGTATCAAATAAACACGTTGGTAATTAACTTCCGCACTTTCAAAACCAAATAATTGACACGGAGATAAATGTATTGTTATAGGTGAATGAACAAAAAGATAAAAATAATTTTACATCTTAAACCTCTATTTGACATGTTATAAATTGGCCAACAACTTTGGATACATAGCATTTTAGTTGACATGTTAAAAGTTGCAGGACCAACAGCTTTGGATCTCAAGGTAAGTTGATTTGATGTTTTGTGTACATAGTGTGACACACCTTGAGAAAGTGTGGCATATTGACTCCGATAAATGTAGAACCTGATAATTTCTTGGACTTGCAATGTTTGGTGACTGAATGGCAAACATTGGCGGATACGCTGACTGCGCCCAAGAACAGAATATAAAACTAAATCAGGAGACCAGTCTCAAATCTCAAGCGTCTGATTGGCTAAAATGGTAACTGATGGGTGTTATAAGCCTTTCAAATAAGGTGAATGAAAGGCAAAGATTGGCGAATGGGCTGACTGATCTCGGTCTACACTAGTTTCATAGGTCATCAGTACCATTTTGTCATAATGTGTCGCTTTCCTTTTGATTTTAACTACCATGCTAATACACTTAACCAAATCTCTAACTACACTGATAAAAAAATTTGAATTACACATTAAATTGATTGAATTATTACACACTTAAAATTTGAAAAGTATACCGCAATCGGCTAAAGCATCTTCTGTGTAAAAGCTAAGCGATCTCGTTATTGTAGAATAGCATAGAATTGTTCAAATTTATAAGAATTCATATTTTATTTAACGGATTATCTACCCGTTACTGACAATTTCTCACTTTTGTTTCTACCCCTACCTTAACTAAATACCAGTGGTTTACAAACACATGTAAATAATTTAATAGGAGTTTCATAAAAAAGTGAAAACTATTTATCTTATTCTGTTAATAGTTTGTGAGTGTGGCGATTCCTGATATGCATGTTTCACTTTTTGAAGAGTATACTTTGATTTCATGCATAGAAATTAAAATAATATCATCGGTGAAGTTAACTTTAACATTGGTTAAATGTAGTCCGGAAGAGTATTTCTAAACAAAATTAAAATTGGGTGAGTCGGGGAAAAGTGTTTTTACATAAACACTTAATTCCAAAGCTCGTGCCAAGACTATAATGCAGAGGAAAGTTGATATTATACGCATAAATGTTAAAATATGATAAAATTGCAATTTATAATAAGTCTAACTAAAACACAAGTCACGCATATAAATCACTAGCATGCGCCGAATAAACATACGCGGTTAAAATGCTTTGAATCTTACCAGGCTTTAACACCTTTGATATTCTGATTTTAATAAATAATTTTGACTAAAATGTTGTGTTTCTCCGTCATCTTGATAGAGGTTTTAATGTGTTTTACGCGTCTGGTACTATTTTATAAATCTCAGAAATACATAATATATATTTTTTATTTTCAGTGCGTGTATCTACACTGTTGAAATGGTCGGCGAAATCTATACATATTTATTTCTTGTTGTGTCAACGGTTGCCCAGAACAATATAGGCACTCAAGATTCATTTGTTCCATGCCCCGGCTTGCCGCTTCAATGCTTTTGCAAAGACGAGTCAGAATATACGAACGGCCAGTACCATCTTCTGGTCGACTGTTCCAATGCTGCACTAAGTGAAGTTCCGAGTGGTATCCCGAACACAACAACAGTTTTAGCTCTAAACGGAAACAAAATCACTGAAATATCTGATGGCATATTTGAAAACCTTACAATGTTAAAATACCTGGATCTGTCAAACAACGAATTAAAGAACCTTAAACCTGGAAAATTTAGAGGTTTGTTTAATTTACAAACACTAGAACTCAATAATAATCAAATAAGATATGACAACGTGTCCATTCCCGAAACAGTGTTTGAACCATTACGTAATCTAAAGAGATTAAATCTTCAACAAAGTTTCGCATCAGACGACGTTTTAAGCGATGAAGATTATCCTGTCGAGTCGCTATCAGATCTTGACACTCTGGAACAATTACTGATAGATGGACTTGCAGGCAGGGATTTAGCTGCAAAGTTTTCAGTCTTGAATGCAACGAAACTGCAAAGGCTTACAATGAGTGGCAAGGAAGGCCGTTGTGACCTTCGTCGTATTGTTCCAGGAATGTTTAATTTCAGTAGACACCTGATAACTTTAAAAATCGAAAAATGTTTATTAGAAACTGTAGAGAACAAAAGTTTTCTTGAATTGACATCTTTACGAAAACTCGATTTGTCATATAACGAGAAACTTGAATTCAAGAGCGTTGCTAACATAAGCTTTGGTCTTCGAGGTCGAAATTTATATGAACTTCGGTTGATAAAAATACACGAAATGTGTGGGGACGCAACACGTTTGGAAGTGAAAGATTTAGAATATTCCAAGTATATAACCGCTCGACATGTGTTTTTGGACTCGAATCGTCTGGCATATTTTGCTAAGGGTACTGTTCAATATTTGCCGAAAAATGTATCGACACTATCTTTGCGCGATAACATGCTCCTTCCCGGACATTATGTTTTTGAATTTCACTTCTCGACGCAATTTCAAAATCTTGTTTATCTTGATCTTTCAGGGCAAACACTTTATAGGGAAATACAAAAATGTAGTTTTAGAAACGGGTACGTTTCGTCAGCTAATATTTTAAATAAGGTAAGCAAGTGGTCATCAGACAAAGACAAAAACGAAATACATAATGTGCAGCTTACTAAAAGCGACTTAGAGACAATGTCTGAAAGGAATAACAATGCAGAACAGAAACAGGTTACAGAGAACACTAAATCATATTTAAGCATTTTGGAAGAATCATCTAGCGACAGAAATGAACGGACACCACTGTCAAGAAATGATTTCGTTATTACACCGTCAGAAACACTATCAAATAAAACGTTGCCAATGTCCAATAATGAAATAAAAACCGGAATACATGTTAATACTGCAAATCTTGGAAACGATTACCACTCGTATTTTAAGCGTTTTGTTTTGTCAGATGAAAGACTTAATTTTGCCTTTTATATGGGAAATCTAATGGATCTAGACCTAAGTTTCTTAAACCTTAGGTATGAAATCGAAGAATTCGAAATAATTAGGCCAAATAACCTGACGCGTGTCAACTTTCAGAATAACATCTTTTGGAATTGGAAAGGTCCTGTTAAAGGATTTGAAAATCTTCTAAATTTGAATCTAGCATGGAATTCTTGCGGGCAAATGTCTCTCGATTTCTTTCATACTATGCCAGGTCTTTTTACTTTAAATGTGTCCAGAAATTTCTTGAATCCGTTCATAAGTAACGATTTTAATGGACAAATATTTGAAAAGCAAACAAATTTGAAAAGACTTGATCTTTCGGACAACAAACTTACATTTTTGCCCCCAAAGATTTTCAAAAATTTAATTAGTTTGGAGGATTTGTATTTATCCGATAACTTTCTAACGACATTTGACGTTGTTTTGAACTCGCATAATCTGTTTTTCATTGACATTGGCCGTAACAGAATAAGTAGCATATCTGAATCCACAACCGATATTTTAAGCAGAATTGCTGCTGCAAACGGCGATCTTGATCTTGACCTGTCAAATAATAGTCTATCATGTTCGTGCAGCGACTTTGAGTTCGTGAACTGGGTAGCGAACTCCATAGAAAGGAAAAATGTGGTCGAATTTATTAATTTTCACGACTACCAATGCAAATACATAAACGATAGTCTGGTAAAATTATCAAATGCAAATTATTTGTTCCCTAAACTTAAACGTGCATGTGCCAACTACTTAGTTTTGATTCTCGTCGCTTCAATATCGGTCGTTCTTGTATTTATAGGATTTTTGTCATGTATGATGTATAGGTATCGTTGGAATCTAAGGTATTTTTACTACTCCGCGAAACTCAGAATGCACGGGTACAAGCATCTGTCCGGTAATGATGAAAATGCTGACTCATTTGAATTTGACGTGTTTGTGTCTTATGCTAGCAGTAATGGGCTATTTGTTAAGAATACTCTGCTTCCGGAATTGGAAGGGAAAAGACAGTTGAGAGTACTTGTGCATGACAGAGACTTTTGGGCTGGGGATTTCGTGAATGACAATATAATGCGCGCTATCACGACGTCCAGGAAAACACTTATATTACTCAGTAACAAGTTTTTGCAGAGTCATTGGTGTGTGTATGAAATGAATATGGCGCGAATGGAAGGAATAAAAACCGGAAGAGACGTTCTGTGCGTGATAATGTTGGAGCCTGTGAACGTGAAAGGACTACCGTTAGAAATAATGGACATTATTAGGAATCAAACTTATATTGAGTGGAAACATGACGGAAATCATCAAGATCTTTTCTGGGACAGGGTTGACCAAGCCATTCGAAAATAAACTGGCAAGTGGTAAACACTTGTTCGGTTTTAGGCAACTTATAGACAAAACATTCTTCTGGTTCGTTAAACAAGTAACTGCTTGTCATTCGCCGTAATCCTCTGTAACCAAAGGCATTTTTATCATATGAAGTGCTGAGAAACATCCTTTTCAACTAAGCATGAGTACATTATTTTCATATGAATGTTTTTTAATGTGTTTACAGTTAGTTTCCGTTTCCCTGTAGATAATATTAGTGTACTTTTTACATCCTGTCAAAACAACTGTTATTATTTATTAACATGTTTAAGATAAATATATTCATTCAATAGATAATCAGTCGGGATATATTGTCTTGGACGATTTGCATTCAGGTGGAGATATTGTATTATATTCTGAATATACAGAAAATGAAATCACTGATGCTAACGAATATCAGGAAAATAATTTAGAATTCTGTTGTGATTTTGTAAGAATAAAATAACTGAGAAACATGTGGTATGTCTGTTTTATGAAGGATTTCCCCAAACTATTTTTTCCTACATGTAAACTACCTTTGATTGGAATAATTTTGTTTTTTTAGTGTCGCTTTTCGATATTAAGTGAAATAAAATGTTAATGGAATTCTCAATACATTTTGTTGATTACTGGAACCCATTCTATTATCTGGGCACCACTCGCCGCTGATCATAGAATGGTGTTAATCATGTTAATCAGAAAATACCGAATTGAAGGTTCCATGTTCACCGTCTTATGCATACCATCGTTTCACGTAAACTTTTCGTTGTTTGTGAACAGAATGTTATTTTGGCAGGGGATCTGAGAATATAAATCCTGCATCAATAATTCACAGAAAATGCCAGTCAAAATGACAAAGCAGGAAAATATCATTGGGGAAATTGAAACCACCAATTTTTAAACTGGCCGAACTATTAAGGTGTCGCAAACATTGCAAATGGCGAAAAAATGGCTAAAATTTCAAAAATGAATTTTGGGGGAAATACTTATTGCCACCTAGATTTTTGTAGAGAAATGTATTTAGCTAAGGATGTACTAATGTTTGCAGGCTCATTTTAGTCTAATTCATGTTCTAATTACCAAGCACATAGTTAAACAAAAGAAAAACCGTTTGCATGAGAACTCTAAAATTCATGGGCAATATAGCAAAGCAACCTATACCTGAAATAAGTATATGCTTAGTGCCAATTCGTCAAAATAATATTAGGGTTTTCAAGAAATTCAAGGAAAACTTACTTACTCTAGGTAGCCATGAGTATTTGCCCCAAAATTCATTCTTAAAATTTTAGCAAGTTTTCTTCATTTGCAATGTTAGTGATACCTTTAATCAAAAGAAAGTTTAGAAGTTCTATGTATATACTTACATAAGTATCGTGCTCAACGAGCTTCATAGGACGTGACTGATAACAGCACTGATTGAATGTACGGGAGGATTTTACAGCCGCCTCACAGCACAAATAACGCTACTGTAATATTAGATTTGATGAAAAAGACCTTTGAAAGCCACCGAACACGACAAATGTGAAAATATTACATGCTCGCTTTGATCAAGCCTGTTCATGGACAGTAATGGAAATGCGTAATACTGCACACGCCGCCTAGCCCCGGGTTTAGCGCAACTCCATCCTAAACGATGGCAAGCATATGCGGGCGAACATGGAGCCTTCAATGCGGTATTTTCAGATTAATACCATTTCATTTATGGTCCCCAGATAAAAGTATGGGTTTGCCCATTGGAAAGGGCTTCCCAAATATTTATTTTGCTACATGAAAGATACTTTCAGTTGGAATATCAGCTGATTTTTATTTTTCAGACTCTTTCCGAATAATAATTGTCTTGGACACCGAAAATGCAAGTTATAAAATGTCTTTGTATTATATAAATGAATAAACAGAAAATGGTATTAAAAGGTTTAAATTTTAACGTTAAATATTGCGAATCACTTTGAAAGGACTAAATAATTGAACAATTTCGCATTGCTGACAATAGAAGGAAGTAGTGTGTTGTTTTGTCATTTGCTTTAGTGCATTTGCACCGCTCTTGTTTGTTGACACGAAGAATTGGTACGCAGCAACTGACTTCTCTCATAGTATGATATTAATTAAAACATTAATTGAGCTGACATCGAAGAATAAGCGCGTAGGAATTAACTATTGTCTCACACCTTTACATGCAGAAATCATTAATTGAGCTTACATTGAAGAAATAGCGCGTAACAATTGATTATTTTGTCTCATATAGTTACATGCGGAAAACATTAATTGAGCTTACATTGAAGAAATAGCGCGTAACAATTGATTATTTTGTCTCATATAGTTACATGCGGAAAACATTAATTGAGCTTACATTGAAAAATTAGCGCGTGCATGTAGAAAAGGGTTATTGTCTCACATAGTGACATGTGGAAACCATTCAATCTGTAATATTGATTAAAAGAGCACCATGAAATTAATACCACCTCATTAATAAGAAAACAATTTAAATGTCCAATATTCTATATTTGCTCTATTTTTCTCCAGATTAAGACCATTCCACTATTCAGCCATTTTTTGTCCAGTCTCTAATTTTCATGAAATAGAAAACTTGTACTGTTTTGTTCATATGAGTTGGGGAAAGTGTGATGTTGGTGCATCCTAAAAGCTGGTTAAAACCCAGTGGTAAATGCTTTGCCACTGACCGTTCCAAGGCGGTAACCTATCGGGTTCTCATTTTTGTTTAATGTGGAGTCTGTTTTGAAATTGATCATTTTATTAATCATGTTCTCCTTTATCTTCTTCTTTGCTGTATGGGGAGGCTGTTTCTTCTGAATGTGGCCATTCCTGGTAAGCATTTTTTTTTACTTTTTTTCCAACACAACTGCAGCTGAGTCTCGGTCATGTGATCATACCATGACACCCGTCTTTAATTACATGTAATCAACCTCAAACGAAACTCGTTGTCCTTAAAACGGGTATGTCTTTTGTTCAATTTAACTTCCATACATTATGTATCAAATAAATACATTGGTAATTTACTTCCGCACTTTCAAAACGAAATAATTGACGCGGAGATAAATGTATTGTTATAGGTGAATGAACAAAAAGATAAAAATAATTTTACATCTTAAACCTCTAGTTGACATGTTATAAATTGGCCAACAATTTTGGATCTACAGCATCTTTGTTGACATGTTAGAAGTTGCAGGACCAACAGCTTTGGATCAGAAGGTTAGTTGATTTGATGTTTATGGTACAGAATGCGACACACCTTGAGTAAATGTGTCATTTTGACTACGATAAGTGATAAAATCACGGACTCGCACGGTCTTCAATGAGCTTTACTGTTTTCTGCATATTATTAAGGTGACTGAATGGCAAACGTTGGCGGATGGGCTGACTGTGCCCAAGAACATAAAACTAAATCAGGAGACCAGTCTCAAATCTCAAGCGTCTGATTGGATGAAATAGTGACTGGTACAAGCACTGATCTCCATTTCAGCCAATCGGATGCTTGAGATTTTAGATTGGTCTCCCAACTTAGCTTAATGATCTTGGGTCTGCTATAATCTTTTTAAATACTGATTTCTACATAAGGTGACTGAAAGGCAACCATTGACGTATGCGCTGACTGATCTCGGTCTTCACTAGTTTCATAGGTCATCAGTACCATTTTGTCATGGTGTGTCGCTTTCCTTTTGATTTAAACTACCACGCTAATACACTTATCCAAAGTTATAACTTAACCTATAATAAAGTTTTAATTTCTCCACATTTAATTGGTTGAATTGTACATGTAACACACTCCAAATTTAAAGAATATACCGAAATCGACTAAAATGCTGAAACATCTTCAATGTAACAGATAAGCGATCTCATTATTGTAAAATACATGTAGCATAGAATTGTTCAAATTTATAAGAATTCATATTTTATTTAACGGATAATCTACCTGTTACTGACAATTTCTTACTTTTGTTTCTACACCTACCTTAACTAAATACCAGTGGTTTCCAAACGCATGCAGATAATTTAATAGACATTTCATAAAAAGAAGTGAACATGATTTTTCTTATTCTGTTATATAGTTTGAAGAGTACACCCCGATGTCATGCAGAGAAATGACAATAATATCATCGGTGAAGTTAAAACATTGGTTAAGTGTAGTCTGGAAGAGAAATTCTAGACAAAAGTAAAATTGCGCGAAGCGGGAAAAAGGTTGGATTTTTCCAAATACACTGAAACCCAATAGCCGTGCCAAGACTCTATCGCAGAGGAAAGTTGATTATCTATTATAAATTTAGTACGCAACCTAATATTCAGAAAAGGCCTAGAAATGTGATTTCGTTGCACCCCAGGGGGGGGGGGGGGGGTCAAAGGTTGACTGGTACCGTTGGAAAGCTTAGGATGTCTGCAATAAGAACTCACTTGTTAGACATTTATTAAGTGGTGCATAACCATGGCAACCAGGTTTACATAACCACACCCATAGAAACAACTGTTTTTACACACCACATAGCAACTTGCTTATATCATTTACATAACACAAACAAATGTTCTTTTTATTTGTTGCAATTGTATTATAATGAAAAGAAAACATGTTTGAGTGATTTCAGCAGCACTTCCCTTGTTTTGGAAGTATCCCATGCATGTTTTATCAGTTATTTCCCTTATTTGTAGTTGCGCTATTGCTGTTTATCTTCTTTTCTGTAATAGTAAAGTTATTAATGTCCTTTAAACACTTTTCAAATTCAAAATGGTAAGTTAAAATGATATACAACCAATTTGCCAGTTATTTCTGGACCAAATATGTTATATTTAGCTGCTAATGAGATATAGAATTAATGCAATGAATGACATCATGGTTTTGTAGTACCATACTCTTTGAACACATGTTTACGTGTAGTGATAAATTTACACCTTTTGTCATGAAAATATAGATCTAACTAACAAACCATCATCATCATCATTATCATCATCATCATCATCATCATCATCATCATCATCATCATCATCATTATTATTATTATTACATGAAGACTTTTTATTACAATAATGTAATATGTTACCCTATTGCTAATTCAATCATAATATTCATGTTTTGAGATCAACAAGCATAAAATATAGTGTTGAATTGAATAATTGTGCTTGATAACTATAAGTGTTCTTGAAACTTGCATGACTTCAAGTTTTCAACATACATAACATATGTTACTCATTAAAATAAGGCTTGTTTTCTTGTTTTTATTTTTTTAATGGTGTAAGCTGATATCTAATTGAAGAAATTAATTATGTGTGCTCTTTGCAATGTTCTTATGTTTGTTAGCCCTGTGTAGATTTCTAATTACATTGACAGTCGTTTTTTAACTAATATTACTGATTTAATAAAGTATTTTCTCTAAAACTGATATTGTTGTACAAAGAACTGAACACATTAACAAAACTGCATCACAACTATGGAATCAGTTTAGATTAAACTATAAAATAATAATAGTAAGTGGTTCATGGTATATACTTTGTTATGTTACGTGGGTAAAATGTAAAAGTATACAAATATTGCTTTGTAAAGTGTTACAAACAAAACTATATAAAATTAATTATATTTTACCTAATTATTTAAGTAATGTTTTAAGAAAGATTACTTAGAATAAAGAAAACAAATTTCTTAACCGTGTTATAGTTTGTATCTATATTACCGAAGAGTCACTCATAATGTGAATATTAACTTTCTTTTAACTATAATATTTATTTACTAAAAACAAAGTTGAAGGCACCAGTTCTGGTCTTTTAGAACAAAAATAACTGATATTACTGTTAAATAAAACATGTGAAATAAGAAAAATAAATTTTCATAAATGAAACATTATTTTTTCCATTGTTCAAAGAATTCCTTAAAATCTTTGTAGAATGTTATTTTTCTTAATGACATTTAATTGTTAAAGAGAAACATCCTAATTTGAAAGACAATCTGTGTAATGCAGGTGATGGTAAGCTAATAAACAAACTTCTGTATAATATTTTTTTTAGGTAAGAATTCTTTTACTGGAGTTAAATAATTTGCAATATAATGCTCATGCTGTTTCAATGTTTTACAAATTCTTAGTATTTTTGATGAATAAAACTACATTTAAAAACATTTCTAACATCAGATAATTTAGTCAGCTAATTTGTGTAATAGAGTTTAAATTAAGTAGCTTTTAATTTTGTTATATAATCAACTTTAATACAATATAATGCGATATAAAAATATTTATCAAAATGTTAACTAATTGTTTGTAGTTTCTTTCTTTTCTTTTCTTATTATTTTTCTGATTATTAAAGTAAAAATTGGTAACATATTATAAGATGACAAAAGAAATAAATAGAACAATAACATGATAAAAATATGTTAATTTTGTTTATTCTTTCTTTTCTACAATTTATTAGAACAAATTAATGTTATCTGTCTCAATCCAGAGTATCTGGACTTAGCTTTAGACTGGATGCAACAGCGCATAATTAGTGTAAAATTAAGCTGTACTACAATGTTGTCACTGAGTCATATTGATAGGTTTATTGCTAATTTAAAAAGATTTAAAAAAAGGACGACCATCTACATCATACACATTAGTTCAAGACATATTGAGCAGTACACAGATCATTAACCTCTAAAGTTTTACAAAATTTAAATTAAAATACATTACTGTTTAATATCACCAGCATCAATACCTTAATTTCCTTTTGTAACATAATTCTTATATATTACCTATTTTAATACAAGATACATAAAGGGCAGGAAGGTTGTTAACCTATATACTGGAATAAGATACTGGTTTATTAAAACAAAACTGGCACTGATTTGTTTAATGTTTTATCACAGCAACAGTCATATTACCTCATCTTACTTATGGTTATAGCAGTGGCTACGCATCAATTACAGGTAATTTTTATGGAGACGTGTATTGCTTGTCTTTGAAATAAATAAATATTTAAAAAAAATCAAATGATATCATGAATAAAAAACATTTTACTCATAATATTCTTGATAACACACTTGGAGTTATTTCACCAAGACAATTTGTACTTGTCTTGTGATACGAGAACCTGTTGGGGCAAGTGTGAGGTTGGTGCACCCTAGAACCTGGTTTAAACCCCCAGTGGCAATTTGATTTGCCACTGACCGTTCCAAGGCGGTAACCCCTCGGGTTCTCATTTTTGTTTTTTGTTAGTGGCGTCCTTTTTGAAACTGATTATTTTATTAACCATGCTCTCTCCCCCTCTCTTCTTCTTGACTGTGTGGGGAGGCTGTTTTTTCTGAATGTGGCAATTCCTGATATGCATATTTCACCTTTTTATAGCTTATCAAACGCAAATAATTAATTATTTCATTTTTATTACCAACTTGAATTTCATAATTTCTAAGTCACCTTTCTTTGAGAACAATTGAATCACTATTTTTATGGATATAATTGTAACTTAAAACATAAATTCATCTTAAAATGTCTCTTGCACTAACTAAGTGCAGGCTGATGTGTGTTGGTTTTTAAAATACATTATTGTCGCAATTTATCATGAAAGAAGGTATGTAATTTATATCGCTATTGTGCAGTAACTAAAATTGGTTAATACCTTCTTTTGGGTAACATATTTAACAATTTTGATTTTTGATATGGTATTTATTTTTATTATGATATAATGCTAACTAATAATTAAAACTTATGAAGAGGTGTATTTAAACAAAAACAATTACACCAAAACTTCAAGTTTATTAACCATAGGCATAAGTATATGATATAACATAATACTAAAGTCACATATAACTAAAGTTATGGATATTATTTACAATATGTTTAACAAAGTTTACCTTTTAATCACACAATATGTCTTTCAGGGTTTATGTCTTTATAATTTATTTTATTTATAGATATTTTCTTTGCTACATTTGAGATGGTTTTTTGCATTTTTTCAGAGATTTTGGTTTTTGGAATTTCCAATTATATGTATTTTTACATACATTAAACAAGAAGTGTGTCTCAATGTGACTTTATAACATTTAAATACTGCATTCTTATTTATATAACTCCTTAGGAACTTATTTATATTAATAAATTAAACAAACAAAACAGAAATTACTTGCAAATGCAAGTAAGAAATGTTTCATACAACTTTTCAAACTAGGTTTTGATGTAAAGTAACATATCTTAATGACTATTTATAGACCTATACCTAAGGTTGCAGATGTTTTATTGCATAAAAAATTAAAAAAAACATCTTCCTGGTGTAGAAAAAATAGGTTTATTTCAGAACTTTTATAATTGCCAATTATTTCTTCATAACGTAAAATTTTCTCCAATGTCACATATTCAAATAGGCGTTAAGGTAAAACGCCCCACTCGGCAGAAAGCAAACAAATTGCAAAATGCGTAGAATAGTATAGGCTTTCAGAAAAACATAGCCTTCAAAATTCCCCAAGGGGGGGGGGGGGGTCCATTGGCAGCTCAAGGTCTAATAAAGATTCATTGTTTAATGGTGTTACTGGAATGTGGTTGAAATTGTACTGTTTTAATGATTGAAAATATTAGTAATATGTAACTGTGTAACCCAGGCAATATTTTATGCCAGCTTGCGTTTTACGTCAATGTTTGTGATCGTTTACTCACCGTGTATGTGTATACATGTATTCAACTGCCTAACTGTATTCCAGGTAGGCAGTGACGTATCTTGTATTGTGTGGTTCAGTGAGTGAGTGGTTGGTGAGCGATTTCACACTAACAAAATAACACGCATGAATTCCCAAACCCCGCGAAACCGTCTTTGTTTCTGTTTTCCATCTATTTTCCCGGCACTCCGACTCTTACCTTTGTGGAATACAGATCAGATTAAACTTGCAGTTTATCTGTAATTTATTTTATTCCTTAAGTATACCAATTTATTTCATTTGGTATATTCATTACTTAAGGTTTAACTAAAACTAGACCACAGATCCTGGTAAGAATTTATTTATTGTTTTACGAATAGAATAGTTATGTGAATTGCTGAAGTAATCTGTTTGACTCCGTTGCAATTCTGTGATTTTTTATCTTGTCTATTTCATGAATGTAAATATTTATTCTTTATGTTTTAGGCTATTTATGTATCATTACATAAAATCTTTATAATCGACAAGTGGTTTGTCTTGCCCTGGTTACAAAATGGCTCCCCGACGGAGATAGCCAGGATCGTATGAGGTTGATGAGATGACTGCACGACTATCAACATATGAAGGCTACGCCAATGCATACTGTGATACCTACGTGTAATCATGTAATTCCTACGCGGAGTAAATTTAATAATTACCGGTAAAACTTTAAAAAGTGCACACAGTGGTATTTTTCCACTTAAAACCCTATAAACTTAGAAAACTTTACAGTTTTCTACCCCTTTTTCATTTTTTTTCCGTATATTTGGAGTGTTCCCGGGAACTAGAACTGTTTCGACGGAGAACTATTTCGACGGAGGACAAGACTTCTTCGCGGGATCATCAGATCAGTGACCTATTTTTAATTGTGTGTGTTGTTGTTTTTTTCATGTGTTCTTTATTATATATTTTTTGTGGATTTTAGGATATACATATGTAAGTATTGTTTGTATATATTGTATGTTTTTCTACTTTGGATTTCATTATTGAGAGTGGCAAATAGATTTTTTGGATAAATTTCATAATTTCGAAGCTGTTTGGCTATTTATATTTATCACGCGTTACAGTAAAGGTCAAACGGTGTTACAGTATAGTAATTCATTCCATTCATAATTTTAAGTTAGGCATTTTGGAAGCTATTATTTGTTTTGAAAGTACATTTTGACTGATTATCTCTATAAGTTTGTCCATTAAATATGTAGAATTAATTTACATTAGGTTTTTGTATACCTATTCGGAATTTTGTTTGCATTTGACAGTTTTGTTTTTTTCTAAATTTGTTACCAAAACATTTTGTGTAAAACTGAAAAAATGCAGTAATTTAGTCCACTCAACATTGTAAAGTCCAGGTATTTTCATTAATAGATCTACTATGTTATTAGTTTCAAGTGATGTTTTGTTTGTAAATGAAAGTGAATTTGTGTTTGTTTTGATTGTGTTTGGCTAAACTGAAACTTGAAAGTACATTTTTGATTTGGGTATAAATTGTACTATATAGTTATTTTTAGTGTTTTAGTGCCAATAGTGGATCTGTGATAGATTTTAAATATTTATTTGCAAAAGGTTATAGTGTTTAATTGCTATAAAGGTTATTTACGGTTGCGTAACATAAAAATTTGCTATTATTTAAAATCTTTAGGGTTTTTCTGAGTTCCTGATCTTTTTCACAACCTTAACAGGTCTAAGTTGTGATAACACCTAACTAATTTCACTTACAACAGGGTTGAGAGATTAGTGTGTGAATAGAGTTATAGTATACATATATTTATTATATGTTTTATACTGTGCTTTGTGTTGTACCACCCTACACGTACTTGATTGCTTGCGTACTTGCTTGCTTGCGCACTTGCTTGCTTGCGACTGATAATTTGGTATTTCGTTGTGTTGTTGATTGTTTTGGGTTAACTGATAAAGTGTAAAGTTAAGTGATTTGAGTTTAGGGATAAACCAGTGAACTACTTATTAGCTTACTTTGAAAACAGTTCATTACATAGTCATTTTACAGTACATTTGAATTTTTATTCACTTGTTGCTGTAGATGATTTCTGCAGATCATTGATAAAGTGTATAGTTTGATATAAACAATTTTATATCAGCTATTGGATCTTCACAATTCTGTGTACACTTTGTTTACATTATGTTCATTGAGTCATGACATCTTGACCCAGTGTATCGGAGTTGTAGACAAGTTGACCTATATTTGTTAAGGTATTTTCCCACACTATATTGATCCAGTTTATGGATAAGACTTAATTGTGAGGTTCAATATTTTGAATTTTGGGTGAAATATTAATATTGTGGCTAATTGAATAGGGTTTCTGGAATTGAAAGAAACATATTAGATAGTATACAACAGTAAAAACATTATACACAGTTAATTTACATTTAATAAGTATTACTGGGTATATTGAATTTTTTTTTATTGTGTGGAATTCAGAAGTAACTGGAGTTCCCATTTAACTCTACATTTTACGGCCTGTTTGAGTTTTTTTGATAAACTTGACTTAGCTCACATGCGCAAAAAGTTTTTTTTTAGTGTTTTTCATTTTTGACTTGATTTTGCACTTGAAGAGTTTCACGTGATTGAAATAGGTGTTTATTTCTTTTGTGATACTGATTTGGACTGATATTATCACATTCACAATGGCTGAAGGTGAAACCAATGCTTCGGTCAGCAAGACTTTAGAGTCTAAAGTCAATGTGGAAGATGTTTTGAAACTGATAGAGCAACGGTATGTGTTGATACCGAAGTCGGAGGCTCCTTCGACTACTGTTCCTACATCAGTTGCCCCTGTTACTTTACCTGCGGGTAAACCCCGGTTGGCAGATTTTATTCGGGATTCTGCTGGTGCTAGACCAAAAAGAAATGTTTCTCATGGTATTCAGCCTTTGTTCCCTCCTGTATCTTCGGTGCCTCTCAATCATAATACCTTGCCGGAACCTGTATTCAGTACACCTGCTGTGGTGTCAGCACCATACTCATTTTTGGCTTCTACACCTATGCCTTTTGTTCAGCCATCTATGTCCATGGCTAGACCTCAGCCAATTTTGCCAAAGATTCCTTGTTTTTCGGGGGATGACCCTTTACCTAAGGGTGAGGTGCCATACATGGTGTGGAGATATGAGGTGGAATGTTTATTCACTAACCCTGAACTTACTCCAGCCCATATTCTACAGTTGATAAGGGGATCTCTTCGAGGTACAGCTCGAGTTATGATTGTTCCCTTAGGTCAGACCTCTACATCCGAGGAGATTCTTACCAAGCTAGATGTTTTGTTTTCTGAGGCTTCAACCAAGGAAGACCTGATGACTGAGTTTTTTAATACTCGGCAGAAGCCTCAGGAATCAGTCACTGCATATGCATGTCGACTTGAGACCTTGTTGCAGTCCATTATTAATAAGGGTCAGTTACCGGGTTTAGCCCGAAATGACATTCTTAGGCATAAGTTTTGGACGGGCTTGGAGTCTTCTGTGTTGAGGTTGCAGACGAGACATAAATATGACTCTCTTAGTGACTATAATTTGTTACTCAGGGAAATTAGAAAGGTAGAAAAAGAGATTGCACATGACTCTACCGTTCCTTCTCCTTTTCTGACTCAACCTGTGTCTCACTCTCAGACTGCTAAGTCATCTTCGGCAAAGCATACCCCAGTTTCAGCTGAATCTAATTTCGATTTTAAACTTTCGGCTTTGGAAAAGAATGTTGATTCTCGACTTTCTAATATTGAGTCTCGATTTACTTCTTTTGAACAGAAAATTGATCAGAAAATAGACAACAAGTTTGATCTAATCATAAAGAAACTTGATGGTCAAAATTTCAATTCTGGTGGTAACCGAGGTCGAGGTCGTGGTTGGTACCACAACAAGGAGAAAAGAGGTGATGCTGATAATGCTGGCAGCAGCAGCAAACCTGATGCTGATAACCCAGGAAATTTTGATGGCTCCAGTACTGTTGGTCAAAATACTTCCTCGGGTAATAACAATTTCAGAGGCAGAGGTAGAGGCAGAGGTCATTTTCACGGTTCTAACCGAGGAAAGGGCAATTCAAAAAACGAGTAAATGTCTCTGTTGTGGGCGAAACAGAGATTGTGGCTGATAAAGCCCAATCAAAGAATGAACCAGATGATTTTGTTAATAGACTTATTGGTTCTGCAAATGAACATCAGGTGGTTATTAATGGTGTTCCATTCAAAAGTTTGTTGGATTCTGGATCCATGGTTACAACTATGAGCCACACTGCATTTCAGTCTTTGAATCCCAAGGTGATTTTGCATTCTTTAGAATCTCTTGGTCTCAACTTGTCAGTTGCAGATGGTTCTTCTCTTAAGTATTCTGGTTATATTGAAGCTACTGTTTCAGTTCCATTTTTATCTTCTTTTAACCTTGACATACCAGTTCTGGTCATACCAGATAATGATTTTAACAGTGTTTGTCCGGTGATTATTGGAACAAACGTGCTTCGCAGATGCAAAGCATTTTTAAATCAGATACCAGAGGAGAGTACAGTTCCTAGCGAATGGCAGTTAGCTATGGACAGTCTTGAATCACGCACTTATCCAGTTAAGGTGTGTGGAAAGAAAACTATTTCTGTTGCACCATTTGAAAGTGTTACCATAAATGGAATGGTTAGGAATTTTGATGATTCTATTACTTCAGTTGTTACTGAAACTTCTGAACTTTTTCAAGGGTATACTGTTTGTCCTCGTGTTGTCAAACTGCATAATACTTCTTCAGCCAAAATTCCTGTTAGAATTTGCAACATGACTGCCAAGACATTGACTTTTAAGCCAAAATCAAAGATTTGTGAGGTTTCTGAGGCTAAAGTCATTGATGACATTACATCATTTATTTCTCAGGAGAGTTCCTGTGAGCCCCCTTTCAAGGATGTCTCAGTGGACACATCTAATTTAACTCCTGAACAGACATTGAGGTTCTTTCAAGTCTTAGGAAAATGGAAGGGTGTATTTTGCACTTCAACAAAGGACATTGGGAAGACCAATCTAGCTCAACACCGTATAGTGTTGGAGGATGAGACGCCTTTTAAGGAGCCATATCGTCGTATTCCCCCAGCCCTCTATGAGGAAGTCCGGCAACATATTAAAGAAATGTTGGATGCTGGTGTTATTAGGGAATCTGATTCTCCTTATTCTTCCAATGTTGTCTTAGTGCGAAAGCCATCGGGTGCACTTCGTTTTTGCATTGATTGGCGTAAACTCAATAACAAGACTCGTAAGGATGCATACATGTTACCTCGTTTTGATGATACCATTGATGTTCTTACTGGTTCAAAGTTTTTCTCCAAAATTGATCTCCATTCTGCGTATTGGCAGATTGAGGTAGCTGAGGAGGATAAGCCCAAAACTGCTTTCTCTGCAGGGCCTCTTGGATTTTATGAATGGAATCGGATGGGCTTTGGCTTAACGAACGCCCCTGCAACATTTCAGCGTTGCATGGAGAAATGTATGGGTGACATGCATCTTAGGGAATGCCTTATTTTCCTAGATGACATTTTAATATTTTCATCAACTTTTGATGAACACATTTCAAGGTTGGAATCAGTTTTTCAACGATTAAATGACCACAACTTGCGAGTCAAACCTTCCAAATGCGAGTTTTTTAAGTCCTCAGTTACATATTTAGGGCACATTGTTTCAGCCCAAGGCATTGCCACTGACCCCAATAAAACTTCTGCTGTGCAGGATTGGCCTGTCCCAGTTAACATTAAAACCCTGAGGCAATTTTTAGGTTTTACAGGGTACTACAGGAAGTTTGTTCCTAACTATGCCCAAATAGTTAAACCACTTAATGATTTATTGCAGGGTCATGGTCCAAACAAAGGGTCTAAGAAGTCCAAGAAAAAGGCTAAAAATCCAGTATCTTGGGTTTGGGGTGATTCTCAACAAATTGCTTTTGAAACAAAGAAAAATTAGTTTCACCTCCAGTCTTAGGGTATGCAGATTATACTTTGCCCTTTATTTTGCATACTGATGCCAGTTCTAGTGGTCTTGGTGCGGTTTTATTGCAAAACCAAGATGGTGTGGACCGCGTAATTGCTTACGCTAGCCGCAGTCTTAGGCCCAGTGAGCGAAACTATCCTGCTCACAAATTAGAGTTTTTAGCTCTTAAGTGGAGTGTTACTGACAAGTTTCACGATTACCTATACGGTAATGAATTTGTCGTGAAAACTGATAACAATCCCTTAACCTATGTGACGACATCTGCCAAGTTAGATGCCACACAGCATAGGTGGCTTGCGGAATTGTCCAATTATTACTTTACTTTGGAATACCGCAGTGGCAAAGTCAATGCAGATGCAGACGGGTTGTCCAGGCGCTACATCTTTCAAGATGAGCTCAAGGCAATCTATCAAGCAGCTTTATTATCTGCCCCAGTGGCCAGTAGTGTTTCAGAATCTGCTGCTCCTCATGTGGCCAGTGAGGAATTGTTGGTTTCTGAGGCCATGGCTAGGATAGATTGGCCATCAGAGCAAGCAAAAGACCCATCCATAGCACGAGTTGTGCATTTAATTAGTAGCGGTTCTCTGAAGGGAGGGAAGAATGCCTCGGCAGAGACACCAGCTGTACAGAGATTCCTTAGGGAGGCTAAGCGCCTTGTCATTAAAAATGATACTCTGTACAGAACCGCTACATTGGATGGTCTACCCGTCAGTCAACTGGTCCTTCCAGAGTCACATAGGCGGATTGCTATCCAGGGCATTCACAATGATGCAGGGCACCAGGGGAAAGAAAAGTCCCTATGGCTGGCCAGACAGAGATTTTACTGGCCTGGTCTTGAGAAAGAAATAACCCAGTGGGTAGAGCACTGCGACCGGTGTATTAGGAGGAAGACTCCAGTTAATCGGCCTTTTGCAGAGCTTACGCCCATCCAAACCTCAAGACCTATGGAGCTGGTCTCCATTGACTTCCTGAAACTTGAACCCAGTAAAGGTGGGATCGAAAATATTCTGGTTATAGTGGACCATTTCACTCGTTTCGCGCAGGCTATTCCATGCCGAAACCAGACAGCAGCTACCACTGCAAAGGCCCTATACGAAGGATATTTTCGGTTCTACGGGTTCCCAGAGCAACTGCACAGTGACCAAGGTCGTAACTTCCTGAGTCGAACTATTCAGGAGCTGTGCAGAATTGCTGGCATAAGGAAGTCAAGGACCACTCCATACCATCCTATGGGAAACGGTGGAGCAGAGAGGTGGAATCAAACCCTCCTGAAAATGCTTGGGACTCTGGAGAATCACCAGAAGTCCGACTGGAAAAGCTATATTTCACCCCTGGTGCAAGCATATAACGCCACGAAAAATGATGCCACTGGATATGCCCCACATTATTTAATGTTTGGATGGCATCCCCGGCTTCCTGTTGATGCATATCTGGGTACAGATCCCACTGAGGGGCATGACGGCAGCCACTCATCTTATGCATCAAAACTCCACCAGCGCCTGCAGTATGCCTACCGCACGGCCGCTGAGGAAGCTGGGAAGCTTGCCACCAAAAACAAGCTGATTTATGATCGGGGTATCAAGGAGTCCAAACTGGAAGTTGGAGATCAGGTGCTGGTCAGGAAAGTTGGGCTGCAGGGAACAAACAAACTAGCCGACAAATGGGACACTGAGGTCTATGTCGTGCTAGAGGTGCCCAACTCTGACATTCCGGTGTATAGGGTCCAACTGCAGTCCCGTAAGGGTCCCATTAAAACCCTTCACCGGAATTTGTTGTTGCCCTACTTAAACATCAACCAACCTGCGGGGGACTGTTTTGTGCCCTCCTCTGGGAAAAGTTCTCGCAAGAGAACTGTTAAACTACCCAGGGGGGAGTTGCACAAGCAGCTTCCTGCAGAGGGCAACACAACAGCACCGAGATCAGAAAGTTCAGAGGTTTTCAGACTCCGATGATAGTGAAAGAGCTAACATATACATCCCACCTCACCTCAGGGGCCTAAGACCTGCAAAGCGGCAAAACCCCCCACAACCTTGGGAGATACCTGCTGACACTTCTGTGTCTGAGGTAACCAGGTTCTCACCTAACCTGGATCTGACCTTGCCCCAGCACAGAAGTGTGGGTTCTCCCAGGCAGACCCCTGATACTAGGTCAGCAGAGTCTTTCTCCCCGATCCCACAGTCTTCTGCTGCACCTACCGGAAATGACAGTAGTACACTACCCCAGTCCCGGACTGAGGTGCCTACTGCGAGTGAGGAGCACTCCGACCACACAACAGAGGTGAGCATTGAGCCTAGCTCTGCCACCGATGTTTCTGCTCCTCCTCCAGTTAGTCCGCGCCCAGTCAGGCGGAGGGTCCCACCACAAAGATATGGTGAGTGGGTAACCCCCGTCGGTGCGGGAATGTCTCAAGATTTCGAGATTTTTTATGTTTAAATTTCTCGAATCTAATTAAATCCAATTTGTGTTACGGTTGATGTAATGGAATTTAATTCTTCAAAGTTTTATTTTCCTTATCCAATCTTTTCAGAGTTTTATCCTTATTTAAAGGATAATAATTGGTTTCTGGATATTTTACCGGACTTGACGTTTTTAGTATTTTACTCAACTATTGCTTTGATCTTTGCTACTAATATTTTGATTTTCGATTAGTGGTAATGGAGTTGCATTTTGGGAATGTGTTAGGCCTAATTTTTATATTATATCCTAGTACTTTTTGTTTGGTTATATATTTTCGTGTTGGTTGAAATGTCTGGAGCCATTTCCTTAAAGGGGGGGAATGTGTAACCCAGGCAATATTTTATGCCAGCTTGCGTTTTACGTCAATGTTTGTGATCGTTTACTCACCGTGTATGTGTATACATGTATTCAACTGCCTAACTGTATTCCAGGTAGGCAGTGACGTATCTTGTATTGTGTGGTTCAGTGAGTGAGTGGTTGGTGAGCGATTTCACAATAACAAAATAACACGCATGAATTCCCAAACCCCGCGAAACCCTCTTTGTTTCTGTTTTCCATCTATTTTCCCGGCACTCCGACTCTTACCTTTGTGGAATACAGATCAGATTAAACTTGCAGTTTATCTGTAATTTATTTTATTCCTTAAGTATACCAATTTATTTCATTTGGTATATTCATTACTTAAGGTTTAACTAAAACTAGACCACAGATCCTGGTAAGAATTTATTTATTGTTTTACGAATAGAATAGTTATGTGAATTGCTGAAGTAATCTGTTTGACTCCGTTGCAATTCTGTGATTTTTTATCTTGTCTATTTCATGAATGTAAATATTTATTCTTTATGTTTTAGGCTATTTATGTATCATTACATAAAATCTTTATAATCGACAAGTGGTTTGTCTTGCCCTGGTTACAACTGCATAACTAAATTGAGAAAAGACGTATGTAAAACATGTGTAAGCTAGCTCAGAAATAACATTTAACCGTACAAAATATATTATTATGAGGTATTTTGAAATAAACTATTTAGAAAAATCAAATTCATATCATTGCCTTTAATGTAACATATTGTATTTTAAATTGTTACGTAAATTACTCAGAGAAGGGCAAAATCGCACCCAATTTTGATAAAAGCACATTGCCTAACACTAGTTTTATTCATAATAAGTAACATTGTACTGAAGAAAATAGTCTTTTAAAAGATAACTGGTCTTGTGTTGAAGCAATGCCTACAGAACAATTATAAAATTTTTGGCTCATGTAAAATGGGTAGTGTCCGTTATCCTTGTTAGACTTCTTCATGCACCACTTTATGAAGGTCTAACAAGTGAATTCTGATTGTAGACATACTAAACTTGCGCCGAATGAACATACGCGGTTGAAATGCTTTGAATCTTACTAGGTTTCAACACCTTTGATATTCTGATTTTAATAAATAATTTTGACTAAAATATTTTGTTTCTCAGTCATCTAGATAGTGGTTTTAATGTGTTTTACGCGTCTGGTAACATTTTATAAATCTCAGAAATACATATCATTTTATATTTTCAGTGCGTATATCTACACTGTTGAAATGGCCGGCGAAATCTTTACATATTTAATTCTTGTTGTGTCAACGGTTGCCCAGAACAACATAGGCACTCAAGATTTATTTGTTCCATGCGCCGGCTTGCCGCTACATTGCTTTTGCAAAGACGAGTCAGAATATACGAACGGCCAGTACCATCTTCTGGTCGACTGTTCCAACGCTGAACTAAGTAAAGTTCCGAGTGGTATCCCAAACACAACAACAGTCTTAGCTCTAAACGGAAACAAAATCACTGAAATATCTGATGGCATATTTGAAAACCTTACAATGTTAAAATACCTGGATCGATCTGTCAAACAACGTGTTAAAGAACCTTAAACCTGGAATATTTAGAGGTTTTTATAATTTACAAACACTAGAACTCAATAATAATCAAATAAGATATGACAACGCGTCTATTCCTGTAACAGTGTTTGAACAATTACGTAATCTCAAGAGATTAAATCTTCAACAAAGTTTCGAATCAGGCGACGTTTCAAGTGATGAAGATTATCCTGTCGAGTCGCTATCAGATCTTGACACTCTGGAACAATTACTGATAGATGGACTTGCCGGCAGGGATTTTGCTACAAAGTTTTCAGTCTTGAATGCAACGAAACTTCAAAGGCTTACAATGAGTGGCAAGGAGGGCCGTTGTGACCTTCGCCGTATTGTTTCTGGAATGTTTAATTTCAGTAGACATCTGATAACTTTAAAAATCGAAAAATGTTTATTAGAAACTGTAGAGAATGAAGTTTTCTCGAGCTGACTTCTTTACGAAAACTCGATTTGTCATATAACGAGAAACTTGAATTCAAGAGCGTTGCTAACATAAGCTTTGGTCTTCAAGGTCGAAACTTATATGAACTTCGGTTGATAAAAATACACGAAATGTGTGGGGACGCAACACGTTTGGAACTGGAAGATTTAAAATTTACAGGAAATATAACCGCTCGGCATGTGTTTTTGGACTCGAATCGTCTGGCATATTTTGCTCACGGTACTGTCCAATATTTGCCGGAAAATGTATCGACACTATCTTTGCGCGATAACATGCTCCTTCCCGGACGTTATGTTTCGGAATTTCACTTCTCGCCGCGATTTAAAAAGATTGTTTATCTTGATCTTTCAGGGCAGACACTTTATAGGGACGTACAAAAATGTTTTAAAAGCTAATACGTTTCGTCAGCTAATATTTTAAATAAGGTAAACAAAAGGTCATCAGAAAAAAATACAAACGAAAAACATAATATGCAGCTTACCAAAAGCGACCTAGAGACAATGTCTGAACGGGCACCACTGTCAAGAAATAAAGAAAAACTATCAAATAAAATGTTGCCTATGTCCAATAATGAAATCAAAACCGGAAGACAAGCAAATACTTTAAATCTTGGAAATGATTACCACTCGTTTGTTAAGCGTTTACTGTCTGATGAAAGACTTAATTTTGCCATAACGTTTGATCTGGGAAATCTGTTGGATCTAGACCTTAGTTTCTTAAACCTTCGGTATGAAATCTTAGAATTCGAAATAAAAACGCCAAATAACCTGACGCGTGTCAACTTTCAGAATAACATCTTTTGGAATTGGAAAGGTCCTGTTAAAGGATTCGAAAATCTTCTAAATTTGAATCTAGCATGGAATTCTTGCGGGCAAATGTCTCTCGATTTCTTTCATACTATGCCAGGTCTTTTCACTTTAAATGTGTCCAAAAATTTCTTGAATCCTTTCATTAGTAACGATTTTAATGGACAAATATTTGAAAAGCAAACAAACTTGAAAAGGCTTGATCTTTCGCCCCCAAAGATTTTCAAAAAATTAATTAGTTTGGAGGATTTGTATTTATCCGATAACTTTCTTACGACATTTGATGTTGTTTTAAACTCAAATAATCTGTTTTATATTGACATTGGCCGTAACAGAATAAGTAGCATATCTGAATCCACAACCGATATTTTAAGCAGAATTGCTGCTGCAAACGGCGATCTTGCGATTGATCTTTCAAATAATAGTCTATCATGTTCGTGCAACGACTTTGAGTTCGTGAACTGGGTAGCGAACTCCATAGAAAGGAAAAATGTGGTCGAATTTATTAATTTTCACGACTACCAATGCAAATACATAAACGATAGTCTGATAAAATTATCAAATGCAAATTATTTGTTCCCTAAACTTAAACGTGCATGTGCCAACTACTTAGTTTTGATTCTCGTCGCTTCGATATCTGTCGTTCTGGTTTTTATAGGATTTTTGTCATGTATGATGTATAGGTATCGTTGGAATCTAAGGTATTTTTACTATTCCGCGAAACTCAGAATGCACGGGTACAAGCCTCTGTCCTGTAATGATGAAAATGATGACACATTTGAATTCGACGTGTTTGTGTCTTATGCTAGCAGTAATGGGTTATTTGTAAAGAATACTCTGCTTCCGGAATTGGAAGGGAAAAGACAATTGAGAGTACTTGTGCATGACAGAGACTTTTGGGCTGGAGAATTCGTGAATGACAATATTATGCGCGCTATTACGACATCGAAGAAAACACTTATATTACTCAGTAACAAGTTTCTGCAGAGTCATTGGTGTGTGTATGAAATGAATATGGCGCGTATGGAAGGAATAAAAACCGGAAGAGACGTTCTGTGCGTGATAATGTTGGAACCTGTGAACGTGAAAGGACTACCGTTAGAAATAATGGACATTATTAGGAATCAAACTTATATTGAGTGGAAACATGACGGAAATCATCAAGATCTTTTCTGGGACAGGGTTGACCAAGCCATCCGAAAATAAACTGGCGAGTGGTAAACACCTGTTCGGTTTTAGGCAACTTATAGACAAAACATTTTTCTGATTCGTTAAACATGTTTGATATATTTTAGTAATTATTTGAGTAACTGCTCGTCATTCGCCGTAATCCTCTGTAACCAAAGACATTTTTTTCATATGAAGTGCTGAGAAACATCATTTTCAACTAAGCATGAGCACATTATTTTCATATTCATGTTTAATGTGTTTACAGTTAGTTTCCCTCTTGATAATATTATAGTATTTTTGACATCCTGTCGAAACAACTGTTATAATTTATTAACATGTTTAAGATAAATCGCATTAAATTGAATTGATTTATAAGAAAAATGTGAAAAATTTCACTGTTATAAATGCCTTCTTAAATTACATGTATTAAATAAGTACGAAGAATATATCCAAACGCCATCTACCGATCATGACGGTTCTTACTTTATATAAAAATGCACATATAAGATGACTAAGAAATATTTAATTAAACAATGAAAAAATGAGGCCCATCCTTTCAATTGTTAGTTCAATGTTTTGGGCAGTTTTATAGTTTTTGTTGCTGTTGTTTATGTTATGTTGCTTATCTTTTTGATTTCCAATTCCACGCTTTTTTAACATTTTCACTTCCTTGCATATATTATTATTAGTTTATTGAATAGTTCTTCGCTCATTGGTGATCGCAAAGTGAAACAAACGTGATTTTGTTTGTAAGAAAATTTATATAAAACGTTTGAATAATTTATTGTTTTACGTATTATAGACATGTATTGGTTTTGTTACACATCTTAAGACTTTTTTTACACTTATGTATGATGAATAACACAAAATAAAAAATAAAAAGAAATTAATTGAGGATTTGTTGTTTTCATTGGCCCTATGAGGATGTTTTCGTCAATTGGGTGAAGAAAAAAGATGAAAAGGGAACTTTGAAAGACTTCAAACACGAAAAATATGAAAATATTGCAGGCTCGGTTAGATTTAGCCTGTTCATGATAAAGCTAGATGTCAGCTCATATATTTACATAAATATTTTCTGATCATTTCAGCAACACTTAAGGATTAAGTCTATATTTGATTGTGTTTGTTTGGGATTATTGGTCCGTCGGTCTGTCATGGAAGTGTAACGTTGACTATAACTTTTGCCGTTTCTTAATATTCCTTTAAAACGTTTATATTGTATTGCTAATGAGGATAGGATCGAAATGAAGAGTGATATTTAGAACAATATCACATTTGATGTAGTGATGCCCTCTTTTGTAATTGATTTTTTTAATGAAATATTAACATTTCTGATTACGTTGCCATTTCTTAATATTTCTTTGCCAAGCATTAAAATTATATTGCTTACGACATGAGGGTCGTAATAATGCCAATATATATAGGTCAAGGCCACATTTTAAACCGTTTTGCCTCTTTGTACGAACTTGGATTTTTATCTTGACAAAGTACCAAAACTAAAGTGTTTAACTAAATACCTATCTTGTAAATAAAAGACCCGTTTGATCATCAATTCAGAGTCTTTAGTTTTTGTTGTCGACTTTTGATAAATAGACACTATTCGGACAATTGTGTTCTTTATCTTTTTCGTTTTAACGTTAAAAACCATTAGTTTTTATTGTTAATAGTTAGATTTGTCTATTGACATTATAAATTATGTAGAAATGTGGTTTAAAGGGAGTAGGGGTTACTTTTAATGATATAACATTGGGTTTATTTAACTTAATGTTACACCAAGTTTCAATCACTTTTCCTCTATTCAGTTGTCAGACTTATTTACAAAGTTTTACTGTGTATTTTAATAACATTTGGTGTCGCGGAACATTTGAGAAATCAAACCAAGTGTTCAATTCACTTTTTCGAATAGCATGTAACATTGTAGCTGCATAATTATTAAAACATACAAGTGCACACATTTCAGCCGATTGTTATTTTCGATTTACCTTTTACAAAACGTTAATTTTTCTATTTCGATTAATTTATCTTTATTAATAAGATATTTCAAATATGAAGCTTGCAGTGTGAACTTTGGCGTGTTCAGGTTTAGGAATAGTGGTTTATAATTTTTAACCGCTATTATGCAAAAATGTACTGTTCCGCGGTTGTTTTACGTAAACTTTATTAATTTAGTATGCGTTCACCATCAGCTCAGAATGTGGTAATTTTAAGTGAAATAAGCAAATTTAACCCGCACTCGTGAGATATTTTAGCTCAATATGTTACAAATGTTGTTTTGCACTTTTAAATATCCGTTTCATCAATTTATAAATTGAACCTTTTTTCACTCCCTCTGTTAAGAAACTGTTTAATTACTTTATTATTTTAGCTTTATTTTTTTCACTTACTTATTGTATTATATGGTTTACCGCATGTCACATGTTCCGATCATCATTTTACATAAGGGCAAACACATTATTTTATCTGGGGACCATACGCCGATGAAAATGAAATGGGGATTAATCTACAAATATAACATTGAAGGTTCCATGATCATCGCCATATGCATACCATCGTTTAGGATGGATCAAAACTGTATTGTTTATTGGTGTAAATATTGAGTTGCGCTCAACCCGGTGCTATGCGGCGTGGGAAGTTTATATGCATTTCCATTACTGCCCATGAACCGAGCCTGTAATATTTTCATATTTGTTGTGTTCGTCTTTCTAGAGCATGTAACAGCATTGAAGATTTCAGTACGCAAGGTTTCTTGCTATTTTTGCCAATCAACAAATGTACATTCTTTCTAGTCTTACTGGTTTTCCCTAAAATTGTTTTATCTTTTCGGTGCATTTGAATTTTAACCAACTTATTAATACATTTTTAATCATTGACAGTTTGTCTTTTGGGTAGTATACTGCCTGCCAATTAAACTTTAACACAAATAAAAACTATTCCAAAAAAAGTGTTGCGTTTTCATTGGCAGTAAGTATATATTGACATCAGTTGTACATGTGAATGCTTAAAATTAGTTAACCTTTGAAGGAATTTATCAGTAGGGAAGAAAATTTTCACTATATTATTAATACTGATTGCATGTTTTGAAACTTTATCTCAAGTCTCTTCTTTTGGTTATCATATGCTTTTATTTACCTAAAATATGTAATTTCTTTCATGAAACATACCCAAGAACATTGTGTAAATCTATCAAGTTGGTAAGGGATTCTGGAAATACCAAGTCATTTTGAAAACTTTCATTTAGACAGAATCAATGACCAGACAGGCTCCCATTAATCTGCACCCCCACTGTTATTTAATGACCTCTGTGTGCAAAGCATCCAATTAACCTCAATCAAGAAAAAGTTCTCCTGGACTACCAATCTCGGCCTTTAACAAAGTTCCGTGGCATTTTGCGTCCGTGTTTTTCTTTCTTCTGTCACCGTGAGTTGTGTTAAATTCAGAGCAAGGTAGTTAAACGCGTTTTCGAAGCCTTGATATTTAAGATTAATAATAATAATTTGAAACAGATTTACTTTACGAGGTGAAAGCGATAGCAAATAAACATATTAAACTTCTGAACTGATAAATAGATGACATTTTGTTAATTTAGTCACAATTATGAATTTTTACAAAAGAAACGGAATATTTGAAATAAAATCATAGTTACTCAAACAGAAACTTTCTTTCTACAATATGTTTGTTTAAGGTAAATTTATAAATATCTTTTAGATTTGGACAAACGAGATACTCGTCGGGTAAGTCAATTCGGGAGAAAATTCTCATTATTCCATATGTATCTATTATTTTACATAGGAAACAAATCCATTTATTGAATTGTGTTTTTTTGTGAAGTTTAAGTACTGTATGAATAATATAAATAATCTGTTTTAAAATAAATGAGTTAAGAGGCTATATAAAATTTATATATGAAATAAATGAAAATTAATGAAATTATATCGAAATATACGCACATAATATTTATTTGTGCATAATACCTTACGAGCTCAAACACTTAAGAAGGATATTCTATACCTGAACGAATATGCAATCTTAGTGGATATGCCCTTTATTATTGATTGCAAGGCTTTTCTTGTTTTCGTTGGACACAGATAGTATAGAATTTATCCGTTTATAAAACATTTGTAGGAAAATTTCAATAATGAATTAAGTGGCTCGTCCTCTTTTGATTTTATTTTCATCGCACTCTTGCTTTTACACGCAACATTGTTGAGTAAATGGGTAGTTCTGAGTTAATTAGACTTGAACTTGTTTGTGTGATAATCGGAAGGAGCAAGTGGTAGGTCACTGCACCAAAATATGAGATGGATTTACTCAGCTGTGTAAGAAATTTGATGCTTCTTCCACCAATGTCATCGGCGTTACATCAAAAGTTCGGCAAAACGTTACGTTCATGACATTTGGTGCACCTTAGAACGTAGATTATGCTCCACGTGGCCAGCTGATTGTCCCAAGTCGTTAACTCTGGAGTTCTCTTTTTTTATAAAAAGTTTTTGTTGTGTATTTTTGAAAGTGATTATATTATTATAAACTAACACTCTCTTTTACTGATTACGTCATGGCAGTTTTGGGAGACTGCCTTCGATGAATGTGGCTATCCCACACATGCGTAGTTTTTTGTCTGTTTGTTCTGTGCCCACTGATTGGGAGGCATATAGAGTTGCACTACTCCCTCCATACGTCCGTCCGTACGTCCCCGTACGTCCCCCAAACCTTGTGACATCAACTCATTTCCTTTAAACTTGGGCAGATGATCAAGCAGGATGTGTAGATGATCGGAATGAAAAGATTTTTCCTGCGAACAGAGTTGTTATTGATACTAAATGTTGTTGTAGCAGTGGGGCATCAGTGTAATTTTAACCCTCAAGATTCCTTTCTGTTTGTTGTTAAGCTAAATCAATTTGTAATTGGTCATAATTTTCAAATGGTGATTGTTTTTCATGCTTCAAGATTTGCTGTGTTGTCAGGTTGTGCTTCTTGTACGTGTTTTATTATATGTTTTTTATTTTGCTTCTTTGGGTTCTCAATTTATAAAATCGCAGTGTTCAGTTAATTTCCTGTTTACACGTTTCCAGCAACAAAATCGTGAAATATGCATATCAGGAATTTCCTCCTCCCAAGATACAGCCTCCCCCCCCCCACTCCCGCCCCCCCCCCCCCCAAAAAAAAAAACACAGCCAAAAAGCAGAGAGGTAAAAAGAGCAATGGTATAAAATGATCAATTTCAAAACAGACACAACAAAGAATTAACGAATAAGATAACCCAATGGGTTACCGCTTTGGAAAGACCATTGGCAAAACAATGCAATTCTTTCCAAATGCACACTACATGAAATTAAGAATTGCGTTTTGTTTAGTTTTCAGATTAAGTTCCTTGACGATCAAATGGCTGATGACGTATTCAGACTTCTTTTATTTTTTATCTTGGCTACTGTCCAAGGACATTTTGACACTCAGTATTCGTCTACTACATGCGCCTCATGGGGTCTTCGATGCTTTTGCAAAGACGAATCGGTATATACAAACGGTCAATACCTTCACCTCGTTGACTGTACTAATACTGAGCTCTAAGAAGTACCGACTGGTATTCCAAACATTACAACAGTTTTAACTCTAAATGGAAACAAAATTTCTGACCTATCCGAAGGCTTATTTAAAAACCTGATACTGTTAAAATACCTGGATCTATCAAACAATGTATTACAGAATTTAGCGCCTGGGTTATTTGAAGGACTGGTTAATTTGCAAACTCTTGAGCTTAATCAAAATAAAATAAGGTACAACAACGTGTCTATTCCTGAAACGGTGTTTTTGTCACTACGAAATCTGAAGAGATTAAATCTTCAACAAAGTTTCGTATCAGATAACGTTTCAAGCGAAGAAGATTATCCTGTCGAGCCCCTGTCGAGTCTTGACAATCTGGTACAATTGCTGTTAGATGGACTGGCCGAAAAGAATTTTGCTGCGAAATTTTCACTGTTGAATGCAACGAAACTGCAAAGACTTATTATGAGTGGATTCGAAGGAAGATGCAACCTTAGTCGCATTACCATGGAATGTTTAATTTTAGCAGACACCTTACCACTTTAAAAATAGAACACTGTCACGTGAAAAATGTAGAAAATGGTAGCTTTTTAGTGTTGACATTTCTACGAAAACTTGATCTATCCTATAACGAGGATCTCCAATTTAAAAGCTTGGCCAACATAAGTTTTGGTCTTCAAAATCGTTACTTATACGAACTAAGTCTTATAAAAATACATGAAGTTCATGGGGACTGCACGCGCATCGAAAAGAAAGACTTAATTCATGCACAGTTTATGAATGTCCAGCATTTGTATTTGGACTCTAATCGTCTTGCTTATATTTCTGAAGGCGCCGTTTTATTCGTACCGAAAAATGTATCGATATTATCATTGCGTGATAATATGCTTCTTATCGGAAATTATATAAAATATTTTTACGTGATATCTTCAGTTTCAAGCATTGTTTGTTTGGACATAGCAGGGCAGACGCTATATAGGGATGTGCAGAACTTTCATCGTAATGACTTTCTGTCCGCAAATATTTCGAACAACGTGATTAACAGATTTTCAGAAAAAGGCTTTCTAAAAGGTATACAAATGACGTAAAACACAAATCTAAACGATATAATGTTAACACGAGCGTAACAGAGAAAATAAAACCGTATTTGAACAAAATAAATAAAACATCAGCTGAGCAAAATGAAAATGCACCATATATATCTGGAACAAATAAGAAAACATCTATAATTCAGTTAGAAATGATATCAAATGAAAGGTTGTCTAAAATGTCTAACGAATCGCTTATTGAAAACAAAACCAGCAATGATACAAAGATCATAACTGATGACAATGAATGCTTTAAAATAGGAAAACAATTATTGGCTATGGACTTAAGTCCCTTGAATCTTCGCTTTGATGTGAAACCATTCTGTATAAGAACGCCGAATAACTTGATGCGAGTCAACCTGCAGAATAATGTCTTATGGAATTGGCAAGGTCCTGTGCAAGGATTTGTCAGTCTTCTAAATTTGAATCTAGCGTGGAATTCTTGCGGGCAGATGTCTCACGATTTCTTTCACACTATGGCAGGTCTTTTGACTTTAAACGTGTCGAGAAATTTCTTAAATCCTTTCATTAGTAACGATATTGATGGACAAATATTTGAAAAGCAAAAACACCTAAAGCGACTTGATCTTTCTGACAACAAACATACATCTTTGCCACCGAAGATTTTCAAAAATTTAATTAGTTTAGAGGACTTGTATTTGTCAGATAACTTTTTAACGACATTTGACGTTGTATTGAACTCTGTTAATCTGTTTTACATTGATGTTGGGCACAACCGAATAAGTAGTATATCCGAATCCACGACTGATATTGTAAGCAGAATTGCTGCTGCAAACGGCGATATGACAATTGACCTTTCAAATAATAGTCTATCATGTTCATGCAGCGACACCGAGTTTGTCAAGTGGGTAGCGAACATCATAGAAAGGAAACTTCTTGTAACGTTTATCAATGTTCATGACTACCAATGCAAATACAAAAACGACAACCTAGTGAATTTATCAAATGCAAACTACTTTTTTCCTAAACTTCAACGTGAATGCGCCAACTACTTAGAGTTGATTCTCGCGCTTTCGATATCGGCCTTTATGGTTTTTGTAGGATTTTTGTCCTATATGATGTATAGATATCGATGGAATCTGAGGTATTTTTATTACTCCGCTAAACTCAGAATGCAAGGATATAAGCCTCTTTCGGTTGATGATGAAACTAATGATACATTTGAATATGACGTATTTGTGTCCTATTCTAGCGATGATGGGAGATTTGTTAAGAATAATCTACTTCCGGAATTGGAAGAAAAACGACAGTTACGAGTACTTCTGCATGACAGAGACTTTTGGGCTGGAAGCTTCGTGAATGACAATATTATGCGCGCTATCACGACGTCCAGGAAAAGACTTATATTGCTTAGCAACCATTTTCTTACATTGGTGTGTGTATGAAATAAATATGGCGCGTATGGAAGGAATAAAAACCGGAAGAGACGTTCTGTGCTTGATCTTGTTTGAGCCTGTGAAGGTGAAAGGTCTACTTTTAGAAATAATTGACATAATTAGGAATCAGACATATATTGGGTGGACAAATGACGGCGGGAATAACCAAGATCTTTTCTGGGACAGAGCAGACCAAGCCATCCAAAAATAAATTGGCAAGTGGTAAACACTTGTTCAGTTTTAGGCAACGCAACTTATAGTCAAAACATTTCACTGATTCGTTGAACAGGTTTGATACATTTTAGTAATTAATTAAGTAACTACGCCTTACATTTGCCTTAATCCTCTGTAACCAAAGCAAATTGTTTCGTATGAATTGCCGAGAAACACCCTTATTAACTGAGCATGTGCACATTATTTTCATATTCATGTTGTTGTTTTTTCCAATGTGTTTACAGTTAGTTTCCCTGAAGAAAATGTTATTATAGTAGTGTACATTGTCTGAAAAAATCTGTTATTTGATCTATTAATATGTTTTAGGTAAAGAGCATTAAATGGAATTATTGCATTTATAAGAACTTTTTCACTGTTTTAAAAATTCTTTCTTAAGGTACATGTATTAAATAAGTGCAAAGAATATATCCAATCGCCATCTACCGGTAATGAGATAGATAAAAATGGAACTTTAAAGCCACCGGGGGTTTATATTTTATATCTCATATTGTACATTTTACGATAGGAATAAGAACTATTTTATTAAACAATAAAAATGATACTTATCCTTTAAACTGTCTCTTTCATTGTTTGTTTATTTGTCTGTTTGTTGTTGTTGCTGCTGTTGCTGTTGTTTGTGAAATAGTGCTTATCTTTCGCAAAGAACTTCAATTCTTTTTTTAAAAAGAAAATCTTTATTAAATTCGAAAATAATTCTTTGTTATTCGTACAATAGACATGTATTGGTTTTGTACTAAATGATCAGACTCTTTTACACTTCTGTATGTCGATTAATAACAAAAATTTGAAAATAATAAGAAATTGGTTAAGGTTTTGCTGTTTTCATTGGCGCTGATTGGGTGTTTTCTTTAAAAAGTTATTGAAGTTAAAAGTTCATCTAATATATTTACGTAGATATGTCCTAAAATTATTTCAGCACAACTTAAGGATTGAATTGATATTTTATTGTGCTCGTTTGGGTTTCCGGTCCGTCGGTCTGTACAAAAACGTAACGTTTGCTATACCTTTACCATTTCTTAATAATTCTTCTAAAAACGTTCACATTTTATTGCTTATGACGTTAGGGTCGTGATGATGCAAAAAATCCTTAGGCCAATGTCACATTTTATTTGTTGCGTACTATTTGAATTGACATACTTATAAAAAAAACATGCTCTCTCTCTCTCATTCACCGTGAAATGTGTAAGACCCAGTTAAACACGTTTTCTAAGCCTTGCAATCAAAGATTTTTAAACATGATTTAAAGCGGATTTACTTTATCGACATGAAAGCGATAGCAAATGAACAAACCAAACAAACAGATAGATGACAATGAACGTAATGGATAACTGAAAAAACTGTTTTTGCAGGGATATCGGTACCGCAAATTAAAAAAAAAATATTTTACAATTTTTAACTCCGTTATTCAGAGTTAATTCAAAATACATCATTCTGCAGTTTAAAATTAAAATATATACTGCAGCAAGGTATTTCTCGTATAACTTTTTAGCCGATGTGCTATATAGAAATTTGCCTTCAAAGTTGTAAAAAATAAAAGTCATCAATAACTACTCAACGTTATTCGTAAGTAAACATCACAGTGTCTAAGCATACAGTTAACCGAAACGGAAGTTGCTGATCTGTACGTCGATGATCACATAGTTGCTTACAGAAAAACCTGCGACATCGAATTATTTATTGATAAATAAATTAAATTTAATGTGCATTTGGAAAAAATATTTCTGTGGTAAGTACAACGTTAATTGTTAGGCCTGCTGTGATCATATAGACTTAAAGGAAGGGTTATTATTGTTATAATCCATCATCGTTCCCAACTCGATCAGTGAAAATAGGAGCAAAACATTGAACAAAACAGGACGTTTTGGGTTCAAATTTCTTTGTGTAAATAGATTTTGGACCATATTTGTGTTGGTATGGGAGAAAATTCATTTATTCAACTTGTGTACATCGTTGAACTGAGTTTGAACGACTTAGCAACGGGAAAATGATACTTTCTTTATGTCACTGTAAATGATAAGACTGTACGCATAGTTGCAACTGTACGCGATCGTTAGTTGTTAACAGTTGCCTAACATCTGTACGCATAGTTGTCAAACAGATCATTAACAATTTATGGTTCCAGTTAATGCTTTCTGATTATATCGACAGGTTGTCATTTTAGCTTCAGTTAACCTTAATAATTCTTGCACGAGAACCTGAAAAATGAATATTTTTCAACAAACTTGCTAATTCTTTTAATAATACAATTGTATAAACAAATAACTGATCTTGGCTTTTGTTTCAAAGTCAGATTTGTTTTTAAAGCTCTTGTTAGCTCTTCATGAAAGAAGGCGTAAAAAAAAACGGCTAGAGTACAACCGAGCTATATCAGTGGTAAGACCGTGTAAGATATGTAGAAGCCCGCTGTAATGTTTTCATTTCTTCTCTGAAAAGCGAACAGTAGAAGCCATAATATAGCTGGACAAATACGCGTTAGTACTTCAACCATAGTTTCTAAAGATTTCATAGAATGCTCCAATCAGATTAACATAATTCCTGAAATCTACCAATGAAAGTCGGCCAAAATAAAATCCAACTCGACATTTTAACGACCTTAAACATGAAATTCTTAGCAGTTGCAGACGAAATTGTAGACTAACTTAACTCAGTCACGAATTGGTGGATTTTAAAATCTGAAACCACTTAATGGAATTTTCTTGTCAAAGACCAGATTGTTAAAGTCTTTATGATATTGGATAATATTTGTGCATAATGTATATTTTTGCCAACACCGGCAGGGATTTCAAAAGGTTTATGCTAGGTTTTATTTAATGTCACCATCAGGGGATATAAGATTTCTAGCATTTATCGGTGTCTTATTTGCAAAGTGTACCAATTCGTTCATATAGTTAAACAATAGATCAGAGTAAAAACCCTATCAATTTATAGCTCAAAACTTGCTTGTCAGTTGTAAAATGTGATCATATAAGGTTTTATTTTTGATAAATAATACATTAGATTTGGTTGATTTCTTTGATTGATTCCTTTAACAAGTTCTTGCGTCATTGATGCTTTTCAGTTGATCAGTATATGATGCACTTATGATCGCAACTGTTCGTACAGTCTGACATTGAAGTACTGCAACTTTGCGTACAGTCTTGAGACTTTCGGTTGCTGCACAGAAAGACCTTTTTTTTGGTGCTAATTCGTTCAAGCACCGTTCAATGCATTTTGTGAGCGTTGGAAATGATTTTTCTTTCACAGGAAGTCAAATATATACCTTTCCAATATATACATGATTAAATATGAGGTCACAAATGCAGACTTTCTCCACTCTTTTTTCCCCATTTTGTACTGATCAAGTGTGAAAAGATTACAGATTGCAACTTAACTAGCCGTTAGTTCAAGACTTCAAGATAACAGTAACACTATTAATCAACGATGTACTTTTTATAAAAATAATTTCTGCAAAAAGCACGTTTAATTTGAATATATTTTACAAATAAAAAGCCGATGTCGCGTGTTTTTCTGTAAGCAACTATGTGATCATCGGCGTACAGATCAGCAACTTCCGTTTCGGTTAACTGTACGCTTAGACACTGTGAACATCTGTAAATTCAAAAAAGAAAGGCTACCAACTTGATTGTCTAAAGCGCTTTGTATCCATCAATTACCTACAACTGATCGCTTTACTTACATGTACCTCTTTGTTTTCACGACGGCGGCACGGTTTTAAGAATATCTGAATAAGTGAAATATGCATATCAGGAATTGTCACACTTAGCCACAGAGAGTTTAAACCCCCGGTGAAAAATTGTTTTGCCACTGTCGTTCCAATTAAGGCGGTAATCCCTCGGGTTCTCATTTTCGTTTAATTTTTTGTGAAGTCTATTTTGAAATTGATCATTTTTTCATGATCTCTTTTTTCTCTCTACCGTTTGGCTGTGGAGAGGCTGTGTCTTGTGAATACGATCATTCCTGATATGCACATTTCACACTTTGAAGGCGCTTATCCATCAGGTTCTCATTTTCGTTAATTATTTGCGGAGTTTTATTTTAATTTGATCTCTTTTTAGCCCATGCTCTCTTTTCCTCTCCCTTGTTGGCTGTATAAGGAGACTGTGTCTTGTGGATGTGACCATTTCTGATATTCAAGTTTCACATTTGTAGGAGTTTATAAAGGTTTTCAGTGAAATTTTGTTAAAGAACAACTTGGAACCTCGATCTATTTCTTTTACTCATGTTATCATGCTCTTTTTGATTTTATTATGATTTTAGAATCTAGTCATCAAGAATCAACAATTTTTGCTTGAAAACAATGCGATTAGATTCTTATGTTTTACGAGTATACGTTTGTTTCAGAGTAAATATGGTGTTTACCATTAGCATTTCAAGGCGGTACACCCTGGGGACTTTTTTGCTGATTATTTGTTGTATCTTGATTGATATTGGTCTTTGTATAAACCCATGCTCTCTTTTTCTCTCGACTTTTTGACTGCGTGGGGATTCTCTTTCTGTTAAGGTAGTCTAACTGTAATGCTTTCCCGCGCATAAATTTGAGACGTCGTCAAACATCGGCTCGCTTTCGGTGACTTCCGACGCTACTCGTCAGAGACGATAGTAGCCGAAGCAACATCGATTATTGTCGACTGTTTGTGACAGTTAATCGAGTATTCCCGACATTCGAGAAAAAAGCGCGGAAAATCATTACAGTTAGACTACCTTAATAAACAAGTAATGTGTTCCTTTGGGTACTTATAATCTACACATTATTGCTGATCTGTTTTATAAGAAAACTACTTTATATATTACATGCACTTGTTTCTGCAGAACATCAATACCACATTATCACAGCATATAACAACTTAAACTTTCGTGACGATTTGTTGAATATAGATAATGATAACAAGATTCAATCATATGGTTGAATTATAGGATACAAGGTAGTGAGGTGGCAAATTGGGTTGCCACTGACCATTCCAAGGCGTTACCTATTCAGGTTCTCTTTTTTGTTAATTGTTGGGTAATCACCTTATAAGTCCATATTTGAATATTCTCTTTGCTTTGTAGCTACGCAAGGAAGCAGTTTTTTCTGGGTATGGCTATTATACTTATGTTTCACTTTTTGTCAAATGAAGTTAAATTCTCTGATACCATGATGAATTAAAAAAAATCCAGTTGCTGTGACGAGTTTTTAAAATCAGTGTAGACTTTATGGAGATAAGACAGACCAATTTAAAACAAGAAATATCAAGTATTTCCATTAAATTTTCTTTTTTCTCCCGTCTTTACTTTCACTTTTTACTTGAGAATGAGGAAATACCATCACGTGTGTCTATCACAATTGTTTTTTGTATGTATGGGTAGATACTGTGGTCAATATTACCAAATCTCTAAGCTTTTCACATCACAAAATGAATGGATACTTAAATATCGCGACAACGAAAATTTATATTAAGAGACATTTAACAATGAAAAGAGCTTTCTATAATATTTACTTCTTTCAAATCACCCAATTTTACAGATAACGGCATAAAATTATTAAATGTCAGCGGGATTATATCTGCTATAATAATAATAATTTTAATAGCCAATTCAGTGGAGTAGCAATTTTCATAAATAAAATCCTAGAGTTTAAATTAAATCAAATAGAAAATGACGATGGTGGCAACATACATAATTATTCATTGAGAAATTTCAGGAAATACAGTTTTATGATTTTATATATGGTCCCAATAATGATGTTCCAAACAATGACAACATTGTCAGAATTTGATAATGACTGCACTGTGCAGGGTATTTGCAAACAATCCAAACGCCGGATAGGTAGTTATAAATATGATGATTGAATACGATTACGATATTTGCCACAAGAGTTTATCTGGTGTATTTACTAAACATCGTCTTGTAATGCGTTAACTACTGTGTTTTCAATTTGTGGTTTACTTGTCTTCAAGATTTTATCCCCGAGCGTTTCAATTCATCGTTTCCGTAAGAGTGGGAATTAAATAAATTATGGCTTTGTTTATTTGTGGTTTTGGTAAATATATGAACCATCTTTAGGTCCTGGTACACTAAAATCCCTTTAAACTGTCATGCAGTTCATTCAATTTAAAAAGATATATATTGAAATAACTTATGATTGCAAGCATCGCCGCAGCAACGTAGTGGAATCTTCAGGAGAAGCATTAAGTTCGCGTACTGTAAAATGCCGAGCGATGGCGCGCACTTTGAGCATGTACAAATAAATCGCGCCGCTCGGCGTTCACATTCTTAACTAATGTACATCTAAAAATTACAACTGAAGCTGATTCTAAATAATTCTAATTTCTAATTAATTCACTGTTTGTTAGTTTTATTTCGATTGTTGAACTTGAAAATGTACCTTGCTGCAAGTCGCGCTCAATGTTAAAGAAAATCATGCTGCACTGTTTGTTTAGTTTTCATATGCACTTCTAAAATATTGCCGTAAATAACTTAGGAATGAAAGTGGGTGACGGGTACATTATATTTTATTCGCATGGTTTACATTTCTTTTGCATTTATGACGAATATGTTCCAAATAAGATATTTAAATTGAATGCTACTTAAAGTGAAATCACGTAAACAAACACGAAATATACTTAGTATCTAAGCGCTGAGAGCGTTGAAAGCCCTTCGACCTTGTGGTTGCCACAGAACCTCGCATTTTTGGATATGCATATGGGCGCATTGATACATCACCGAAGTTGAAACGTATGTAGGATGTTTGCATTCGTAAACCACTACGCCACAGTCTAGACAACAATACAGGTGGTGCAAAATATACAAAAGAATGCGATAGTTTGCTTTATATCAATTGGATTGATGTTGTTCAGTGTCCTAGTCTTTGTGGGAAATCTTCACCGAATGGTATTATAATTATCTTAAATTATCTTATATGAAGGTTTTAAAACTTGATATTGTCGAATATTTTACTCTGGCTTTATTCAATAAATGAAGTTAAAGAACGTAAGTAAATGCATAAAATTCAGCATCAACAAATGTATCAGTGACGTCCAATTGTTGTTGAACAGGAAAGACGAAATGAAGTAAATACACTAGATGTGATTAAAGCTGCAACGATTGCAATAATACATAAAGTTAACTTACTCTTAATGTTCTCGAAATATGTGAGTACTTAATCAAGCAGTCAAATTTCCAGCAACCCGCCGTTGGAATTGAATACAAAAGAAGAAGTTATGAGTTCTTTTTTTAACATATTTTATTATTACAAATCACGGAAATCATTTTTATGTCTCTGTTGTTTTAATGTATTTCTTGTTTTCATTTTATTTCAAATCTGTTTACTTGTTTTAGATTTCATTATGAGAAAGCTCGAATCAAGATTGAAGTATCCACCAATTTGAAAGTTTCACGAAAATGTTAACATAAAACTTTTAGTATATTATGAGTAAGGAAACAAAGAAAATTATAATTTAAAATTGCCATTTTCAAATCAACATTAACATTTCTGTGTCAGTATAACAATGTGGATGAAAAGACAAACACTGTACGGAGTAACAACTTACCAATTTAGCTTTTTCAAAATTTTTAGCGAGCGATCGGAGTACCGGTAATCACATGCAAGCAGCGTTGATACTAGTATATGCACCGCAAAATGACAAACTAGGTCAACTTGACTTTGAAATAGGTGAGTGTCCAGATTAAATGGCAGATTTTCACAGCCCTGAACGTATAAAAACTAGTTTTTATATGCATCACGAATGCTGACGGACTTGGTCTACATTGGTTGCATAGAACCTTCAAACATAAAGGAACAAATCTAAGCACCAGACACGGCGACATCGCCTAGCCAAGAATGCTGTACATGGCACTAGTGTGCATAAAAACTCCTAAAATAGAAAAGGAGGAAGCACGATGCTAAAAGAGGTGTATATGTAATTGTCTCACATGTTTGTATGGGTAAAAAAATAAGTGTATGTAAATGTCTAGGTAGTCAGAGAGTCATTTGTGGATAGTTATGGTTTATAGGCGTTGCCGGAAAATTCCTCTATTGAGAACTTGGATGGCACGTCTATAACCATGTACAGCACTTTTTGCTAGGCGATGTCGCCGTGTCTGGTGCTTAGATTTGTTTCTTTATGTCTGAAGGTGTGTTCGTTGGTTACTTATCTCACCCATATATATATATCGGCGGATTCGGAGGATACAGAAAGGGTGGTGACAACCAGGGTGGTGGAAACGACTACGGCGGTTTTGCCGGCTGTTTTGGCTGCGGTTCGGGTAAATAAGTAAGTTGAAATTTGACGTTGAGTTTTATAGATATATAAACGTACTAGTTTAAACAGTAAAACCACCGAACATCCGACTGCCTACTCACCCTGGATAACCTGGTACGCTTCGCGAACGGCACTACGCCGCGATCACGGCATATGCAACGCTTTTAACCGGCATAACCGGTGTCAGTGTAGGAGATTTTGTGTGGTAAGGTTAGAAATCGCAGAAATTTTGGCTACATTACTAAATAATACTCAAACCAATAGGCCTGTACGGCTGTCATGTCATGACATTTTATGATTCTAGTCTTCTCTGTGTCCAGAATATAGTAGTTTGCTCAATCATTCGTAAAAATGGACCTGTCTGTGCTGCAAATGTAATTTTCTGTTCAAACGTATTTTCTTGATTAAAACTAATGTCTAGTGAAGAATTATGACTGCATAAATATTGTCTGTACTGGAGAACAACGCAGTGTAAAATTTGTTTGTATTTTTTCTACTTTTTACTTTAAGTTAGTTCTTGCAAAAACAAGAGGCCGCACACCCTACACCGGCACTTGATTTTTGCTACGCTGCGTTTCACGGCATTTTATTCGATGCTGGTATAAATATATACTTTGGTTGTCAAAATCTTTTACTGTTTCTTCACATGTAACTGAGTTGTACTTTGTTGTATTGGTGTAAATTAAAAAACAGAGTTTGATATACTTAAAAATTCTGCCATCAACAAGCATGAGCAGATCCAGTTGCTGAAACCTCCTTTTGGCGCATCAATATTTAATTTTCATTGGGATTATGGCCAGAAAGTTGGAAATTATCACATAACTATCCTAAGACTGACTTAAACGAACTTCTTTTCTGGAAATCTTTCATCCTACCCTGAACATAGCTAGCAAGTAACTGACTTGCCCTTTGATATGTGGTGAAAAATGAAATGTTGTACATTATGCTGCAATCACCTTAATCTGTAAACCAAGTGTATTATATGCAGGATCATTTTTCACCAAAGGTCTAAGGGCCGGTATACTTAATTAAGAAATAATAAAGAGTTCTATAACTTTAGAAGTAGTCAGGATCATATCACGAAACTTTGTATTCATTTAAATAGCAATACGAAAATTATGCACGCCCTTTTAATTTCATCAATGGTCTACGGTAGGTGCCTACAACTTAAAATAGAGAAAACTTACTATTTTAATAACACATACAATGTTAAGTAAACAAGATACGGTGAGGACACTTGGTATACATATTTTGATGTAAGCATTATGTACAGCATTTCATTTTTCAACACAGGTCAAGGGTCAAGTCAGTTACTTGGAATAAACATTACTTATCTTTCACAAATTATTGATTGGTGTTTCTCCGGTAGGGGGACCCCCCGTTTTTTGGATTACTCTTTTTCAGGGTCGGATAAAAGATTTTCAAAAAATGTTCGATTGGGTCAGTCTTAGGGTAGTTATGTGTTATTTCCAACTTTCTGGCCATAATCCCAATTTGCTGGGCCAAAAGAGGGTTTGAGCAACTCCCAAAGAATACCCTATAGATCTGCTCTTGCTTGTTGGTGGCAGAATTTTTAAGTATACAAAACTCTGTTTTGCAATGTACACCAATACAACAAACTACAGCTCTATTAAATGTGAAGAAACAGTTTAATATTTCGACACCCAAAGTATATTTTAATAACAGCATCGAATAAAATGCCGTGATACGAGGCGTAGCAAAAATCAAGTGCCGGTGTACACTGCGAGGCCTCTCTTTTTTTGTAAGAAGCAAGTAAAATATAGACAAAACACACTCAAATTTTACACTGCGTCGTCCTCTAGTGCAGACAATTTTTATGCAGTCATAATTCTTCACAAGACTTCAGTTTAGATCAAGAAAAATGCGAAAAGAAAATTTAAAACATTTGCAGCACGGACAGGTCCATTTTCACGAATAATGGAGCAAACTACTTTATTCCGGACACAGAGAAGACTAGAATCATAAAGTTTCTTGACTTGACAGCCGTGCAGGCCTATTGGTTTAAGTATAATTTAGAAATCTATCCAAACATTCTGCGATTTTCTTATCTTACCCCACAAAACTCCTCCATTGACACCGGTTCTGCCGGTTAAAAGCGTTGCATATGCCGTGATCGCGGCGTAGTGCCGTTAGCGAAGCGTACCAGGTTAGCCAGGGTGCTACTGTTAAGATCACATTATCTTGCGAAAGCATGATCAAATGCTAGGATTTAGGCTTTAACTGTCATGAAACATACAAATTTGTGAAACATTTTGAGCCGTTTTAAAAGTCCATCATTTTAAATGTGGACAATTTCAATAAAGAACAATAATAAACATAAATTTTGTTGCGTTTTAACTTTGTTCCAGCACATCATTGAAAATAGTTCTACTTCTGATTTTCATTGTAATGACAATTCATTGCTGTCTTATTATTTGAATGATTTATCTATTACTGTAAAACAGTTATTTTGCCAACAGACGCAAAGGACGAAAGGATCAAGTGCTTTTTTAAACAACTTCTACCATGCAATTATAACTGTTACGAAACGTGCATGCGTAGGCACCGTGCGCTGTCCGAGCGTTTTTGAGTCACCTTTTCACAGAAATGCTCCGAAAAAAGACATTAAAAATAGCAACTAAAATCCTTGTCATAGTGCATACCACAAAAAAATGCAGATATAAGTCAGCTAAGAAAACTCAATAACATTCCTCTCGTTGTTGTGATGAGGTTATTTATTGTTTTCGTTCTGAGAAAAACACCAATATGACTGTGTGCAATATTTGACGTCAGCTAGCTCTTACAAATTGCTACAAGTTGCTGTTAAATAACATCGGCGTTCATTCCCTCGTTAGTGTTGATGTTCTTAAAACCATTCGCAAAAGCCATTTTATCACATATATAAGTAAGAATAAAGAATATAATGTAAATACATTCGATATTTTATTTCCTAATCAAGGATATGGCTATTAAAAAGTATACTTTATAAAGAAAATAAAAAATCATGATAAACGCAACAACATTTCTATTGAATTCTTAATTATTGAATTCTTAATTTAACTCAGCAAAACTTTGGTGATGAAATGATTTTTGATAAATATACTCATACATGTTACACTTCAATTTCTTTGCAGATGAAGAACTGCATTGAAAAGAAAGGAAATTACTTTAGGAAGGTGTTGTTACTAATTGTTTAGAAATTAAACGTATAAAAACTAGCAAGACTTAGTTTTTTTGCAATTAATCAGTAGAAGTTCATTAAAATGGTAATGAAAAAAAACAAACAAGAAGCGCCAGAAAACAGGTGGATTATTAGAATTGTCAACGTTATCTAGATATGAATATAATTGCAAAATTGATATAAAACGTTAATGTTTATATGTAGGAGTATATAACTAATGATGTGAACATGCATATCTGAAAAGATAGCACGCTGACATCATAAGCTAAAATTAAGATGGCGACCTCAATTGTGATTATTCTTTTAAAAATATAATTCTTGATATTTCCTTTATGCAAATATTTGAACAATAAATGTTTACTTGTTACATGTAACTACAATTAATAATGCATTAGGGAATATTGTTATAATTGTTGAGGTTTTTGGAGTTGAAGCATGGACAGTATTTTTTATTAGAAGTTCTAGTAAAATGATTAAGGTCCCATAACTCTGGCATACATAATTCGAGCGGAAACTCCTGACGATATGCACAACTAGGCATGGTGACAAACATTCCTGTGAAGTTTGAATGTAATCCACAAAGAGGTTTTTGAAATTAAGCATGGACAAGATTTTAATATAGAAGTTATATAGTAGAGACTAAGGGCCCATTACTCGGCCAAAAATAATCCGAGCGGAAACTCCAGACGATATGCACAACTAGGTTTGGTGACAAATACTCCTGTGAAGTTTCAATGAAATTCCCAAGCAGTTTTAGAGGAAAGCGAGGGCAAGATTTTACCGGACTGACATTTCAGACGGATGGACAATGCGATTACTTTATGCCTCCCTTCGGGGGCCTAAAAACTTTGATGTTATGTCATACACCAACACTACTCAAACATGCGAACCCATAACTTCTGTTAGCATATTTCGGGATTCGCCAGTATAAGAGAAAAAATCTTAATTTAATATTAATCATACTACAGATAACATGTTTAAAACAATTTGGTGGTAATTTTAGCTCATAGAAACAAATGTTTCGTATCATTATGCTTTAGCGTGGCGTTCGTGTCTTTCATTCTATCACATTGAAGTGTGTTTGTTTAATCCAGAACAAGGAAGTTAAACGCTTTTTTCGACGCCTTGAAAATTACGATTTCCTGCATAATTTGAAGCGGATTTAATTTATCGACGTGAAAGCGATAGCAAATAAACAGATTAAACTTCCAAACAAATATAGATGACCTTTTGTAAATTTAGTCAAAGGAAATGCTTTATAATCAGTGAAAAGTCTCAATTCTTACAAAAGAAACGGAATATTTAAAATAAAATAATAGTTACTAAAACAGAAATGTTCTTTATATCTTTGTTTACAGTTGATTTTAAAATACATATTAAATTTGGAAAAATGTAAACAGTCGTTGGGTAAGTTAGTTGAATATTTACTCAAGGGGTAAAGCAATGCAGGGTATATTTTATTAAATGGGGCGCGTCTCTGGAAAAGGTACCTCCGGACAGTTGACGTCAATCTTTGAAATGACGTCATGAATGAGCAGACGACATTTTATTTATGCTTTTCAGCGAATTATAGAATTTTCCCGGTGAAATAAAAATGGTACTTCACTGTTTCAAACAGTGGAATATCATTTTTATTTTTACTGATTTTTTTCACGTTGGTACCCAAACGCGATCAACATATCAAATGAGAACGTTTAGAAAAACGGGCTCAAATTTGTATATTTGACGTCATGACATCACGCAGGGTCTATTTATCAAGTTAATAGACCCTGCGCCACGTCATTAGCAAGCGGTTTTGGCGCCATTCCTTGCAACTGTTCTGTCAAATTTTGCACTAAAGGCATAAAATAAAAAGAAAATTTGTTTTTACCAGTGAACGATAGAAATATATTTAACTTGTGAACTCCGGAATTATGTATTTTCACTCGTGGCTTTGCCACTCGTTAAAATACGACTTCCGGAGCTCACTCGGTGAAATATATTTGTATCTTACACTGGTAAAAACAAATTTCTCACTTACTAGACAGAAAAATCTCTATTTTTAGCCGTGTGAGATTTCCTTATCTCGCATGGCCTTATCTAACACCCCGCGTGCTCGCGTACTTTCGTATTATTGCGCATCGTATTAGATAATTGAGCACTTTCATTATTGATTTATTCTACGTCATGATGCTTATTACTACGTCATTTAAGTTTATTATGTGACGTAATTAAACGAATGTTTACTTTTTCAAACAGAGCAAGCTGTTGATTTTGTTTTATCAGGATTTATTTCAAAAATCATTTGGAAAGGATACACTCAAAGGTCGCTAAATTCTCAACGCTGGAACTTGGAAGTGTTTATCGTGGTATGAGTATGAAAATGCGACTTTTTTTTAGAGTGTTTCATTCTTATACCGCTGTTGCGAGCTTCGTTAAACATCAGGATCTATGAAGAAAGTGAATGGAAAATAAGATAGGAAATACTGCTGTTTAATCGGGATATTTTAACTGGTATGTAGAGCTCTAGATCTACAATTCAATTTTTTTTAATTTTGAATTGTGACGAAATCACGGATAACCTTAAAAATCGCAGATCCGTTATCCGTTTTCAACGGATGAACCAGCTGTTTTCATGCAATGAAAAAACGATGCTTTTCCTTTCTTTTATTTGTAACGATATTGTTGAAGGCGTACATGTTAGGGGTGTTTAACTTTGACAGGACTGTGTATTCGTGGCTGATTTACCATTCCTACTGGAAGTTACGCGAAAGAAATAGTTCTCTAAAATTCTTGCGTTTTTTTTTAATTTTAAAGAATTTTGTTTGAATCTTTAAGAAGTAAGTGAGAAAAATAATCAATAATTGGTATTCGGCGAAGATCGCGGTATCCCAACCCTCGGGCAATGCTTTCCAGACGGAAACTCGGCACAGCCTCGTTTCCGTCTGGAATGCATTACCCTCGGGTTGAGATACCTTGATCTTCGCCGAATACCAATGATAGATTCTCTTTTTCTCACTTACTAGACAGAAAAATCTCTATTTTTAGCCGTGTGAGATTTCCTTATCTCACATGGCCTTATCTTACACTCCGCGTGCTCGCGTACTTTCGTATTATTGCGCACCATATTAATTGAGCACTTTTATTATTGATTTGACTACGTCATGATGCTTATTTCTACGTCATTTAAATTTGTAAAGTGACGTAATTAAAACAATGTTTACTTTTTCAAAGAGAGCAATCTGTTGATTTTGTTTTATCAGGATTTTATTCAAAATAATTTGGATACGATACACTCGGAGGTTGTAAAATTCTTAACGCTGGAACTTGGAAGTGTTTATCGTGGTATGAGTCTGAAATTGCTATATTTTATTAAAGTGTTTCATTCTACCGCTGTTACGAGCTTCGTTAAACATCAGGATCTGTGAAGAAAGTGAATGGAAAATAAAATAGGAAAAATACTGCTTTTTAATCGGGATATTTCAACTGGTTTGTACAATTCATTTTTTTTTAAATTTTGAATTGTGACGAAATCACGGATAACCTTAAAAATCGCAGATCCGTTATCCGTTTTCAACGGATGAACCAGCTGTTGTCATGCAATGAAAAAACTATTATTTTCCTTACTTTTATTTGAAACGATATTGTTGAAAGTCTACATGTTAGGGGTGTTAAACTTTGACAGGACAGTGTATTCGTGGCTGATTTACCGTTCCTACTGGAAGTTACGCGGAAGAAATAGTTCTCTTAAATTCTTGCTTTTTTTAATTTTAAAGAATTTTGTTTGAATCTTTAAGAAGTAAGTGAGAAAAATAATCAATCATTTGTATTCAGCGAAGATCGCGGTATCCCAACCCTCGGGCAATGCTTTCCAGACGGAAACTCGGCACAGCCTCGTTTCCGTCTGGAAAGCATTACCCTCGGGTTGAGATACCTTGATCTTCGCCGAATACCAATGATAGATTCTCTTTATCTATTTTCATCTATTTTCATCTGTTAGATCGCAAACCTGGATGACTCTGTTGTGCCTATCATAGACTCCACCGCGATCGCCGACGACAACGACGACTTTGAGTTCACAGATATGCAGTTCGACATCACAGACGCCATCGAGGCCGTTGAGCCCATCCAGGAGGATAGTTTCCACGACCGCCTCACCGAGACGATCCTGGAGGACAACGGGGTGACATATACCATTATCGACACCGGCAGCCAGAAACAGACGTGTGTCTTAGTTACCAACCTGGGATACGCTTACACTGTAAAGGTAATGTGTTGTTAGGTGATGTAATGGGTCGTTTATAATTATTATACGCAGTATTTACAAATTATATTAATGTTATATTACTGTTGCTTTATTTACTGTGATTTGTTATGTTTATGACATTACTCATTGCAGACGCAGAACAGGTCGTCCACAACCTGGAGGTGCACATCACGCAGCAAATCCGTGAGGTGTCCGGTGACCGTGCTGCAGAAGGGGGACCACTTCGTCCAGAAGAAAGAGCACGTCCATCTAGCCGTCTCGGACAGGGAATTGCGGCTTCGAGTATATTCAAAGGTACCTAACGATAATTTGTAACAAAAATTGCACTAATCACTTTAAGTGTGTGTTGTAAAAATAAAAAAATATATATATATTAATTCCTATTCGATAAAATGTGCATGTTAAACATCTTCTTACCAGCCTGCACTATCAATATCAATAAATAAACTATAAATTGTATATTAATTAAATAAATAAATTATATATGCATGTTTATGAAGGTGCGAGTGTCCGCTAAGTCAAACATCTTCCAGCCAGCCCGCAGCATCGCGGAGAAGATCCTCACTGAAGAGCGTGGACAGGAAGATGTGGCCAGACCAAAGGTGGTTCTCCTGAAGAGGTCAGCAAACCACGCAAGGTCCAAGTTACGCCCAAAAGAACCAGATTCCCTGGATTTTGAGGTATAGTTTACAACTCCAACTGGTGTAGCGATCCATAATATTTGAAAAATAATCTAACAACGCATATTTTTAAATATGTTTTATTTCATTAAAATATAACAACATTTTCTGCACAATACCATGCAACATACTACAGTAAAACCTCTCATAAAGACCACCTCGAAATAAGGACCACCTCGCTAATGAGACCACCAGACCAAAGGTTTTACTGTATATAATCATATTCAAAATATATTATTTTAAACAGGTTGACGCTGATTTCATCAACGCTGACGAGTTCTTGGTTGCGGATTTGGCAGTCGATGATCAGCGCCATTTTGTGTTTGCAACGGAATTCCAAATGAACCTCCTACGTCAGGCCAAGCGCTGGTATATGGATGGCACATTTAAAGTAAGCAACTGTAAATATAATATTATATTATTATTATTATTATCATTATGACAGGTCTTCAGGTCGTGGGTGAGCCTTTCAATCGTCAGGGGCAGCAATATCATTATTTATTTATATATTTATTTCTTTTTCCAGGTCGTGGGTGAGCCTTTCAAGCGCCAGGGGCAGCAATATCATTATTTATTTATATATTTATTTCTTTTTCCAGGTCGTGGGTGAGCCTTTCAAGCGCCAGGGGCAGCTATTCACGGTGAATGCGTTCGTGGAGAGGGAAGGCCAGAGCAAGCAGCTCCCCTTGTCTTTGTTCTGATGAGCAGAAGAACGCAGGCAGATTACGAAACAGTGTTTCGAGCCATCACAGACCGTGTGGGTGATGGAATTGCCGTGGAAGGTTTTGTAGCCGACTTCGAAGTGGGTAAGTATAACAGAATATTATTGCTTAAATTGCCGTAATAACCGCATCTATTTATCTATCATATTTGTTGAACGTTTATCATTCAATTTTAATTGTTTTATTTAATGAAACGAAATATTATTGCATCAATTTTCCGATAAACACATTTATTTTCCTATTTTATTTGTTAAAAATTTATCTTTCCAGTAAATTGTTTTATTCAATGGCTTTGTTTTATATATATGATTGTAGCCGTGTGGAATGCCGTCAGAGAAGTATTTCCTGGGCGGGAGATGAAGGGCTGCGCCTTCCACTGGAGTCAGGCCATCTGGCGGCGGGTCCAGGCAGAGGGTCTGTCGGAGGTCTATCGCCGTCGAGGAGGGGTGCATCGATTCATAAGAATGCTGATGGCCCTGCAATTCCTTCCTGCAACTCACATTGAACGTTCATTTGGCAAACTGCAAGAAAAGGCCATTGCAGATGCAACCCGTAGACTTGCCAGCTATGTTGGACGACAATGGATAAATGGCTCGGTGTTTACACCCAACGACTGGTCCGTATACAGACAGGATGTTAGGACGAACAATGATCTAGAAGGTAAAATAGCTACATGTATTAAATGATCAAGTAATACTTCAATAAATAAATTAACACTGCCTGCATTATTATACTGCATCATGGTTTAATACTACATGTTCCGTCTTATAGTTATAGTACAGTTAGAATACAGATATATAATGCTAGTATATGTATGTCTATAAACCATTTTAACATATAAGATAAATATCATGTTTGCCTTTATTTCAGGGTACCACAACCGGCTCAACGCTAAGGCTGGTGTGGGTTTAGGCTTCTACAGGCTGGTGCCTCATCTAAGACAGGAGGCCAAGATTGCAAAACTTCTGGTCGAGGGAGGTGACCTCCGAAGAGCTACCACCAGCCGCAGTGGCAAGGTAAATAAGGCACTAGCCACCCTGTGGAAACGATATGAAGACGGAGAAGTGCAAACGTCAGAATTTCTAGCCAGCGTCGGCAATATATACGGCGTTTCTTTATAGGAAACCGTAATAAGACTGGATATCAACACATCTATACAGAGTATACCCAAAAGATTTTGTAATAAATTATAAAAAGACAATAAATACAATTTACATTTATACCATGTGTTGTAATAAAATATAAAAAGACAATAAAATACAATTTACATTTATACCGTGTGTTGTTCTTTTCATATGAATATTATCGTTAGGGTATAATACGGTATACTATAGTATTTGTAAATAAGGTTGCATCTTGTAAATGATATATTTAATAATATACACTCAATTGCTAAAATACAAAATAACATAAAATCTCCAGAAGTATACATAATATAATATAATAGTATAAGGCCTTTTTGGTGCGGCCTTTTTGGTACGGCCGTTTTGGTGCGGCCTTTTTGGTACGGCCTTTTTAGTATACGGCCTTTATGGTATGCGGCCTTTTTGGTTTTCGGCCTTTCTGGACCCCATTCGTTACACCGTATGATCATGTTTTTAGCCTAGCTGTAATAACCAAAGTTGCGTCCCTTTAATGTTAGTTTGCATTTGTTTCTATTCAGAAATATTAGTTGATTTTGGCGGAAGAATACTCATTTCCAGTAAGTTGTTTAAGAGATTACGTAATAATTTTTTTAAATGGATTTCACGATTTTAAATGCTGACAACCAGAAATAAACTTTAATAGTTTAAACGCTCAGAATTATGGACGCAGATGTGCCAGAATTCTATTTACTCACTATACTTATTACCGCGATATACCTATTACCGCGAGTGCCTTGGTAAGAACAAATTCACATGCATACATGATGATTTCACTTCTTTTTCTGTTAGGATTTGTTTACATTATCTCCCAACATCTCTCAAACAAATTGAACAGCAAAATATATCAAGTTTCTAAATATCTACTTTTTAACAGAAAAAATTTACTTCATACAGAACTGGATAACCACTGTTTATCAAAAAGCATAACTGCAAAATGTTTTTATATAATAAATTCCATGAAGTAAACATTTTTCAGTTACTAATGATTTGTTGCAGCAGAATTTAAGTCAAGTAAGCTACATTTTTTCACCAGATTTCTGTCCCTGTATCCTAATTGGCTGAATTGTGGTAGTATGTATACAATGAAAAACCGATGGCTGACATAGTGGTTAATTGCAAAATCGATTTTTATTATAAAGGATTCCGAATTTTCAAAAAAATTCATCTGCTTTCTAAAGATAATGGATAGTTTTAGTTTCATTCATAAAAGCTGGTTGTTGTTGTTGTTAATTTATTTTAATATACCCTGGCAAACTTAAGACTTGTGGTAATAGGTATGACCAGGATAAGGACCAGTGTCAACAAGCAATAACTTTCCTTGAGAACAGGGGAGGCCAGGTTCTAAAAAATGTCAAGTCTGCCAAGGTGAAGAAAACCCTAAGTAAAGTCGTAGGGGGCAAGGCAATTACAATGCCGTCCATTTTAGAGGCTACTAGTCAGCATGTGGGGACTTAAATCACTAAGAAACCAGTTAAGAAACCCAGAGATCAAGCAGTAGTGGGGCCATCTGGTGTGAAGAGCAAGTGCAAGCTTCCCACTGATGTACATGAGGACTCTCAGAATTCAGCAGTGACATTGAAGACTGTGATAAGTGTATTGTTTGTAGGGAGTTTTAGCCCAAGGAAAAGAGCCATATGCCATTTCTGACAAAAATAAAATGGGGACAATGTGACCAGCGCAAAGGTTGGTTGCTTTTGTCATTTTGCACCACAGTTAGGGTTTTAAGAAGAAGGGGCCTCATTCCTCTGACCTAATTGCAAATAAATCTGGATAAAACTGCCAATATTTGACAGAAAAAATGTTATCTTGTTAAAAAACATGTTAAGATTTTAACATGTGAACCAGTTGTGTTTAATGTGCTTTTAATTAGGCTAGACAAAAAAAATTATTAAATTCTCATCTGGATTTAGGAAAAAAGGGGTGGGTTGACATTTTTCTAATTTTTATTTTTTTATTAATGAAATACCTGAGAACAGAAGTAAAAATTAACTTAAAATTTTGAGAAAATGGCATTTAAATAGTTACCAGAACCTTTGGTGTAGAATATTCATCCATCTTTTCAATTTCTTCCAAAAAATCATGATAAAAACTTACAAAAGTTGCAGGTTGGTGCGTTTTCTTTCTTGAAAAGCCAGAACAGTCTTTAATAGTTACACTATCACCTTCGGTTAGCTTTGAAATGATGAACATTTTATTTTATCATTGTCGGCCATGTTTTTTTCCATATCCGGGGTGGTCTTAAACGTGTTCTTTTCGGAACAGAATATGTTCTGATTTTTTTTACCAATAAATTTTTTTGGGGCGGGTGGTTTTTGACAGGGGCGGGCGGGGATGAGAATCTAAAATATTTTTTTCCTTTTCCTTATGGTCAAGCTATATTTTATGTGCAGTGTATATAAGTATGCGCACGATGAAATCCTGCGACGTCATAGACAGCAAGTGCTTGTAGGGTGACCTCTATTTTTGTGTACATTGAGATCAGCATACAGTTTTAGAATGATTGTACGGTAATTTAAACTAAGAAATACTTTATATGAAAGAGTTTTGTGTCAATTTTTTCAAACTTATTTGTTTTTCTAGCACCTTATAATTTTAAAGCTATTGCGTCGAAAACAAGTGAATCAGGGATATGTTATTTTTTGGAAAAAATTAAAGTCTGCATCAACTTTCTCTGAATTCAGCTGCACAACTGGCAATTTGACTTTCGATAAACATTTTGGTTTTTTTAATGTGTAAAACAAAAGCTTCTTGCTTAAATTTTACAACCTGAATGTTTTTCATTTAAGGATTGAATTGATATTTGATGGTTTTCATTTGGGTATGGGTTGTTTATGCGTACTTTAATCAACCCAACTGTTTTACATACCCATATGAATACCATCAAATATTGATTCAACCCTTATATTTACACTCATTTATACTCTGATTTATACAGAAATTATGAAAAGAATTCATGATATTCAACCTTTTCAAAAGGCTGTTGGAACAGCAACGTTGGCGGCACAGTGAATGATGGTACCCTTTCTTGTAGCTACTTGGGGCAAAACGTGCCTGCTCGGCAAAGTCGCCTGTCAAAACATTGTGCAACGTTCAATAAATTTTAAACAACTACTGTAGCCACGCTTTCTGATATATAAGGTTATTTCAGCCAAAAAAACAAGTGTTGTATCTATTTCGAGCTTCTGTAAAACTCAGAAATACAATACCTGGCACAGTGCTTACATAGAATTTTGGGCAGTGTATTTCTCAAAGAGTAAGGCAGACCCAGACACTGACTGCAGTTCACTGTACTGCAACCAGTTGCCGGATTTGCACACTGGACATAGCTTTTGGCGCTAACCATAGCCTATCGTACCAACAACGAATTTCTATCACGTAAACAATGCATTTTGATGGCGGATTTCGTGGCAAAAGACCGTCACCTCAGTAAGTTTACACTTTGTACTTCTTTAGATGATGACACAATGGCAAGGGACTGAACGCAAAGTATGCCCTCAATATTCCAGTTTTTCTTTGTATCACTAGAAAATGCACAAACCTTGCTGATGTTGTGGAGAATCGCCCACAGTTTTGCAAGGTAGGTGCAAAATGTTGTGATTTCAAAGAAAAAATTTTTGTACAGTACAAACAGGCATATGCCCATTCCTACCAGAATAAAAATACCAGGGGAAGTTATCATTTGACAAATAATACATTTCTTGTAAAATATATGCATCTTCTGCTAATTGACATGTAAACTTACTGCGGTGACAGTCCTTTGCCACGAAATCCGCCATCAAAACACGTTGTTTATGCAATAGAAATTAGTCGTTGGCGCGCTAGACGCGTAATTAGTGCGAAAGCTATGTCAAGTGTGACATTTTTTGCTGAAAAAAGAAATAAACAATTAGGATAAATAATGCAATAATTTTAAATCTTGTCAAGTATTTAAATAGTTACTTGTGAAAGATTAATAGGGAATGAAAGCTTTTTTATCGTATAATAAATTTGGCTGGACATAAAACCAAATTTATTATATTTGTAACTTGAGAATTGGTAAAAAGTTGAAATAAAAAATGGATCATTCAAGTTAATATTTCAGGGTTGTTCCTACAAACAGCTCAGTGTAGTTTTTGATAGTAATTGTGTTCTGGTATATTTCTTGATAGTAATTGTGTTCTGGTATATTTCTTGATAGTAATTGTGTTCTCATATATTTCTTGATAGTAATTGTGTTCTGATATATTTCTTGATAGTAATTGTGTTCTGGTGTATTTCTTGATAGTAATTGTGTTCTCATATATTTCTTGATAGTAATTGTGTTCTGGTATATTCATGATAGTAATTGTGTTCTCATATATTTCTTGATAGTAATTGTGTTCTCATATATTTCTTGATAGTTATTGTGTTCTGGTATATTTCTTGATAGTAATTGTGTTCTGATATATTTCTTGATAGTAATTGTGTTCTGGTGTATTTCTTGATAGTTATTGTGTTCTGGTGTATTTCTTGATAGTAATTGTGTTCTCATATATTTCTTGATAGTAATTGTGTTCTGGTATATTTCTTGATAGTAATTGTGTTCTCATATATTTCTTGATAGTAATTGTGTTCTGGTATATTTCTTGATAGTAATTGTGTTCTCGTATATTTGTTGTTTTGAAAGAAGATGTTCAAATTGTTGAATCAGTTTGTGCAATGCTATACAGTGATCTAACGAACAAAATAAGTCACAAAGTGTAATTTAAAAGGGTTCTATATGAATGTGTTCTTTGTTTTCAGAACTAAAGAGACACTGGCTACAGGAAACTTCATGAGTGTGATCAATATTCTGATGCAGTTACGTAAAGTGTGCAATCATCGGAGTCTGTTTAACCCTCCACCAATCATTTCACCATTCCAGATGGGAGAATGGTGTTTCGTACAGCTTCTCTAGTCCTTAAAGTGTTACAGTATGACCCATTTAATGTAAGTGCTAGTTTGAAGTTAAGTGGTTGCCTTTGTTTAACCCTTTCTTCCATAGACACATATTAATTGCGTAGGTGACAGTGTAGATCCAGATCAGCCGGCACATCCGTGCACTGTTCGCTTTTTGATTTGTTAGGTAATTTCTGAACTAAATGCGCCAGTGCAGATCTTTATCAGATGGCACAGATGTGCCAGCTGATCTGATTCTACACTGGTTGCACAGGGGTAAAAAGGCATATATATGGATTAAAGGTTAAAACCTGATTCTGATTTTTTTTTTGCACTGCTAAGAGAAGGGGTTTGAGATGACCTATTAAGGCAATAAGTTCTGCCCCTGTTGAATTACTTCAATTCATCTTGTATTATGATGTTCGTCAGATGTGTGACCGTTGGTCGGTGGCCACTAAACAAATGTCCGAGCTTATTAAGTGGTTTGGGGGGAAAACTGGCTCAAGCGGCGCAGCCACCTTTAGGGTCTCTAGGTCACGAGCCCAACTATTAACTGGGAACAGGTGAATGAAAATATAACTCCATTTGTAAAGTTCTATTTCCTTTTTTTTCTTGTGGACTATAATAGTTAGCAGGAAGGTACATACAGCCATCTCATTGTTTAACCCTTTATGTATACCAGGGCTCTCACTAGAGGGAGACTTGGGAGAAGTAGTCTCCCAAAAGTGACCAGACTTCTCCCTTCTTTGAGCTATGGGAGAAGTCATTTTGTATAGACTATATAGGGAAAGAATACTGTTGACCGCAAACTTCTCCATTTTTCAGTAAAATTATGACAAAACTTCTCCCTGATTTGCAAGTCTAGTGAGAGCCCTGTATACACCTTTTTACGCATGTGCGACCAGTGTAGATCCAGATCAGCCGGCACATCTGTGCCGTCTGATCAGGACCTGCACTAGTCACATTTTGGTCAGAAATAACTTAAAAAATAAAAAAGCGAACAGTGCCAGCTGATCTGGATCTGAACTGTTCGCCCAAGCTATAAAGGTGTATCTATGGAGATAATGGTTAAAGTTTGATCTGACTATTGAATTTCATAAAATGGCCTACAGGACACTAAACCATTGTACATGTGACTTGCTTCCTTTGTGGGATAAAGGTCATTGTTGTGATGTAACAATTTTCATTAAGATTTGTCCTGAAACTTAAGCAAATTTGCAGAGAAGTTTTCTTTAGAGAAGAATCATTTAAAATTGATATAATTAAAAAATGTTTCTCTGGGCACTATAATTGGAAATATCTGTTAATATAAATTTCAGTCTGTCACTGCTTCTAAACCCTTTCCTCCATAGACACACCTTTATTGTGTGAGCAAACAGTGTAGATCCAGATCAGCCGGCACGTCCATGCCATGTGATTAGGATCTGCACAGTTGGCTTTATGACTGTTGGGTTATTTCTGACCAAAATGCGACACTTGCAGATCCTGATCAGATGGCACAGATGTGCTGGCTGATCTGGATTAACACTGGTCACACATGCGTAAAAATGCCTATATATGGAAGAAAGGTTTTTGTTCATGCCTGATATACTTGTTTTACATATCATGAGAAAATTTTGATGTTGATTAATAATTGGGAACGTTTGACGTTGATTACAGGAAAGTTGCAGACTCGGGACATACTGTTGCATGGGTTGAAGATTGAGGATCATTCCATGCTTATATTCAATTAGATGACCAGGATGTTGGACATCTTGGAAGCATTTCTCAACTACCATGGACACAGATACTTGAGGCTGGATGGTAAAACAACAATAGAACAAAGACAGGTATGTCAAAGTAGCTACATGGAGAATTGTGTTGAGAGACTCTTGCTTCAGGGAAAACTGGATTTTTCTCAGGCCTATATAAATGAAGATAGGTGCAAAAAAATCTTACAGTTTAGGAAATAGAGTTCTTTTCATGGCTGAATGCCAGTGGTTGTATATTGTTGTATAGATTTTGTATCAATGAAATTGTTTGAATCTTTAAACAGTAACTTTATTAAACAGTAATTTTATTGGTTCTTTTATATACAACCTAGAAAACGAGTTCTTACTGATAAATTGTTGGTTTTCAGCAATTGATGGACTGGTTTAATGCAGATCGTCACATCTTTGTGTTCATTCTGTCTACGCAATTTGGAAGTATTAGTGTGAACATTACAGGTGCAGATACTGTGATATTCTATGATAATGACTGGAATCCTACAAGGGACGCTCAGGCCCTTGATCGATGTCATCGTATTGGACAAACCAGAGATGTCCACATTTATAGGTAATACAAACGGTGTTCCAGTTGATAAGTCATGGTGGACACTTGTTCACACTTTCCTGAAATTTGGGCAGTCCATCCAAGAAATCAAGAAGTTGTATAATCATAAAAAATATTTTAAAGATCAGATCATTATGTAGACTTTTGAAAAATAGCACGAATGGATGTAGAATTAACAGAATGTATTATATTGTAAAATGTTATTGAAACTATAGTTTGAAGACTAATAAAGCCTGGCCTGAAGGTTATAAAACTAAGAGTGGAAACCAGTTTCAAATATCAAGCATCTGATTGGCTGAAATGGCGACCAGTTGCCATTTCAACCAATCAGATGCTTGAGATTTGAGAATGGTTTCCATGCTCAGTTTTATAACGTTGGGACCAGATTTTTCTGGATGACTGGGTTATAAATAATTAGAATCGAGTCATAGAGTCATTGCTGCAGTGTCGTGTTGTGTTAGTGCTGATGATCTTGTAGAGAAAACGTCAGTATTATGCACCAGTCTATCTCTGTAGCTGTACTGGTCACCTTAACCCGAGATATTCTTCTCTTTTATTCTCTCTTACTTTGACATAAGTTCTGTTTAAACTACTGACTTGAACTGAACACACTTCATCATACCATCATCAGTCTCGGCTGGCATCCCACCTAACAAATTAATTCTCTCTTACTTTGACACAAGTTCTATTTAAACTACTGGTCACCTTAACCTGAGATATTCTTCTCTGTAATTCTCTCTTACTTTTACACAAGTTCTGTTTAATCTATTGGTCACCTTAACCTGAGATATTCTTCTCTATAATTCTCTCTTACTTTTACACAAGTTCTGTTTAAACGACTGGTCACCTTAACCTGAGATATTCTTCTCTGTAATTCTCTCTTACTTTGACACAAGTTCTATTTAAACTACTGGTCACCTTAACCTGAGATATTCTTCTCTATAATTCTCTCTTACTTTGACACATGTTCCGTTTAAACTACTAGTAACCTTAATCTGAGATATTCTTCTCTGTAATTCTCTCTTACTTTGACACAAGTTCTGTTTAAACTACTGACTTGAAATGATCACACTTCATCATACTATCATAGTCTCGGCTGGCATCCCACCTAACAAATTAATTGCTGCTAACATGAGATATTCTTCTCTGTAATTCTCTCTTACTTTGACACAAGTTCTGTTGAAACTATTGGTCACCTTAACCTGAGATATTCTTCTCTGTAATTCTCTCTTACTTTGACACAAGTTCTGTTGAAACTATTGGTCACCTTAACCTGAGATATTCTTCTCTGTAATTCTCTCTTACTTTGACACAAGTTCTGTTTAATCTACTGGTCACCTTAACCTGAGATATTCTTCTCTGTAATTCTCTCTTACTTTGACACAAGTTCTGTTTAATCTATTGGTCACCTTAACCTGAGATATTCTTCTCTGTTATTCTCTCTTACTTTGACACAAGTTCTGTTTAAACTACTGGTCACCTTAACCTGAAATATTCTTCTCTGTAATTCTCTCTTACTTTGACACAAGTTCTGTTTAATCTACTGGTCACCTTAACCTGAGATATTCTTCTCTGTAATTCTCTCTTACTTTGACACAAGTTCTGTTTAATCTACTGGTCACCTTAACCTGAGATATTCTTCTCTGTAATTCTCTCTTACTTTGACACAAGTTCTGTTTAATCTACTGGTCACCTTAACCTGAGATATTCTTCTCTGTAATTCTCTCTCACTTTGACACAAGTTCTGTTTAATCTACTGGTCACCTTAACCTGAGATATTCTTCTCTGTAATTCTCTCTCACTTTGACACAAGTTCTGTTTAAACTTCTTGTCTGTACTTTTCTCTCACTTTGACACAAGGTCTGTTTAAACTACTGGATCATACTTTCATAGTCTCTGCTGGCATGCCACCTAACAATTTTTTTTGTAACTATTTTTTATTTAAGTAAGTACCTAACAATTTTACCCTTTCCTCAATATATACACATTTTTACGCATGTGCCGCAAATGTAGATCCAGATCAGCTGGCACATGAGTGCTGTCCGATCAAGATCTGCACTGGTCGCATTTTGGTTAGAGATAACCTTACAGATAAACAGCGAACAGTTTAGATCCTGATCAGACAGCAGGGATGTGCTGGCTGATATGGATCTACACTGTTTGCCCATGCAATAAAGGTGTATCTATGGAGCAAAGGGTTATATGGACATTAGCCATGAATGCATCACTGGGGTGATATTTATCAAGTTGAATTCAATTGTCTTCAAGCTAGAACTGTACAGACCTTTGTCAAGTTAAGAATCCTTGCACATCTACAGTAAAACCTGCCTTAGAAGCCACTTTCATTCAGCAACCACCTTTCTTTATCAGCCAGTTTGAATATACCATAAACTGTCATTTTGTTTAATTTTCACCTCTCTTAAACAGCCACCTGTGTTAAGCAGCTCACTTTTTGTTACTCCCTTGGATGGCTTCTTCAGACAAGTTTGCCTATAAAACAAATGTAACTTATTCAATTGCTTGTGCAGAACCCAGTTGCAGGAGCTTACTGTACCAGAAGCATTGCAAACTTGGTTGAAGATTATAAAACTCAGAGGCCAGTCTCACAGAGAATGGAAACCAGTCTCAAATCTCAAGGATCAGATCCTTGAGATTTGAGACTGGTTTCTAATCTCAGTTAACTTTTATAATCTTCAGCACTGGGCTTAAGATGATAAAACTCATTTGAGACCAGTCTCGCCATTCAAATGGTTGAAATTTGAGACTGGTCTTCATTCTTAGTTTTATAACTTTTGGCTCTGGTCAGATGAAATAAGAGACAAGTTTCAATTTCAGCTAATCAGATGCTTGAGATTTGAGACTGGTCTTTATTTTTGATTTTATAATATTGCAAACTTGAATTTCAGGTTGGTGAGCGAGAGAACTGTGGAGGAGAACATTTTAAAGAAAGCTAACCAGAAACTTATGCTGGGTGACACGGCCATTGCGGGTGGAAACTTCACTACTTCATTCTTCAAAAAGGTAGGCAATGCTTGAGCCTATTTGCCTCATCTTCTCGGTTTCAACATGTGAAGATGTTTGGTGCAAGCCCCACTGTCTCCCCTACCCCACCCTCAAGATCTCATTCCGATATTGTGAACCTGTGTCAGGTCATGACCAGCTAGTTGATGGAAACTGACTAGTCTAATGTTCAAAATATTTCTGTGTTGTTATTTAGGAATGCAGGTTCATAGAAATTTGAGAGTATTTGCGGATTTACCTCCAAAAGTTAAATATTTATTTTGCAAAAAATGGCATCATTCAGTCTTACTTCAAATTACCTTTACAGTTAACCCTTTCCTTCATAGATACACCTTAATTGCGAGGGCAAACAGTTTAGATCCAGATCAGCTGGCACATCTGTGCCGTCTGATCAGGATCTTTACTGTTTGCTTTTGATTTGTTAGGTTATCTCTGACCAAAAAGCAACCAGTGCAGATCCTGATCAGACGGCACAGATGTGCCAGCTGATCTGGATCTGCACTGGTTGCACACGCATAAAAAGGCTTATATATGGAGGAAAGGGTTAAATTCTGCTTAATAAACAGAAATTCTTCATACCGATAACTGTGATTTTGTACTTTGCTCAGTTCTAGCTCTGCATTTGTGCAAGTGTTGTACTTTGCTCAGTTCTAGCTCAGCATTTGTGCAAGTGTTTGTAATAGATTGGATAAATCTGTTGGACATTGCTTCCAAATGCAGTATCTGTACCCATTAAAGCTTGTTTAACCCTTTCCTCCATAGACATACCTTTTTTACATGGGCAAACAGTTTAGATCCAGATCTGCCAGCACATCGGTACTGTCTGATCAGGATCTGCACTGATTGCTTTTTGATTCATTAAGTTATTTCTGACCAAAATGCGACCAGTGCAGATCCTGATCAGACAGCATGGATGTGCCGGCTCATCTGGATGTACACTGGTCACACACACGTAAAAATGTGTATATATGGAGGAAAGGGTTATTATCCAATATTATACAAACTTTGAAACAATGTTCTTGTGAGCAAGACCTAAATATTTCCTAAACAGAAATATATTTAGTCCCATTCAGAATTCTTTTTTCTGAACCAATGCAATTGAACACTTAATGTTGCTGTTTTCAGGTCAGCCAAGAGCAAACTTCCTGTCTGTTGAAGAGTGTCTTTCTGGAGGTGGTGAAGACGATGACAAACGATTTGTCTCTATTTACAATCCTGAATGTCTTCATTTGCCAGCAACTTTTACTTTGTTGATTCCTTAAAAAACTACAAGTGATTCTGTGACAAAATTACACATGATTCTTTGACAAACTTAAGCGTGATTCTGTGACAAACTTATGAGTGATTCTGTGACAAACTTATGAGTGATATTGTGACAAACTTATGAGTGATTCTGTGACAAACTTACAAGTGATTCTGTGACAAACTGATGTGCGCTTCTGTGACAAACTGATAAGTGATATTTTCTTTGTATTATTTAACAGATACTGTGTTTTTTGCTCTTATTATTTGTTGCCATACTTGGGTGTAAATAAAAGATATGTTCTGTTCTGTTCTTATTTCAGCTCGACAATTCAGAGAATATGTTGAGCTGTTTTGCTCATCTTGGCATTGGCACAAAATAAATACTAAGTGGTTAAAAGTAGGTGTGAACTGATTTTATTAGGTATTGTCACATTAAGAAGACACAGCCAACTCACCGCTAATGCCAAGATGAGCTGAACAGCTCAACATATTCTCAAGTTCTGAATTTTCGAGCTAAATGCTATCCTGAGGAATGAAAAGATAAAACTATTGAATGTTAGTACGGGGAAACGTTATACGTCCGCGTTACAGCACGTGCAAAACTGTGATTATTAAAACGTGAAATATGTATAATATCTGGAATTGTCACATCTAGAAGACACGGCCTTGCTACACTGCCAAGAAGATGTCATAAATGATAGTGAATGAGTTAGTGGGAAAGGGGTGTGTGGGAAGTGAATTTCAAATGCAATACCTAAGGGATGAAAAGATAACGGTATTTGACAGCCGCCATATAGCACATTAAGAATTGACACATTCAGCAGACACAGTCCCTCTACCACGGTGATCCCTATGGACAAACCTAATTGTTTTCTCTCCCTTTACCGTGATGCACGATGGAACGATGGTGAAATCACGATGACACAATGGTGAAAACAAGATGGCACGGTAGTATGAAGGTGAAAAGGCTATGTAATATTGCGGTTTCATCATCATTGTTTCACCATCATGCCATCGTTTTTTCACCATAGTACCGTCATTGTTCACCATCGTGTCATCATTGTTTTACCATTGTGCCATCGTGACACCTTAGCCTTCGTATGATCATCGGTTCATCATTGTGCCATTGTTGTTTTACTATTGTGCCATTGTTATTTCACAATCGTACCATTGTTGTTTCACCATCATGCAATCGTTGTTACACCATTGAACTATCGCCTTCCGGTAGTCATGCGCAGTAAAATCTGCTGAGGTTCATTTACTTTTTTAGCAGAAAGATTTCGTCAGACTCTGATGTTTTAAAAGTTTAAAAACAGCCGAATTTTGCATGCTTCACCTAAAGGACAATAATGGTACGATGATGAAACATCGATGGTACAATCATGAAACAACAATGAAATGATGGGGAAACAGCAAAGGTACCAATATATATATATGAATTGTAACATTTGTTACAAGAATCTTAACTCCTGTTTGACTATTTTTTGAGTTATTCCCCTTTTAAAAAGCGAATTTAACATGAAACTTAATGTTGACTTTAACTTTGAAAGTACTTGTCATATTCACTTAATACTTGGAATATATAAACTTCATGAACAACAACATCGGTTACAACAAGAACCATAACTCCTGTTTGACTATTTTATGAGTTATTCCCGTTTCAAATGCAAATTTAACATGAAACTTACTGTTGCATATAACTTATACCCAGAATAAATGATCAACATGAACTGCGCCATCAGTGACAACAAAAATGATAACTCCTGTTTCAACATTTTTTGAGTTATGCCCCTTTCAAATGCAACTTTAACATGAAACTTAGTGTTTACTTTAACTGGAAGTACTTATCCTATTAATTTTATACTCGGAATCTATCATTTTCATGAGCACTGCCATCTATGACAACAAGAGTGATAACGCCTGTTAAAAATTTTTATGAGTTATGCCCCTTTCAAATGCAACTTTAACATGAAACTTAATGTTGCCTATAACATTGAAAGTTACTTAAAACTTGGAATATATTATTTCATGAATAACAACATCGGTTACAATAAGAATCATAACTCTGTTTGACTGTTATATGAGTTATGCCCCTTTCAACTGCAATTTTAACATGAAACTTAATGTTGCCTCAACATAGAAAGGGCTTGTTTAGTTCACTTAATACTTTGAATATATCATCTGTAGCTATTGGTGAATTATTATGCTGCAAAATATTCTATTTTTTTTGCATTTCAAATATTTGACATAAACTCTTCAAAAATGTTTATCATATTTAAAATTGGAATTTATTTTACAGCCTAATTGATTATAATTGATACACTTTAGGGCTTGGTCAGCAAGAGACTTCTTTGACACTGTTTATTTAATCAGTAAAAAGAAGATTGTAAATGTCACAGCAACTTTATGCAAATCAGACAAGCTCTGGACTCCATAATTGTATATCTTACAATAATCTTTATGGCATGACAGCTAGAAATCTCATTGTGTCATTGTTTCTTAAAATACTTTATTGCATTATCTTTACTTAGTGTAGATGTCAAAACTTTTGGCAACTAATTATTAGGTCTGTGTGAACTCACAATCTGTTTCCATAGTAATTTATATTGTACTATGTCACTTGTATGTCATTTATGCAAATTATATCACAAGGGCCTTAAGCCCCACCTTCTTACTTTGATTACAATAAAAGGGACAGATTGATAAGGGGCGTCCGTGGCCGAGTGGTTAAGGTTTCCGACTGACAATCACTGGCCCTTCACCACTGTGAGTTCGAGACCTACCAGGGTCAAGATCTTTCATGTGAGGAAGCTAACCAGCTAGCTTGCGGAACGTCGGTGGTTCTACCCAGGTGCCCGCTCGGGCCAGAAAATTGCCCGGAGGGGCACCTGGGGTCTTCCTCCACCATGGGAAGCTGGTATGTCCACACCATAATGTCCTCGTTCAGAGGTGGGAGGGACATAAAACTGGGAAGTAACAACAACAACAACAGATTGATAACATGATTATTAAGAAAGAAAAATCTATGTGATTATTATACATCTTTGTGAATCAGAAATCTATGTAATATTTAGAAAATCAGAGACATTATAACTTTAGTGGATAAAAACTAAGTGACACTATTAAATTCTGGACTAAGTGAATTTATTAAATTAACTTTGTGATACCAACATTCAAACTTGGTGATTAATACAATTTACTAAGAACTAAATATTATTCTTATTTATAACTTGGTGAACTATTATAGTACTTGGTGTATGAATTATTATTGTTAAAGCTGGACTATTAAATATTAAAACCGACTTTGTGTCATTATAAGAACTCAGTGTTCTCAAATACCACACCTCCTGGCACAACAACAACAACAAAACATAAAGACGAATTCTACATCGTTAAAGAAGAATGATAACCCAGGTTTCAGCATTTTCTAGTTATGCCCCTTTCAAATGCATTTTAGGTGACACGTGTGTTCCATGGTGTAGCATTGCAATCAACTTTAATGAAAATCTTTTAATCATAAATTATTAAACATCAGCCCACATTTCAACGTTATGCAAGCAGGCGACATGTGTTCCGCAGAACACCAAATTCTAGTTATGTCTAAATTGTACTTGGTAAATTTTATGAAGGTCTCTGGTCATTAAAAGAATTTTCTTTAATACATTTTTAGAAGGTTCTGGAACTTTCAATAATATTCCGCTCATGTCTAAAGCGTATTGATGTAGCAAAATTGACCATTAAAATAAGGTCTGCAGCCATTAAATAAATGAATGTTTTAGAATATTTTTCTCTGTATATGTATTATTGTTTACTTTTCATCCTTTATTTCTTTCCTTTTATTTTTTCTACTTTTTGTCTTCGTTATTTTTTTCTTGCAGTTTTTTTCTGGAATTGGTTTCCTTTACTTATCTATCTTGTTAAGTCATGACAAGGCAGTTGGGTAGCTCAGCTGGTAGAGCAACTCAGAACTGTGCCTTTCTTATGTTCCTGAGGAGGTCCCAGGTTCGAATCCTGGTCCAGCAGCCTCGGTTATGACATGCATGGTTGGTTCCAAAAGATATAATGGTAAAGGAAAAAAAGAGGATCGTCAAAACCCTCCCATAATGAAACATTGTATGGTATAGTATAGTGTAGTATAGTATTGTGTGTAGTTGAGTATATTGTATAGTACAGCACAGAACAGAACAGCATAGCATAGTATAGTAGTAAATCTATAGAATAATATAGTATGGTATAGTATAGTAGATCTATAGTATAATATAGTATGGTATAGTGTAGTGTAGTGTATAGTAGATCTATAGTACAGTACAGTACATTATAGTATAGTGTAGTATAGCACAGTACAGTACAGCACAGTACCAGTACAGTACAGTACATTATAGTATAGTGTATAGTATAGTGTAGTGTAGTGTGGTGTAGTCTAGTCTGGTGTAGTGTAGTGCGGTGCGGTGTAGAATAGGATAGGATAGTAGAGTATATAGTATAGTATAGTATAGTAGTATAGTATAGTATGGTACAGTGTATAGTATAGTATAGTATAGTATATAGTCTAGTCTAGTCTAGTCTAGTATATAGTCTAGTATAGTATAGTATAGTATAGTATAGTATAGTATAGTATAGTATAGTATAGTATAGTATAGTATAGTATAGTATAGTACAGTACAGTACAGTACAGTACAGTACAGTACAGTATATAGTATAGTCGAGTCGAGTAGAGTAGAGTAAGAGTACAATACATTATAGTATAGTGTATAGTACAGTATAGTGTAGTCTAGTGCAGTGTAGTATAGTGTAGTGTAGCGTAGTATAGTGTAGTGTGGTGTAGTGTAGTGTTGTGTAGTGTAGTGAAGTGTAGTATAGTATAGTATAGTATAGTATGATAAAGTCTAGTCTAGTGTATAGTATAGTATAGTATAATACGAGAATAGTATAGTCTAGTGTATAGTATAGTCTAGTCTAGTCTATAGTATAGTATAGCGTAGCGTAGCCTAGCATAGCATAGTATAGTATATAGTATAGTCGAGTATAGTATAGTAGAAAGAGTAGAGTACAGTAGAGTAGAGTATAGTATAGTATCCCACTCACTGTTATACACTGTTATATATGACATTCTTTTCTTCTTTGCTGTGAATGGAGGTTGTGTCTTCTGAATGTAGCGATTTCTTAAAAGCATTTTGCACTTTTTATAATCGAATTAGTTTTGTATGTGCTGTGTGGCGGCCGTTTAAACGGCTCCCCTGTTATAATTTCATCCCTTTTAACTTTGACTTTCCACCTCCTCCCCACTCACTCATTCACTATCATATACCAAATTTCTTCTTTCTATTGGCTGTAGGGATTTTGTGTCTTCCAAAGTGGCAATTCCTGATATGCATATCTAACTTTTTGATAATCACAGTAGTTTTGTATGTGCTGTGTGGCGGCCGTTAAACGTCTCCCCGTACTTACATTCAATACTGTTATCTTTTCATCGCCTAAGGGTTGCATTTGAGATTAACATCCAAACAAACTCCCTACTCACTCATTCACCCTATTATATATCTCATTCTCTTTCCTTGGTTGTGTAGAGGGAATGTTTCTTCTGAATGTGGTCATTCCTGATTTGCAGTGTGAATGTGGTCATTCCTGATATGCAGTCTGAATGTTGCCATTCCTGATATGCAGTCTGAATGTGGCCATTCCTGATATGCAGTGTGAATGTGGCCATTCCTGATATGCAGTCTGAATGTGGCCATTCCTGATATGCAGTCTGAATGTGGCCATTCCTGATATGCAGTGTGAATGGGGCCATTCCTGATATGCAGTGTGAATGTGGCCATTCCTGATATGCAGTCTGAATGTGGCCATTCCTGATATGCAGTGTGAATGTGGTCATTCCTGATATGCAGTCTGAATGTGGCCATTCCTGATATGCAGTCTGAATGTGGCCATTCCTGATATGCAGTGTGAATGGGGCCATTCCTGATATGCAGTCTGAATGTGGCCATTCCTGATATGCAGTCTGAATGTGGCCATTCCTGATATGCAGTCTGAATGTGGTCATTCCTGATATGCAGTCTGAATGTGGCCATTCCTGATATGCCGTCTGAATGTGGCCATTCCTGATATGCAGTCTGAATGTGCCATTCCTGATATGCAGTCTGAATATTTTTATGCAAATGTCCCCTTTTTTATAATCACAGTTTTGTTTGTGCTGTGTGGCAGCTGCAAAACGTCTCCCCGTACCAACATTCATTACTCCCCACAGCCAAGATGAAGAGAAAGCGGGACATGGTTAAATGAATGAGTGAGTAGGTAGGCGATTTGGAAAATGAATGTGAAATCAAACCCCGGAAGGAATTACAGATGACATTCACTTTCCAAATCCCCTACAATTTGCGATTTGGAAAGTGAATGTCAAATCAAACCCCGGAAGGAATTATAGATGATATAAACTTTCCAAATCCCCTCCGATTTGCGATTTGGAAAGTGAATGTCAAATCAAACCCCGGAAGGAATTACAGATGACATTCACTTTCCAAATCCCCTACCTACTCACTTATTCACTATCATAATCAGTTTTTAAACCATGTCCCTCTTTCTTTTTATCTTGGCTTTGTGGTGTGGCTGTGTCTTTTAGATGTGACAATTCCTGATATACATATTTCACTTTTATATTATCTCAGTAGTTTTGCATGTGCTTTTTCGCGGACGTCAAACGTTTTCCCGAACTTTCATTCAATAATTTTATTTTTTCGTTTATCAGAGATGAAGAGAAAGCGGGACATGGTTTAAAAACTGATCATATGAAAGTGAATGAGTGAGTAGGTAGGCGATTTGGAAAGTGAATGTGAAATCAAACCCTGGAAGGAATTACAGATAACATTCACTTTCCAAGTCCCCTACGATTTGCGATTTGGAAAGTGAATGTCAAATCAAACCCCGGAAGGAATTACAGATGACATTCACTTTCCAAATCCCCTACCTACTCACTTATTCACTATCATGATCAGTTTTTAAACCATGTCCATTTCTCTTTATCTGGGCTTTGTGGTGAGGCTGTGTCTTCTAGATGTGACAATTCCTGATATACATATTTCACTTTTATATTATTTCAGTAGTTTTGCATGAGCTTTTTCGCAGACGTCAAACGTTTCCCCGAACTTTCATTCAATAATTTTATTTTTTCGTTTATCAGAGATGAAGAGAAAGCGGGACATGGTTTAAAAACTGATCATATGAAAGTGAATGAGTGAGTAGGTAGGCGATTTGGAAAGTGAATGTGAAATCAAACCCCGGAAGGAATTACAGATGACATTCACTTTCCAAGTCCCCTACAATTTGCGATTTGGAAAGTGAATGTCAAATCAAACCCCGGAAGGAATTACAGATGACATTCACTTTCCAAATCCCCTACGATTTGCGATTTGGAAAGTGAATGTCAAATCAAACCCCGGAAGGAATTACAGATGACATTCACTTTCCGAATCCCCTACCTACTCACTTATTCACTATCATGATCAGTTTTTAAACCATGTCCCTCTTTCTCTTTATCTGGGCTTTGTGGTGAGGCTGTGTCTTCTAGATGTGACAATTCATGATATACAAATTTCACTTTTATATTATCTCAGTAGTTTTGCATGTGCTTTTTTGCGGACGTAAAACGTTTCCCCGAACTTTCATTCAATAATTTTATTTTTTCGTTTATCAGAGATGAAGAGAAAGCGGGACATGGTTTAAAAACTGATCATATGAAAGTGAATGAGTGAGTAGGTAGGCGATTTGGAAAGTGAATGTGAAATCAAACCCCGGAAGGAATTACAGATGACATTCACTTTTCAAGTCCCCTACGATTTGCGATTTGGAAAGTGAATGTCAAATCAAACCCCGGAAGGAATTACAGATGACATTCACTTTCCAAATCCCCTACGATTTGCGATTTGGAAAGTGAATGTCAAATCAAACCCCGGAAGGAATTACAGATGACATTCACTTTCCAAATCCCCTACCTACTCACTTATTCACTATCATGATCAGTTTTTAAACCATGTCCATTTCTCTTTATCTGGGCTTTGTGGTGAGGCTGTGTCTTCTAGATGTGACAATTCCTGATATATATATTTCACTTTTATATTATTTCAGTAGTTTTGCATGAGCTTTCTCGCGGACGTCAAACATTCCCCGAACTTTGATTAAAAAATATTATTTTTTCGTTTATCAGAGATGAAGAGAAAGCGGGACATGGTTTAAAAACTGATCATATGAAAGTGAATGAGTGAGTAGGTAGGCGATTTGGAAAGTGAATGTGAAATCAAACCCCGGAAGGAATTACAGATGACATTCACTTTCCAAGTTCCCTACGATTTGCGATTTGGAAAGTGAATGTCAAATCAAACCCCGGAAGGAATTACAGATGACATTCACTTTCCAAATCCCCTACGATTTGCGATTTAGAAAGTGAATGTCAAATCAAACCCCGAAAGGAATTACAGATTACATTCACTTTCCGAATCCCCTACCTACTCACTTATTCACGATCATGATCAGTTTTTAAACCATGTCCCTCTTTCTCTTTATCTGGGCTTTGTGGTGAGGCTGTGTCTTCTAGATGTGACAATTCATGATATACAAATTTCGCTTTTATATTATCTCAGTAGTTTTGCATGTGCTTTTTCGCGGACGTAAAACGTTTCCCCGAACTTTCATTCAATAATTTTATTTTTTCGTTTATCCGAGATGAAGAGAAAGCGGGACATGGTTTAAAAACTGATCATATGAAAGAGAATGAGTGAGTAGGTAGGCGATTTGGAAAGTGAATGTGAAATCAAACCCCGGAAGGAATTACAGATGACATTCACTTTCCAAATCCCCTACGATTTGCGATTTGGAAAGTGAATGTCAAATCAAACCCCGGAAGGAATTACAGATGACATTCACTTTCCAAATCCCCTACGATTTGCGATTTGGAATGTGAATGTCAAATCAAACCCCGGAAGGAATTACAGATGACATTCACTTTCCAAATCCCCTACCTACTCACTTATTCACTATCATGATCAGTTTTTAAACCATGTCCATTTCTCTTTATCTGGGCTTTGTGGTGAGGCTGTGTCTTCTAGATGTGACAATTCCTGATATACATATTTCACTTTTATATTATTTCAGTATTTTGCATGAGCTTTTTTGCGGACGTAAAACGTTTCCCCGAACTTTCATTCAATAATTTTATTTTTTCGTTTATCAGAGATGAAGAGAAAGCGGGACATGGTTTAAAAACTGATCATATGAAAGTGAATGAGTGAGTAGGTAGGCGATTTGGAAAGTGAATGTGAAATCAAACCCCGGAAGGAATTACAGATGACATTCACTTTCCAAGTCCCCTACGATTTGCGATTTGGAAAGTGAATGTCAAATCAAACCCCGGAAGGAATTACAGATGACATTCACTTTCCAAATCCCCTACGATTTGCGATTTAGAAAGTGAATGTCAAATCAAACCCCGGAAGGAATTACAGATGACATTCACTTTCCAAATCCCCTACCTACTCACTTATTCACGATCATGATCAGTTTTTAAACCATGTCCCTCTTTCTCTTTATCTGGGCTTTGTGGTGAGGCTGTGTCTTCTAGATGTGACAATTCCTGATATACATACTAGTATTTCACTTTAATATTATCACAGTAGTTTTGCATGTGCTTTTTCGCGGACGTCAAACGTTTCCCCGAACTTCAATAAGTTTCCCACGAAATTCAATAATTTTATTTTTTCGATTATCAGGGATAGCATTTACAGGGGGTAGGACGTGGCACTGCTTCCGAAGATAGTTAAGTGAGGAAAATGATGCATTGGGATAAAATTGGCGATTTAGTAGGCCTTTTTTTAAAACAAAGGATTTATTTTGAAAGGTTAGTGCCTTCATACTTTTTTTAATTTAAAATCCACCGTTGCATTTTGCAACCAGATGCCTAAGGTATCCTCGACACTTTGTTTCAGGAACACAGCTTTTGTAACAATAAAGTTATTGAAGGTTTTATACAGTATTTATAATGTAAACTCGCCAAAAATATCATGGTATTTTAGGCTGATCTTCAGACATCTGTGCACTACCATGTTGGGTTTTAGCATTTTATCAATAACAGATTCTTTTTTCTACTTGGTTCGTCCCCGATAAGCAACCCCCACGCTCGAAAGAAAACACGACATGCCATTATCTTGCATTCGAGGATTTGGACATTCCCTTTTGGCGTTACCTGGATAATTTTACTGAACAGGTTTTTCATAAAGCACACTCGTATTCACAGATTTGATTAAAGAGTATGTTTTTTTTTATTCTTATGGATATGTTTACTGATTCTGTTACATAAAAAACAACACATTTACAAAATTACCATATGAGCATACATGGTTACAAATAAATATTGAGCCTAATTTGAGGTAAAAGTTAGCATTCATTCTTCAGATAGCTTATCATGTTTACACTCCAAAAATTACTGCATTTCAAATTGCAATAGGTCACTTTTACAACAGGCGTATGCGTTTGAAAGAAAACTTTATAACTGTATACCTACAAAAAATATTTCTACCACGGTGTCATTTTGCGCGTGCTGGATGATGTAGTTAATGTATAGGAAACTGGATATGTTGTCCTATTTAGTTATGCCTTATACATCATAAATGATATTCCAACTTAATATGCTAAAATTCAGATAGTTATTATATAAGAACATAATTGTTAAAACAATCCAAGAAAAATAAATCTGTGAATATGCATGCGCTTTATGAAAAACCAGTTCAGTAAAGTTACATGAAACGCCAAAAAGGGAATGTCCCAATCCTCGAATGCCAGATAATGGCATGTCCTGTTTCCTTTCGAGTGTGGGGGTTGCTAATTGGGGACGAGGCAATTAGAAAAAATAATATGTTATTTTTACTTGATAAAATGCTTAAACCCAACATGATAGTGCCCAGATGTCTGAAGATCAGCCTAAAATACCATATTTTTGACGAGTTTACATTACCTATACTGTATAAAACCGTCAACTTTTTTGTTACAAAATCTGCATTCCTGTAACATAGTGTCGAGAGTATCTTAGGAATCTGGTTGCATAATGCACAGGTGGATTTTAAATTAAACATTGTAAAAAAGCACTTACCTTGCAAATTAAATCCATTTTTTTACAAAAAAGGCGGACTAAACCGCCATTTTTATCTCAATGCAACATTGTCCACGCTTAACTATCTTAGGGAGCAGAGCCATGTCCTACCCCCTGATTTAGCTCGATAATTCAGACCACATGTTGAGCTGCTCAGCTCATCTTGGCACTGTGGTATGGCTGTGTCTTCTTAATGTGACTGTACCTGATAACTCAGTTCACACCTACCTGAAACCGCTTATTTTGTGCCAATGCCAAGATGAGCAGAACAGCTCAACATAATCTCTGAATTATCGAGCTAAAAGATAAGGACAGAACAGAACAGATCTTTTATTTACACCCAAGTATGGTAACATACAATAGGGGCAATATAACACAGTATCTGTTAAATCATACAGAGAAGGAATCACTCATCAGTTTGTCACAGAATCGCACATTAATTTGTCACAGAATCACTCACAAGATTGTCACAGAATCGCGATTAAAGTTGTCACAGAATAACTCGTAGATTTTTTATGGAATCAACATTTAGATTGTTAATTGAGATAAATCGTTTGTCATCGACGTCAGCATCTCCAGAAGGATTGTCTTCAAGAACAGGAAGATCGCTCTCAGCTGACCTATCACAGCAACATTAAGTGTGCAATTCCATTCCATTTAGTTGCTATAGCAAAAAGAATCCTGGAACAAATTATATTTCTTTTTAAGAAACAGGTATGTCTTTGTCACAAAGAACAATGTTACAAAGTTTTGAGGAAATGGGATAATAAGCTATAAAGAAAACTATAAACGCAATGCCCATCCGGCCCTCTGCCCTCGCTGTTTTTGCTAATTTACATCATTATTTTGTTTAAAAATGTCACAAAAACTGAATTGCTGCACATATTTGCTTTTTTAAGATATTACTACAATATCTGAAAGTACAAAATTTACAACTTTTGAGAAAAGTTTTTTAAAAGCAGACATTTGGGACTAGAAATGCAGGAACAATGAAATCATATACCAATTTTTCTTTTTTGTGCTCTGGTAACTGGACAGCCTTTGTGCGAGTCTCAGACACGTGTATTGCCAAACAATTCTGTAATTATCGATACAGTAAACATCCGGCCAGCTGTAAATTTGAAGTTTAAAAAACACAATAAATGGAAGATCTAAACCAAATTGTATTTTTTACAAGTTCAGAAAAAAGGAAGCGCGCGTCAATCTAGCTTAATGATTAATTTCTGACTTTAACAAGTTTCGTTTGAAATGATGAATGACACCTTTTCTATCACCTGCCTCGAAAATTAAGTATAAAAGTAAAAAAAAGAAATGAATTAAAGAATACACATCCAAAATTCTAAGTTCCAAATCTATATCTTTTAACTTGTAAGAAACAGTCAAAAAGAAGTTATCATTATTGTTGTTTTGTTCATGCAGATGATAGTGTATATACCTTGTATTGAAATGATAAGACTAAAACTTTTAAAGTTATGAGCAATCTTAATAACAATATTAAAGCCATTGAAAAGCACTTAACTAAAAATCAGTCAAAAAGAAATTATCATTATTGTTGTCACAAATGTCATTGACCATACAGATGATGTTCCATGTATTAAAATGACAAGAATTTTAAACTTATAAGCAACAGTAATTTCATATAAGTCATTTGAAAATGTTTTAACTAAAACAGTCAAAATGCAGATTCTAAGTATGAAGTTAAAAGTAAAGTCCTTTCAACGTTCTAAGCAACATTAAGATTCAAATTAAGTTTGTAACTACCGGATGCCGCTGCTGTCGCTGCTGACTACGCCGCCGCTGAGGTAAAACGGGATCCCTATTTGACTACCAGTTTCCGCAGGCGACACAGTAATACGAATCTGTAACAAAAATTAAATTTTAGTAACAATGACCTTGACCTCGAAGGTAGGAAGCTGGGTCGTATGCATGGCATATTGATCTGGTGATCAAGTGCCTTAGTTATTTAAAAATTCGCTGAGTTACAGTCCGGTCTGAAAATTCCACTTTTAGTAATAATGACCTTGAACTTGGATCTAGGAGGCTGTGCTTGATATGTTGTCTTATTATGGTAAAACATGATCAAATTATTTAGACAAAATATTTTTTTAAATAAATTTTAAGTGGGAGGTACTCCTGATTATTCTTCAACCCCTATCCTCATTTTTATTGGTGCAAGGTTTAGGGAAAAATGAAAAAGTAACTTTTTGTGGTGAGGAAGGGCTGGTGGACAGATACGTGAATCCCCGCCACACCTTCAAGTACAATGAAGTACAAAAGGGGATGTAAACTAATTCAAATGCAAATTATAATAATGGACAAACCAACCTGGTTTATGACAGTTAAGAAGCTTCAAAGCTGTTATCATCATGCTTAAAATGCATAAAAGAAACAACCTTGCATGTAATCTTAAACCATTGATAAGTCCAAAAAGTGGAAAAATGACCATAATTAAATCAAATACGAGGTAGAGTTGTGGTTTTTGGCAAAATCACAAGTAAGTTCTAAAAATGGAAACTTTCTGGTGCCTGAACCTGTACATGAAAATAATTAACATAAAAATCAGACAAGTAACCTATATTCAAAGATTATTTAGTACAGAGTATTCAAGACAAATTGCAACACTTACAGTATTCTCAATTCTCAATGCCAATACTCTGTGCAGAACTTGAGAAATATCCAACTAGCCGAAACTGGTTGACAATTTCTTTAAGTACTAAATGGGGAGATAACCCCAGAAATAAGGTAGCCAGAGTTATGTAACTTGTTATGATCATGACGATCATGACCTGTAAACTGTTAGGTGAGTGTATAAACTTTCATTCCAATGCTCTTTAAGAAATTGAGAAATATCCAACTTGCCGAAACATGTTAACCATTTTTCTAAGTACATAATGAGGAGATAACCCCAGAAAAAAGGGACATAGAGTAATGTAGTCAGGGTCAGGGTCATGACTTGTGCACTGTTAGGTAAGTATGTAAACTTTCATACCAATGCTCTTTGTAGAAATTAAGAAATAATTAACTTGCCGAAACTGGTTAACCAAATATATCTAAGTACAAAATGGGTATATAACCACAGAAATAAGGTAGCCAAATTTGCACCAATCAATGTTATGAATGTACTGTTTATTTTATATGTGGTAAGAAAAGTTAAAACAGTAAAGAAATAATTAGATTTAAAAATAACCCAAAATTCTGTTGCAAACACAAAAACTAAGCAAAATAAAACATCGATTCAAATGCTTAATACAAGAGTAATATAATACTGACACAATATGTAAGGTCCTTTAAAAGAACTTTCAATGATGAAGAGAGAAACATTTTTACTTTTTGTCATCTATTTTCGCGTGACGACTGCCATAGTACCTTAAACTAAATTTTGAACTTAATAACTGAAGAGCAAACAGTGTAGACCTGGATCAGTCTGCAGGATACGGATGCTTGCCACTGTACTGTATAATGAACGCGTTTTCTAATTCTAGTCAATGTGAAATGACATTATTCACAGATATACAACTGTTGTAATCATGTTTAATATCCACATTGATTAACCTTTATTAATCTTTTACTGCATGAGATATGGTTGATATCCCATGGGAAACAGTGTAGTTCAAGATCAGCTGGCACGTCAGGATCTAAACTGTTCCCTTTCAGATTAATTATGTTATTTCTGACAAAGAAGTGATCAATATAGATCCAGATCAGATGGCATGGATGTGCCAATTGATTTGGATCTACACTTATCATACTTGCGATAAAGCCTGTATATATGGAGTAAGGGTTAAATTACAAAATTGATACAACTCGTCAGATTAGAAATTCCGTATCAAACGATGTCCAGCTTCCCGTGTTCTATTTGACGTCATATACTACGTCACACTAGGTTGTCGTAATTTTCCGGCACACAACGAACTCCAAAATAGGAAATTTCCGTCGCAGTTTTACAGACGTTACGGTATTTTTACGCCATTCATAAATTTTCTACGCCAGTCATAAATTTACTATCGAGTTACTATTTTTTATTTCTGCTTTTACTTTTATGAAAACCACGTTTTTTGATTATTTAAATTTTGTTGTTTGGTTTATTTAAATTTGTTTTGAGCGAGAAAGGTTTATAATAAAAGGAACATTATGACAGTATGGAGTCTGTATGTTCGTATTATTTCTCGTTGCGTATTTAAACCTCATCACGCTCGACCTTCGGTCTCGCGCGATATTGTTTACATACCCCACTCGAAAAATACGAACCTACAGAATGCATACTGTTATAATATTCCATATTTAATAAAATATAAATGCTTTTGATGAACGAAAAGTTCTGTTTGGTTTTTCCTAGGCGATTGTTTTAGTTAAATGTGTCACAGATTTCAGCAAGAAGTAACAATAATCTATTATTTTCTCACAACTTATCGGCAATTAAAGTGCATATTTCGGCTAAAAATGTTAATTTTACGTCAGAATGCATAATAAGCAGTGTCGTCTGCTCAACTTGATGACGTCATTCCAAAGATTAACGTCAACTGTCCGCTGACAGCTTTTCCTGTGACGTGGTCTACATAAGATCTTTGTGTTGCAAAGTTTTCGTTGGTGGAAATCCCGGTAAGACATAAGAAAACGGTAACAGGTCTTACCAACTCAGGACGTATAAGAGACTGGTCTCTTGTTACTGTTGTTTATGGACCCACAGCGTAAGCTATGAGGGAAGTAGTCGCCCAACCAGAACCAATCCGGCTACAACGGCAATCGTGTGACCTTTGACCACCTGAAATTGAAAATATCTTTTACAACTTTTTTTGTTCTTTTTGTTCTTTTTTCTTTTGGCTTAAAGGTGCCTGGTCACATAGAGCTATCAGGAAGAAAATATCAAGTGTGTTTAAATATCGAAATTTATCATTTAAACTGTAAAAGACCTGTAAACAAATTAAATGATATGTAATATTCTTACAAAGTCAACGTACGAGTGAATATATTTCAATTGCAAAAGACTTGTAAGCAAAGTAAAAGACATGGAAACACAGGCAATTATTATTGTTATTTAGCGGTACAATTTAATATTTACCACAACCGAGACATGGAAGTAGTCTACCCTAAACTGTGAAAATGCATATTTAAGTTAATTAAGTGGCTGAATAGGTTTATGGGAAAACGTACAAAATATTTTGTTCTCAGAATCAAATGATAGATGTATATTACAATTTTGCGCTAATTGCTGGAAACAAACTAATCGAATGATGCCACGCGCGTCCTTGGAAATAGCGCCACCTTGCGGAAATGGATTTTTCGCTGGGCGAAGTTTCGTTTGTGCCAAATAACTTTAAAATAAAATTGACCGACTTAGATTTGTAAACAGATTTAAGAGTGTAAGTCATGCCAAAAAAAGACTGTCGTTGTGCGATATCGTTGATTAAACAAGGTCTTGGTTCTATTTTGTTGGTAAAATGCTCATTCTGTTCCATTAATAATAAGGTACCAATGGGCAAAAGACATTCAACTGGAGACAATACTCTCAACAGGTGCTTTCCCGTCAGTATAAAACTGGTAGCAGAGAAACAGTAATAATAATAATAATAATAATAATAATAATAATAACTTTATTTTAAGAAGGTAACTCATTAAGACAAAATCTATGACAACAAATACAAACAAATACAATATTTGCAATCATAGAAATTTAATCAAATGAAGAAATTGCTTATTTTCAATGAGGCCTTCTAAAATGATTAAACGAAAAATATACACTACAACATATAAAACATCAATACTTAAAGACAACCACAATCAATCATAAACACTATATGAAAATCTTGATTTCGAATATGCATCATGCAATATATACAGTTACTTTTATTATAACTAATTCTAATTCCTTTTTATGCAATCAATAATTACTTTTAACGATAACATCATTATATTTTGTGTTAAACATGTGAATATTTGCGCAGGTGTAATAGCTGAAGTTGAAAAATGTTCAGAATGTACATAAGTTTACCCGTGATTGGCATTAATTCACCTAACCCCCTCGAAACCACTCGAAACCAGCTCCCTCTGGCGGTATTTCCTATCCAAATTACTTACACGTTAAAGATACATGTAGCCCAACAGACTGGGCATATTATAGCCTGTTGTCTCAACGACTTTGAATTGCATATTTGTTTTGTCTTGAAGCCGCACATGTCTCCTTTAAAAGCAAACATTTTTGGCACAGTTTGTTTACAAATTGCTTGAATTGCTTTTGTCACTTTAAAGACCGCTAAATCCGTTTAATGAGTATTTTGCGTTGCAATTTTGTAACAGACTCATTGTACGGGTTTACATCACAAAAAAGTAAAATAGGCATATCTGGAATAGCCACATTCGGAATGCACGTTTTAAGTGCTTAAAACTAATCAATATAACATGGTCTCAAGAACAACAGGTTTATATCCAAGTTAAACTATATGATCACACGATTTCTTGCATGTTACTCTCTTACGGTTCATTTCTGTGGCATAGAAATGAAACACAAACTTCCACTTTTGAGAAACCGGCGAATTCGATCATAATCTTTACTGTCGCTTTTTGATTAATTAGGTTATTTCTGACCAATATGCGAACAGTGTAGATCCTGATCAGACACGACGGATGAGCCGACTGGATCTGGATCTACACATGTCGCACATGCGATAAAACCAGTATACATGGAGTAAAAAGTTAAGTTTTGACCTGTCAGATTGTAAATACTGTTTGTTATTGTTTGTGTTCTTTTTGTTAAAGATAAAGGATATATCTTGAATTAATTGCAGTAGTTCGTATTATTTACGGTGTTCCGTATGGACAAACTTAAATTTTCTCTCTCCCTTTACCGCGATGTATGATGTTAGGATGGTGAAATTACGATGATACGATGGCACGATGATGAAAACGCGAAGGCACGATGGTGAAACCACGATGGCGACAACACAAAGGTACGTTAGTACTATGTTGAAAACGCGATACAATACCGCGGTTTCCTCATCGAACCATCATTATTTCACCATCCGGCATCGTGCCATCGTTGTTTCACCATCGTGTCATTGTTGTTTCACCTAACATAGAAAATTCTACCGGTTGATTTTCGAAAAAAAAGAAATCTTTACAGTGTGTGTTTTTTTTTTGTTTTTAGCCAGGGGAGCATTAAGGAAACAAACCTACTTAAACGACGGATACCCGTGCGGTTCCAAATTGTTAGTTGTATGTCATTAGCAATAGTGAGCTTATATCAAAATGTGCTTCAGCCAGACTCGGGTCTGTATCTCAGAGTCTGTGGGTTCAGCTAGTTTCATATCCTTTCCGCGCCCAACCCTGCTTTCCGGACGGATGTCCGTAACGTATTTAAACGTGACAAAATTTTGACTTCCCAAAACCCGACCCTGTTTTACTGGAGGACGCCCGAAACGTTTTAAAACGTATGCTTTTTTCACGATTTTAAACACATAACGTAAATCTGCGTAAATTTTTTAATTCCCGTTGATAAGTGTATTTTTGAATAAAGCATATATGCTTTTGTCCGTTACAGGTATTTTACCTTTTAATGAAATTCGGAATTTCAACATGGTAAGAAACCCGATAAATAACTGTAAAACACGTTATCTAACGTTACGGTCTTTCTTCTGTAAAAAAGGTGGAATATGCATATCAAGAATAGTGCGTTTAAATCCCGAATTTCAACGCTCTTTTACGTAATGGGTGAAAAATTCGGTTCATCGCAGGAAGACTGTAACGTAAAATTCCGTAAATTAATTAATCTAATTAACAGTCATTAATTTTTATGCCATTGCAAAAAATGTCATTTTTTAGTTATTACTAGGTAGATATAGGTATTGTTTAAAATAATGCATAACTGTTTTGGAGCCACTTTTTTATTTTAACAATGAAAGATGAAGAAACAGCAACACATGTAATTATATTTTTTTCTTAAACTGAATTTTTTAAAATCACTAATTTTCTTATCAAATTATCTAAGTCACATGTAAACAATTTCTTTCTAATGCTCTGGGTCAAACGGTACTCCAGTTATTGAGCGGAAACGAAGTGTGACAGACGGACAGGGCAAAAACAATATGTCTCCCCCCCCCCCCCCCCCAGAGACGTCGCCGTTCTGTAGTCGCACCTATCATACTGCAGAAACTACCTCACTGGACAATACGTCCCCGAAAAACCAATAACTCTAGATAACAAAGCGATCGATTGTTATCCCGATATACCTTTAACTGCCTTAGGGCAAAAACCGATAAAATAATAGTGCGCGCAAACTTATGGTTTAGTATCGCATCAATAAATTAAATTTAAGTAATGCGGACTGTTTGGTTTAAGATGCTGTTTTTTTTTATTATACAAAAACAATTATAAAGGAGTATATTAAATATTTAAAAGAAAAACACTCATATTCATTCATATACTTATTTTATTTTCCTCCAGTCCAATTTAACAATTAGTTATCACCAACTAACTAATTTGAAACAGTACATTTAGTCACAATAAAATATAAGCTATATAAATAAATAAATATGTCCGACTATTTCATTTATTTTGTAGCGTGCACCCTTTATTCCTAAATGGATATAGTTGCGAATTCAGACAAGCGAATGTCACATATAGACCGTGATACGTAGTTGTCAATAACACTGGTTGGTAAGTTGCAGGATGGTTCCCATGTACAGTCAGATGTTGGATACCCAGACCACTTCACCAAATATTCATCGCTTCCCTAGAAATAAAGAAAAATAATTGTAAGAGTAACATAAAAACGTTCCCAGTCTAAATGGATAATGGAAATTCGGTATTTCATTTCAATGATGAAAGTCCAAAATAATCATTATAAAACTATGTTTGAAGACCAGTCTCAAATCTCAATCATCTGATTGGCTGATAAAGCGAACAGTCACCATTTCAGCCAGCCAGACGGTTAAGATATAAGACTGGTCTCCAAACATTGTTTTATGATCTGTGGTCATTATTTTTGAAAGAGAAAAAGGAATAATTAACAAATGTAAATAGATCTACTATAAAATAATTAGTTTAACTAATTTTTACTAAATATAAATTGATAAATAATAAAAAATTTGATTCATATATGTTTTTTTATCACCTTTCAACTTTATGAATCCGTATTCAAACTTTTCATATTCAACAGTATCTTCATTTAGTTATAAAATAGTAATATTTTTGCGCATGTGTAGACCCAGCTTACTAACGTCTAAATACGTTATTTACTGTTCGCTACTTAATAAAACAGCATTGTCTGTTAAGCAATTTATTTATTAAAAACCCTTGAAATAAAAGAATGTAAAAGACGCGAATTCAGTTAGAATGGTACACATTTTTTGAAGTACACATCAAGATGGAAATTTATTATACATGTTTTATTAAAGAAATCTAAATTGGGTATTTATTGAGGTTAGCCGTTTAGCCTAAGGACTGCTAAGTAAACTTCGTTCTACGTTTCACTTCAAGATAATTTTATGCTTTCATTTCCAAAGGTTTAACATAAAAATTGAAATTATAAACTCAATTCCTGACTTTAAATTTCAAGTCTGTCGTTTTTCTTTTGTTTTACCAGATTTTATTTTTAACAGCGTATAAACGAAATAAATTCCTGCATTAACGGGGCACTTAGTCCGGATGTTAACAATTAACCCGCAATTATGTGCAATAAAACTGCCAATTAACCTGCAATCATGTGCAATAAACCACCACAATAGTTTACACCAAATGGGAGATTTTGTTTTGTTTTAAAATCAATAGAAATAATACAAACTTGAAATAGTTGTTGTAACAAAAATAATATCGTACAGTTTATACGCTCGTTATTTTCACAGATAAAGCAGAATAGTGAGACAATTAATGAAATGGTTTATTTAAATTGATCTTATATTAAAATATCGCAAATGCATTAGCAAAATCATATGTAATCCAAATAAGTTATTGGTAAATGTGTGTTTAAAAAAAATTAATTTTCAGATTTCCTTTAAATTGTTGTATTATCTTATTGTAATAAATAAAACATAGATTAATATTGGTACATGTATTAAAAAAGATGTTTTTATTTGTTTCCAGATATTGATAAATTCTATGTTCGAAATGAATTTTTAACAGTCAGGTTTAAGTGTCTGAAATAGTAATAATATGCGGTATCTTATTTATAATCAATAATTCTTTTAAATGAATGTACAGCAGATAAGCAAGATAAGTAAAATAGTAATGTAAAATAGACAAAAAACAAGAAGAGAATGACAGAGTAATTAGTTTTTACAGAAGAATTATACTTACATCATTTGTGGTTGATCCCTTCCGGTACCAAATAATACGTTCTACGAAATATTCGTCAGGTAGCACTTGTCTAGCTAAAGCACGAGTTGAGGTAATCTCTGGCAGTGGCTCTCCCTCATGCAGTAACTTATAGTCAGGTTTTTTTTCAAATATTTCTCAGAGAAGCCATCATCAGAGTTTATGTCAGTTACCAAAATGACAGGTGTGCAACCGTGGACTTGTGTCAAGGTTGGGGATTCGAATCTTTAAATGACACGAACACCTGAGAGATATTCGCAGTTTGCAATTTAAGGTGTGATTTGTTTCAAGTTTAAGGACAAACGTGATTATTCGCCGCATCCAGTAGATAAATCACAGATTACCTTAATTAATTAAGAGTTTGAGTCGATTCAAGTCGGCGTCTTTTGAAGCTAGCGTGCCTTAAAATGTAATTTATATAATTAATTGAATAAGTTGAACAACAAAATCAATAATAGGAACAACAACAACACTTTTTCGCAATTTTCATATCCATACGCCTTTGCTATTACCGGCATTTAACCAAAACTGTAAATTACAAATTTATTCTACAGCAGGTAAAAATCAGTTTTATTCAATACATGCTAAAATAGCACATTGTTTCATTTAAACGGCTAAACCGTCTTTTCCAACTGCAATATAAAATATCTGCCTCAGGCCAATATGACGTCAAACGATTTTTATCGATACAGCACAATGATTGTATCGGCTCAATTTTGAGAAAATTCAAAAATAGCCTAACTTCAACCTCAAAACAGACTATCGCAACATAATTTTTCTAACTAAAAAAATATATCATTTGAAAGATTAATTAGTCTTCTTTTTGAATCCGTTTGCACCTAAGCTTTTATTGCAATTTAATTAGTGTAATTAATTCATTTAAAACGGACAGGTCGGCGATTTTGCACGATTTTCAATAGAATATATAGGAGGCTGAGATGGTTAACTTAAACCTTAAAACAGACTATCGCAACATACTTTAATATTTATAAAATAAACATATAATTATCAAGCAAAGATTAAATTTTATGAAACCGTTTGCACCTAAGGATTTAGATGAACAGAAAAAAAGTTATGCTCATTAAACCAACTAGTGCCTTCTTTGTTCTATAGAGCGAAAAATTTGCGTATCGGAAAACCCGGTGAGGTAGTTTCTGCAGTATGAATATTCAAATTAATTTGCGGAAAAAAATGCGAGATGACCCGAATAAATTTTAACAGTTCAATTTTCAGCAAACAAGCATCATGATTTATTATAGGCATTTCATTTCTCTTTATCGAATCAGTTTTCACAACGTCATTCGATTAATTTTGTTGCCAATCAACGCGCAAATTTGTAATATACATCTAGGTAAATTAATTCTTTAAATCTGAGAAATATATATATATATATTGTACGTTTTCACATGAACCTGTTGAGCCACCTTATGAAATATGCCAAGGGATAATCAAATAAATACAGATACTGTACTTTTATCTTTTTAAACTTTGCTTTATACCATTAGATATTGAATGTAAATGGATTAATTAGTGACGAGTCAAAATAATCCTCCTGTTTTTTTTCCTAGAGGAAGAGAGTTGTTGCACAGCTAATGTTGGCGTATTGCACGAGGATGAATCTACTAAGGTGATGATATGTGCAGAATATTTTGTACTGTGATGTCGATGAGCATAAAAGTTTTACCGCAGGTTTTAGAACACTATGATCACATGACTTAAAAGTCATGTGAGCCCGAAAGTAGTCCAAATCTATAACAGAGGTGAATGCAGTGTGCCTTCAGTGTAAGAGAGTGCTTTGCACCTGCAGTGTGAGGCATGAGCTTGGAATACGAAACTTATTCATTTTCGGCTTCGTCTTTAGCTTACAATTCTTAAGGGGCAGACAAACAAACTTGTTAGTAGAGCAAAATAAAAGTGGTTAACACGTTTTTAATGTCATTTAATGAAACAGTAGGGAATTGACCCCATTTAAGTGGCAAGCTTTTATTTTGGTTGTTATCAATAAGAAAGCTGGGAACCGATTAATGTTTGAAATTCTGCATCGTCGGAAGACCAGTTTTCGCGACCAGAATTTGAAAGTTAATGTAGCTTAAAATTTAATAGGCATGTTTTGAATTTTAGTTAACTTTGTTTTCATAGACTTGAATGTCATTGTGATGTCGGTTATGTGCCCTTTCTGTTTTATGTATGTGTTAATAGAGAGCAAGTGGACTTGTTGTGTTGTGATTCGTCGGTTTAACGATATATATAAAAAAAACATTTACTGCCACCTAATGCTATACAGCAGAATCTTAATAGGACAAGATGAAATAAAATAAATACTGAACCTGTCTGTTACCTCAATTTTCAATAAATATTCTCTTTTCATCAGGTCTAAGATTGGATGTTTTTAAGAATTTGCGAATTTGCAGACTGTCAGTTTATTTATAGACAAACGTGGTTTAAATCTATCGACACGAGTCAAAATTGAAATCTTGGCACTTCAAAATATTGGGACAAAATTGAATTAAAACCTAAAAATAAAATGATATTTTTTATTGGAAAACAAACATTTTAAAAGGGATCTTGGTTATGATCAGATATTTGCGAGGAACATCATGGTGACCATGTTTCAGCAAAATCAGCGGTGTGAAAAAAAACTTTCACTACTTTAGTTTATAAATTATGTCACGATATTTGCCATCAGCATCTATAAAATGCTTTGATTTGAGAGTTTCTAAAAATGTTTTAATTGTGTAGTAACCCATGTCCATAGATTTACAGATACATTTGTCTTTAAATAAACTGACAGTCTGCAAATTTGCAGACAGTCTGTAAAACGGCCATTTTCAGACCGATTCATTTACATATCAAAATGAAAAAAAAACATCATATATACACTTACGGGTCCACAGGTCATATGTTTGCACATCCTTTGTACTGAAGTCTATTGTATGGTCAGCCGTCTTGTCTACACCATCCCCTGTGCAGAAAACCACTCAGTCCTTGCGCAAAACAAGTCAATCCTGGCGCAAAACCACTCAGCCCTGGCGTAAAACCAATCAGTCCTGGCGCAAAATCACTCAGTCACTGTACAAAACCACACAGTCCCTGTACAAAATCACCTGGTCGCTGCACAACAACACTCAGTACCTACGGAAAGAAATTTAACAATTCAATTTCACTCTAGCAACTTTCTAATTATAACCAGAATGGCCCCTGCCAAGAGCATGAGTCCTAAAAGCAAAGGGTCATGGGTTCAAGTCATACATTAACTTCTGTTCTTTTCATTTCTCTCTCTCTCTCTCTCTCTCTCTCTCTCTCTCACTCTCTATCTCTCTCTCTCTCACCCTGCTACAATAGTCCTGGGTTCAAGTACCAGCCCGGCTGCACTTCTCTCGTACCCTGTTACAATGGTCCTGGGTTTAAGTCACAGCCCGGCTGCTCTTCTCTTGTACCCTGTTACAATGGTCCTGGGTTTAAGTTTCAGCCCGACTACACTTCTCTCTTACCCTGTTACAATGGTCTTGGGTCAAGCACCAGTATCCGACTGCACTTCTCTTTTATCCTGTTACAATGGTCCTGGTTTCAAGTCCCAGCCAGACAACACTTCTCTCTCTTACCGTGTTACAATGGCCTGGGTTCAAGTCCCAGCCCGACTGCACTTCTCTCTTTCCCTGTTACAATGGTCACCGGTTCAAGTCCCAGCCCGACTGCTCTCTCTCTCTCTCTCTCTCTCTCTCTCTCTCTCTCTCTCTCTCTCTGCTCTCTCTCTCTCTCTGTCTCTCTCTCTCTCTCTGTCTCTCTCTCTCTCTCTCTCTCTCTCTCTCTCTCTCTCTCTCTCTCTCTCTCTCTCTCTCTCTCTTTCTCTTACCCTGTTTCAATAGTCCTGGGTTCAAGTTCCAGCCCGACTGCACTTCTCTCTCTCTCTTACCCTGTTGCAATAGTCCTGGGTTCAAGTCCAAGCCCGACTGCACTTATCTTTTACCCTGTTACAATGGTCCTGTATTTAAGTCCCAGCCCGACTGCTCTTCTCTCTAACCTTGTTAAAATGGTACTGTGTTCAAGTCCCAGCCCGGCTGCACTTCTGTCTTACTCTGATACCATGGTCATGGGTTCAAGTCCCAGCCCGGCTGCACTTCTTTCTCTCTTACCCTGTTTCAATGGTACTGGGTTCAAGTCCCAGCCCGGCTGCACTTCTCTCGTACCCTGTTACAATGGTCCTGGGTTCAAGTCCCAGAACGGGACTGCACTTCTCTCTTACCCTGTTACAACTCTGGTAAAAATCGTCGCAGGAAAAATCTTTTCTTTACGATCATCTAAACATCCTTCTTGATCATCTGTGCAAGTTTGGAAGAAATCCGTTCAATCGTAAATGAGGAGTTGATGCCTCAAGATTTGGGTGACGAACGGACGGACGGGCGAACGTACGTACGGAAGATTGCAACCCTATATGCCTCCCATTTCGCGGGGGCATAAACACAGCAACTCTTATAAGTACATTTAAAGATACAACTATACATGTACTTATTTAAAAATCTAAATTTACTTACACTGCCACAACAGCAGCAACAGAACAGGTAATGGCTAAGTAACCCTATCTGAGTTGGACAACGGTGGCCAAAAATTCACTACACATGTCCCCACGCCATGCTTTTCCATGTTGTTCTCTCCAAAATTACTGTTACAATATTTTAACACTATCTAAGATCACAGCCGAACGCTTTCCTTTTGTTGAAAATTTGAATGGTCCTTTTGACAGGCGGTACTATTTCTTTATGATATTGTGATAGTGACCGCACTATATAATAACTTTGCTAATAGATCTGAATAGCTTCTGCCATTTTCCTTAATAAATAGTACAACAAAAAAGTACAGTTAATAATTACCATATAAAGCATATTCACTGGCGTTTGACCAGCCGCCCAGCCCACACCCTGCCAACGTAATAAACCCTTTTTTTTCTTGTCCATTCTATCAAAATATGCGAACATTCGCAGTCAGAATTGAATTTTTAAGAATTCATACTAATATTCAATGTATATAAATAAAATTATGGCTTCACGAATCATTTATTGAGCATATGAATGTTTAATGTCATACAAAACAAAATAAAAGTAAAATTTGTAGTAATTTCATACCGTGGGCGCAGCCTTTCTGTGTGAGTCCAAACTTCCTATACTTCCTATTTTGTCAACGATAACTGCTACGGAAAGACAGTTCATAATGTGGACAACAGCAGAAATGTACAAAAACAACATTCTCGAAGTGACTAGACTATAGTTTGGCATCCATGTTTGTTTACACTTCTTAAATTGCAAGGTATGGTGTACAATATTGGACATAACTTTCAATGTTATCATCGAATTATCTGCCTTTGCAGCGAAGGTTGAAATAGAACATATCTCAGGGATTTCAATAGCTTTTGAAAACCAGGGATCGTCTGACCCCTGAGATGACCCTGTTGAGAATGTTCAAGTGGTCATAATCAGATCGTTGCGAGTTATATCTTCTATACAGTGAACTTATTACTTATAAAATTGCTAAAACTTCATTTTAATTTATATCCAAGGTTAAAATAAGTATTAATTTCATATTTAACATGCACTATAGATACAATATTTTTCTTTATTCTTGATATATTTGACCACTATTCCTAAATTATCCTGCATCAAAATGACCCCAAGCTCAGAATAAGGTGGGGTCAAAAGTGCAAAAATTCAAATTTGCTTGCATCAAAATGCAAGAATCTGCATTAATTGAAATGCCTGTTATCTATTACCAAATGAAATATTTATGACTAAATGAAATGCACACAATAATTAGGAGTGTTCTTAAAATGTGTAATCAAATGTGGATGTAAAATTATGTGTACAGTTACTTGGAAAATGTTGTTTTTGTACAGTTCTACTGTTGTTTAATGGATGATCTTCCAAGACATTGTTGAACTTGTTATGGACTGTCTTCCTCTGGCAGTGGTTGTTTACAACAGTGGAAGTATAGGAAGTATGGACTCCGACAGAAAGTCTGTTTTCAAGGTAAGAAATTGCTACATATTTCTCTTTTATTATATATTTTGCATGACCTTTGGTTTACAGTTTAAAAGTCATACTGGGATGTTAAAATAAATATAAAAAACAACAACTTTTGACAAATCTCTGCCATTAAGGTGCTATGGCGGTCATCACTGAACTGTCATCGATAAAAAGAAAAAAATATTTTAATCTCTCTTATGGCAGTTCAATAACACTTATCACAAATCAATGTTATTTTTTGTCTTTATTTTACAAATTTTAAGAGAAGTTAGAACAGTGGAAAATATATAGACCTAAATTCCCTTAACTTCTTTTTACAACCGAACACAAACAACTATCACAAAAACATCAATTTGAATGCCGACGTGAATATGTTACTGACAACAAAAGGTAAGGTCCTTTTGTCTAACAAATGTATATGATATGAGATATTGCAAAAGTGTGTTTGACCTTGAATTTGCTTTTTGCTCTTGGTTATTGCTGATGCTTGGTATCCTCAATCTGTTGGTAATAATAAGTTGTTCTTGGTAAATGGTTGAAAAGTTTGAAAAAGAGGTGTACATAGGTATTTAGTTGCAGGAGTCCTTATAGGACCATTTACTTGTTTGGTGATATGAGAACCTGTTAGGGCAAGTGTGAGGTAGGTGCACCCTAGAACCTGGTTTTGCCACTGACCGTTCCAAGTCTGTAACCCCAAGGGTTCTCGTTTTTGTTAATTGTTTTTGGCGTATTATTTAAATTTTACATACTTATAACAAACAGCCTTTCTTTTTCTTTCTTATTTTTGCTGTGTGGGGAGGCTGTGTTTTGTGAGTGTTGCGATACCTGATATGCATATTTGACTTTCTTATAACTCAAATGCTTTTGACAGCAAATTTAATACAAAAAATTATACTGGTTATCGAACTTGTACGAGATATTTTGCCGAGTTTCGTAAAGAACGGATAATAACGGTTTGAGTTGTTGGAGGGCGGACAAGGTTAATTTTCCACTTTCGGTATAAATAAAGCACCATAACTCAGAAGTGGCTGGTGCTTTGGCTGGTTATCAAACTTGCCCGCGATATTATGCCCTTTAACATTTTCCCAACTTTCGTAATGATCGGACTACACCTGTTTAGTTAGAAAGAATACATCGCTTTGGACACCGCCGACCCCACCCACTCGACCGTCCGCCGTGGATGTTCACATAATACGACCCGTCTTCTGAGGGCGTATGAAAAGTTATATATCTGAAAACCGAAATTCTTCATTTCACTTCATGAGAATTTTTAAATCTTACGTTTTGTTGGTTGTTGCTCATCATACCGAGTTGGTATTGTAACATGCCGATTTTGACCACAAAAAACGCAGAATGCTTAAAAACTTGAATTACCAATAGCTAATATGCCCCATGTACACATAATTCATTATTTAATGTCGCAAACACAGTTATTTCACACCATAAAAAGGATTAAACATGTTTTTTAATGCAAATATATCTTAAAAATATCGTATTTCTGTTTACTTACAAATATCAAATTTTCATGTTAAAAAAGTGGGTGGGGTAAATGAAAATAAGTTTCTATATTTTTCATTTCAGAATCTAATTTTAATCAAGTGAGAGCAAAAGTTGATAGAAGAGTCTTTAAATTATCTAAAAAGGATAACTTTTTGCAAACCTTTTCACTCATTTCGTGTATTATCTGAATACACCATTTGAACAGAATTGACTTTTTACAAAAAAGGTAAATCGTTGTCTTAACTTAATTATCTTTCTTAAAAGTTCGGTGACCCTATCATTTTTTCACTTAAATTGAAAGAACTATTTGTCTTTAAGACAAATGAAGTACTTTAAAAAAAAGTTAAATTAATTTTGACTAATTTTTTGTCCAGTAACCGAGATATATGAATTTACAGTTTTAAAGTAAGTGGGTGGGGTAATTCAAGCGAATGCACGAAAACAAGGGCAAGAAAAACAATTTCTAAATACTGTTTGTTAACTTCAACCATTGTGTACTCTAAAGCACCTAAAACGGGAAATTTCTTCTAACACTTCAGACAATTGTGACATATTGAAGAAGATAACCCATGTTTTTGCGATTTTAAAAAATAGCGCTGAAATTAGGAGGGGGTGGGGGGTATGTAGATAAAATCAGGGCTGAAGGTTATTAAGCTGAGATTGAAAACCAGTCTCAAATCCCAAGCATCTGATTGGCTGAAATGGCGATCAGTCGCCATCAGCCAATCAGATGCTTGGGATTTGAGACTGGTTTCCATGCTCAGTTTTATAACCTTGGGCACTGGTCTGAGAAAAAAATAAACACGGTGACCCCCATTTTTTATACTTGATTTATGCTAGTTAATGAATGGATTAACTCCACACAAATTATCTAGAAAAGTTAAATTATTTCACCGAACCAGGCGAACATCCTTAAAAAGTAATGGTAAATTTTGTGCTTATTTTTATATGTGTTTTGTATATAGACTATGAGCATTTCGTCGTTTTTTAATGTATTGTACAAAATGCACGAATGCGTTGGGTGTGAAATTCTAGAAATTTATTTATTACTGCCTAAATACTTGTACTGTGCACAATTTTTTTTCGTAAAAACTCGCAATTTACCGACGAGTGCGACTGCAGCGTTGTGATAACGCAAAGCGGAGAGCGGAGTAAACAAGAGCATGTAGACTGTAAAAGCCTTGTTTTGATCTAACGAGACTAAACAGAGCGCGTTTATGCAAAAATCACAACAGTTGATTTGTATTTAAAGAATTGTTGGACGTAGTAACCAAACCATTTTAATATATAAAATAGCCACCACAACAGAAAAACAATATAATTTGAATTCTTGTGGAAAAGCAATACATAGAACGACTTTGAACATTTCTTTCAAACTTGATAATCATCTAGTTCTCACTTTTTCATAAATTAAGTAACTGTGTTCCCAAAAGGATGGACGGATATTTTGTACATATTGCGAACAGACTTGATAAAATCCGCCGGGGTGATGACGAGAACAAGGGTTCAAATCCCGGCATTTTCGGAAACGTAAAAAGAGAGCTGTGTTCCTGGGATATATGGCATTTTATATATCACATCGAGGCATAGTTTCACGGATTTGGCGATGTTGTAATTCATACCATCTGCGTATTTTATGCTTATTTATGTGTTCCTATGATCCGTTACACAATGATTTAACGTTATTATTGTAAAACCAAATTAAAACAAATGCTGCATACATAATCCTGACAGTTTCTATTCTATAAATAAATTGTTGGAATCCCAAGTAATACGACATCGGCCTGTTTCTGCTTTTGTTATCCCCCGCCGATGAAATCGGGAGGGGGATATTGTTTTGGCGTTGTCCGCCCGTCACGGTGTCACGTCGTCACGCTGTCCGTCCGAATTTCGTTTCCGCGCTATTTCTCCGCAACCACTGGATGGATTTCAACGAAACTTGGTGGCAACCATCAGTACCAAGAGGAGATGCGCATATCATCGTCTTGTTCCGGTCAGACCATTTAACACAGAGTTATGGCCCTTTGATAACCTATGCATTATGCATATAGAGCAGTATTCGTTTCCGCGCTATTTCTCTGCAACTACTGTATGGATTTCAATGAAACTTGGTGGGAACCATCAGTACCAAGAGGAGATGGGCATATCGTCGTCTTGTTCCGGTCAGACCATTTAACACAGAGTTATGGCCCTTTGATAACTTATGCATTATGTATATAGAGCAGTATTCGTTTCCGCGCTATTTCTCTGCAACTACTGTATGGATTTCAATGAAACTTGGTGGGAACCATCAGTACCAAGAGGAGATGCGCATATCGTCGTCTTGTTCCGGTCAGACCATTTAACACAGAGTTATGGCTCTTTGATAAACTATGCATTATGTATATAGAGCAGTGTTTGTTTCCGCGCTATTTCTCTGCAACTACCGTATGGATTTCAATGAAACTTGCTGAAAACCATCTTTACCAAGAGGAGATGCGCATATCGTCGTCTTGTTGACATCAGACTATTTAACACAGGGTTATTGCCCTTAGATAACTTATGCATTATGCATATAGTGCAGTATTTATTTCCGTGCCATTTCTCTGCAACTACCAGATGGATTTCAATGAATCTTTCTGAGAACCATCAATATCGAGAGGAGATGCGCATGTTGTCGTCTTGTTCCAGTCAGACTGTTGAACACAGAGTTACGGCCCTTTGATAACTTATGCATTATGCATATAGAGCAGTATTCATTTCCTTGCTATTTCTCTGCAACTACTGAATGTATTTCAATGAAACTTTCTGAAAACCATCAATACCAAGAAGAGATGCGCATGTCATCGTCTTGATCCAGTCAGACTGTTTAACACAGAGTTATTGCCCTTTGATAACTTATGTTTTATGCATATAGAGTAGTATTCATTTCTGCGCTGTTTCTCTGCAACTACTGAATGGATTTCAATAAATCTTTCTGAGAACCATCAATACCAAGAGGAGATGCGCATATCATCGTCTTGTTCTGGTCAGACCGTTAAAAACAGAGTTACGGCTCTTTGATAACTTATGCATTATGCATATAGAGCAGTATTCATTTCCCAGCTATTTCTCTGCAACTACTGAATGGAATTCAATGAAACTTTCTTGAAACCATCAATACCAAGAAGAGCTGCACATATCATTGTCTTGTTCCGGTCAGACTGTTTATCACAGAGTTATGGCTCTTTGATAACTTATGTATTATGCATATAGAGCAGTATTTGTTTCCGTGCAACTTTTGGATGGATTTCAATGAAACACTTTCTGGAAACAATCTATACCAAGAGGAAATGCGCATATCACCCTCTTGTTCCCGTCAGACTATTTAACACAGGGTTATGGCCCTTTGATAACTAATGCATTATGCATATTATAGAGCAGTATTCATTTCCCCTATTTCTCTGCAACTACTGGATGGATTTCAATTAATCTTTCTGAGAACCATAACAGATGTGTATATTGTTATCTTGTTCCAGTTGGACTGTAACACAGAGTTATTGCCCTTTGATAACTTATGTATGATGCATATAGAGAAGTATTTGTTTCCGCTCTATTTCTTTGCAAGTTCTTGATGGATTGAAATGAAACTTTCTGGGAAACATCAATACTGAGATGAGATGCACATTTTGTCATCTTGTTCCGGTCAGACTATTTAACACAGAGTTATTACCCTTTGATAACTAATGTATTATGCATATAGAGCAGAATTTGTTTCCGCACTATTTCTCTGCAACAACTGGGTGGATTTTAATGAAACTTTCTGGGAACCATCAATACAAAAAGGAGACGCGCATATTGTCATCTTGTTTCAGTCAGATCCTTTAACACAGAGTTATGGCCCTTTGATAAATTATGCATTTTGCATGTAGAGCAGTATTTATTTCCTTGCTATTTCTCGGCAGGAATCTATGGAAACCATCAATACCAAGACAAGATGCCCATATTTTTGTCTTGTTCTGGTCTGACCGTTTAATACAGTTATGGCCCTTTGATACAGTTATGGCCCTTTGATAAGTTATGCACTATGCATATAGATTAGTATACATTTCCATGCCACTTCTATGCAACTTCTGCATGGATTTATATTAAATAAAGCGCTATATTTTTACTACTGCATTCTTCATTTCAACACTTTGAAGACTTTTAGTCTTATTTTTATATTCTGTTTTTTTTTATATCTGAAGTTTTTTTTCACCTTTTTTGACATCCATGATAAATATCGAAATAAAGCCCTATGTCTTCAGCTGTTATGTTAGTAACAAACAGTATTCGGCGGGGGATATAAATTCAACGAATTTGCTTGTTTTGTTATTCGTTCTGACAGGACAACAGTAAAATGTCAAATATGAACAATCCTTTTAGTTTTGGTCATTGAAGGCCCACCTATTGATTCATACGATGCTCAGCAAGCCCTTGAACTATGGTGGCATGGGGGACAAAGGGCTAGACGTTCTGACTGATGTGTCACTATAACCCAGTTGATTTCAATGTGTAACTCATACAAGTGACATTTTTAAGTTCAGTGTTGTTAACAATAAATTATGATTGACATTTCAGAGTTAAAGCGATTTTATATGACAGTCACTGTTTCTAATATTGATTATTTTTGTTTGTTCATGGTGTCTAGCATATTTAACCTCTGTACATATATCAGTGCTGTGCCCTTTCAACAACTCGGCGTACATTTTCAGTGTTGTAGTACCGTTATGTAAATACATGTCGGTCTAGTTCATGTTAGGTCAGGTCTAGTAGATTTTCAAACCAATGGTCCAGTTATTGAAAAAGTTAACGTCGAACCCTGAAAAGGTAAATTTATATATCAGGAATGGCCACCTCCAGCAGACATACATATAACCTCCCCACAGCCAAAAGGTAGAGAGCAGAAGAGAGCATTAAAATATTTTACAAATTTATAATATTTAATTTTTAACCTTTCAGAATATCATGGCTGCACATCTCTGTAAGAGGACAGAATATACTTCTTGGACAGAATTGCGAAAACAGATCACAGGGCAATGGAATACTTTAAACAACTACATTTGTGGTGCATGTTTTAAAAACTTTCAAACAATCTGCACTCTTCATTATCATTGCATGAGACATACTAAAGGTGGATCTTACTTTTTTGATCATAAATCAAACACAGCTTACCCTAGATTTGATGTGACTTGCAGAAGTTCTCAGTATGCTGATGATGATTTAACAAATGAAAAACTAAAAGTGTTAATCGGTCATGGTAAACCAAAGAATAAAAAGAATCGGCAATGTTCTAATATTGCGAACAAAACTACTCATTCAGAACCTAAACATATAAAAATAAATAGAAAAAATAGTTCGGTTAATGACAGCTTAAGAAGCAAAGTAGAAATCATTGAGCAGACAGTAGAAGAGCTTGGTAATATAGACAACAAACATGATGTTCAATCGGATATTATAACTTTAGATGAAATATATGGTGCATGGCAAAACCATAAACACGATAAAAACATAGAGGAAGCAAATTGTTTTGATGCAGACAATGGTACACAAGACAAGTCACATAGTGTTTTGGAAGATCATCATACTGTAAATGCAGGTCACAATACTGATGACAAGGCATGTGATGTTGTTGCAGGCACTCATACTATAGACAAGATAACTGATGTTTTTGATGACCATCATATCATAGACAAGGCACAAACTTATCCAGATCATCTAACTGTAAAGGATAAACTTAATGTTAATTCAGACCATCAACAAACTGTGGATGAAACTCATGGCAATGCCAGATTTGATCATGGATCTTCTAAACATGAAGATCATAAATACTGTAAGGTCATACTAACAGGACCAGAAGGCAAATTGAAGAGAAAAAACACATTGTTAAATCATAAGGAAATCAAGTCAAAGGTACTGTAAAACTGGTTTTATTCCCGTTAGTTTTATTTTCACTTATATTCGTGAATCGCTTACCTTGTGAATTCATAAATACCGCAAATACATGATAATTTTTCATATTATTCGAAAATAAGTATATCCGAAAAAGACATTGTGAATTCATAAATATGCGAATAAAGAAAATTGCTGATTTTTGTCAAAAATCGCAAAATTTTGACCTCGAGAAATTAAAGTGTTTCACAGTAATTGAATATGATACATTTTTTTGAAATTACTGATTTATGAGCGTTTGTGTGATAATGAATAATTTATGATGCTGAGTGCCAAATGTCAGTTGAGGTCATATTCCAACTGGTTTTTAAAGACAGGTGGTTTTTGAATGCAGGTGTCTGCTAAGGCAGGTTCAACTCATGTCCAAATTCATCCTTGTCCTGATAAAAGGAATATTTTACATGGTTATAAAACAGTTATACCTTTCATTTAGCCAGTATTGAGTAAATTTGTGGCATCTGATCTGAATCAACATGTACACATTTAGCTTAGTCAGTTTAAATCATGATCAGATGGCACAGATGTCACATATTTTTTCTAACAAACTTGGCCTTTTTACAAATCTGTGTTTCAAGTGTATACTGTTAATGGTTAAATCTTTTCTTTCAGGAAATAGTACCTGGTCAGTGCACATGTTACACTGACAAGTTGAAGAATGAATCTCGAATTAATTTGGTGAAAATCAATGAAGAGACATTGAAAGTCACTTTGACTGCGATTTCTGAAGATGTTGATCAGATTGCAGAAAATGAAGTTGGCAAACTGAAGGCCCAAGAAACAAAAAAGAAAGGTAATAATAGTATGTAAACAAAACATAACAATATCATCTGATATAAGCATTCTTTAATAATTTAATATATAAACCGTTCTGGCATGGGCAAACATTATAGCTTGAGATTTGCTATCATATTAGTGGCCTCTGATCAGAATATGCACTGTTCAGTTTTTGAATAATGAGGTTATTTCTGACCAAAAAGCAAAAATTGCAGATCATGATCAGACGGCATGAAAGTTCACGGTTTGAAGGCAATGAAAATCAAACTAAAGTTTTCTGTATTTTGAATATAAAACATTCTGTCAAAGATTATGTCGAGAGCTTGTTTTCATATTTGTGTTCTAGTCTAATTAAGCTTTCTTTTTAATTCTTGTGCTCTAGCTTTCAACAAACCACCTTATTTGAATCTTTTGCAGTGTTTTTAAATTGTTTAAAATTTCAATAGATGATTACATTGACATTGTACTTGTGCAATTGTTTAAAATTTCAAAAGATGATTAAATTGTACTTGTGCATACAAGTGAATTGTATTTTATAATTATGCTCTTGTTTGAAAGATTAACATGTTCTCCTTCATCATCTCCGAGCTAATGCTTCTCTTTCAGCTGTAAATGCAAAATGCCAGCCACCAAGCATGTCCATACTTTGCCTTTTGATAATATGTCACCTAATGCAAAAAATATTTTAACTTCTTACTTCAGTGGTACGTATGTGGTTTTTGCACTGATGACAAATTATGCTTATTTTTTGCAGAACATACTGGTAATACCCATGACGATACAGTAAAATATAACATAATGCAAAAATGGTTTAACTCCATCTTGTTTTAATAGTACTTACATGTATATGGTTTTTATCACTAAGATGACTTGTTATGCTTATTTGTTACAGAACAACCTGATAATACACATGAGGATACAGGAAAATACGAACAAAGAAACGGTAAAACAGAATGTTCTTCATTATCACCAGGAGAAGAAAAGAGCTTTGATCCACCTCGGTTCTCAAGACGGAGGAAGGTCACAGAAAAAATAAAAGAGAGCTGTTATGCAAATATTCTGAGTAATACCAGGCAAGAAATGAGTCTGAACAATGATCAGGACAATCCTGACATACCCTGTAAGGCAGAGGATAGTACATCTCCTCAAACTGCTAAGAAAAGGAAGACCAGTCCGATGGTCAACAATTCTGAAAAAGAGTTTGCAGATGATTCTGTAAAACAAATGGCAGACACCTCTGTAGAAGACTTGGCAGATAACTCAGTAAAAGAGTTGGCAGATGATTCCACAAAAAAGTTGGCAGACGATTCCTTAAATAAGTTGGCAGACATTTCTGCAAAAAAGTTGGCAGAGGATTCTGTTAAAAAGTTGGCAGACGATTCTGTAAAAACGTTGGAAGATGATTCCATAAAAGAGTTGGAAGATATCGCAGCTGAGAGCAGATCAAAGAATATAAATCCTCTAGATTTCGTGACTAAAATAGATCAATTGAAGAAATCACATTTATTCACTATTTCGCCAAAAAGGGAATGGAGCAAAGCTAAGAAAAATATTGAAAAATATATCTCCGATTTGGATGAAAAATCTATAACAAAACCCAAAAAATCTTCAGTAGACAATATTAGTAATGACATACAATGTGCAGGAATAACAGAAAGAAATTTTGATCAACAGAATAAATCCATAGTAAAGGAAACAGCTGAGAATCATGATATTACATTAGGACAAATAACCGAAGAGAGCGAAGAAAGGGAAGATGATTTTTTCCGAATTCATAAACGGAATGACTTCATATGTCAAGTTTGTGGTAAAATGGGAACAATAGGGTTCGTAAATCAGCACAACAAGTTGCATTCAGAATCATCAGCACAGACATATGATTGCGAGCTGTGTGGCAAATCTTTTACGACGATGGCTAGAAAAGCGGTATGTTACTTTTTTGTGTTCATAAACTGTAACCAAGAAATATTTGCACACAAATGTTTTGGCAGGGTTTATGACATACATGAATTTTTGTTTAAGTGTTTTTCTGATATGTGAAAAAAATTATTTCATAATCAAGCAGAAATGTTCGTGCACATTAAATTTTGTCTGCTTAAGATCCATTTAAAGATTGACAATATAAGCAGTTTCATTATAGTATCAGTAACAGCAAGATTGTTTACTTAATAAATTAATCACATGGGTGAAAGTTTAAAGGCGTATGCCTGAAATTCAGGTTTTTGTTTGTCTTAAAATGGTTGATTTTTTTTATTTTTCCTACATGTATATTGACAAATTTTTAAGGATTTCACTTTTCTTTTGGAATTCCTAACTTGCACCCTTGTTATCATAATACAATGTGTTATAATGCTATTTTCTGAAACGGTTTGCTTGAAACATAAAATCTAGATGATACATGTAACTTATAACAGTTGAAGTACAAGGGGAAATTTTCTAACTTTACAATGAAACTTTAATAAATGAAGCTTGTCTCATGTTTTTAAGGATGACAATAACTATTTACTTTCTAAAAAGTCTAAAAGATAGGACTTTAATTTGCAAATGCAGTAACTGGTGAATACTTATTTTTGTTCTGAAAACAACAATTATTGCATTCAATAATCTGCTATTAAATAAATAAAAAAAACACAACAATTTTCGAACTATAACTTGTCTGTTTTTTTAGAACTTTAGCTAAAACATCTCTAAAAATAATATGCATAATAATCACCTGTTAATATTGACTTAAAATTACATTTGTCAAATTCATTTTGCTGTAATTTATGAGTTGTTTTGTAGTTTAAAGGAAAATGTTTCTAAATGATAGAAACATCTGCCAGTTTTATTTCTTTCATAAAAATAATTATAATGTGTTCTTATTGGTAAGCTTACCGAGTCAGACCAGTTATTTTAACCTTTTAGTTTTACTACATAATTATATACGCGTTGGCTTTCAAAGTTCCCTTTTCATCTATTTAAACTAAGTGCCAACTGATCAGGATTTGCACTCTTTGCATTTTAGTCAGAAATAGCCTAATTAGTCAAGAAGGGAAGAGTGCAGATTCTGATCAGATGATTCTGATCAGATGGCATGAATGGCCGCTGATCTAGATCTATATTGTTGTCCCACGCCATAAAGTTGTATATATGGAGGAGAGGAATAAAGCATGTTTATTGATTCCAGGCTCACATGCGACTACATGGAATAAAGAGATACAAGTGTGATCATTGTCCTGCTGCCTATCACAGAAAAGCAAATCTAAACACTCATTTGAATAAGCACACTGGTATAAAGCCATATATGTGTGATAACTGCGGAGAAAGATATAGGTAATTTTAAATCAAGTAAAGTTTGGTAATTGTTGTTGGAATTGTGGTAATTTTGGTTAATTTTCATTCGAATCTGATTTTTTACTGCAACTTCTAGGTTTTATGTTCACTGCCATATGTACAATTCTTTGGGATAGGCAAAATTATACAGTTTATTGTTGTAAATATTGAGTTGCTCTCAACCCAAGGCCTATTGGCATGTGCAGTAATTTGCATTTTCATTACTGCCCATGAACAGACCTAATCCAACCGAGCCTGCAATATTTTCATATTTGTTGTGTTCGGTGGCTTTTAAAGTTCTCTTTTAAATTTGAACAGAAGTTGAAACAAAAACAATATATATGAGGTACTTTCAAAATTGATGGGTGTTTAATGATTTGGTGAGTAAAGAGGAAAAAATATTACAAAGTGATTTTTGGAATTGTCCCGGCTAGCTCAGTTGGTTGCATCGCAGGAATTGCAGGGCTAGGCGCTGTCGCCATGACGGTGCGGGTTCGCTCCCAGCTAGAGGCCCTATCATTTGTAATTTAGTGTATGTTAAATTTGAACAAAGTCTGTAGCATTTCAAACTTTTTTATGCAAGTCCTGTCTTGTTGGAGGACCAAAGGTATCTGACTTGAGTTGCAAAATTTAAATACATTGTTAACACTTTAAACAACATTACAACCAATGAAACAACAGAATGACTTTTGAATGGTGTGCAGAGCTGGTAATCCCATGGCTTCTGTGACCAAGGTTATAAAACTGAGCATGGAAACCAGTCTCATATCTCAAGCATCTGATTGGCTGAAATGGCGACTGGTCGCCATTTCAGCCAATCAGATGCTTGAGATTTGAGACTGGTTTCCATGCTCAGCTTTATAACCTTGGGCACTGGACTCGTATATACTATGGATAAAATAATGGCTGCTGATTAATATCTTAAACATTAAGTAAAACAAACTAGCTAATAAATGGTGAAGACCTGTTTTGACAGATAATGTGCGAGTGCTGACATACATTTCATTTTGATAATCCAGTTAATCAATAAATGAAAACATGAATATATAAAATAAAATTGTTGAAAGACACTGCGAAAGGAACTAAGGAATCTGAAATAAATAAAATGAAAACTTTTTTGAAGTGTTTACTTCATAATAAAAACAATACACAGTGATGAGCACCTTGGCTCAGTATCATAAAACAAAGATTTGTGACCAGTCTCAAATTTCAATGCATCAGATAGGTTGAAATGACCAACGTCTTTTCAGCAAATCAGATGCTTAAACTTTGAGACTGGTCTCCAAAGAGTTTTATGATCTTAGGTCCTAATGCAATAACTGTTTGCACACTGTAAGTAATAAATCATTTTGCAACAGAGGGTTTAACCAGGTTCTAGTGGCCCTCTAGTAGGGCGGAGTTTAAAAGGGGCAGGGCGGGGCGCCCCCTAATTCCGCGTTAGAATAATTCTTAAGTGGGTCTAGTTTGTACCTCTCTTGGTTCTTTTTTGATCAGAAAGGTGAAATATGCATATCAGGAATGGCCAGATTAAGCAGACACAGCCTCCCGACACAGCAAAAAAGTAGAGAGGAGAAGAGAGCACGGTTATACAATTATTAATTTGAAAAATATACGCCATATACAAGTGAGAACCCATGGGGTTACTGCTTGAAACTGCCAGTAGCAAAACAATTTGCCACTAGGGGGTTTAAAACAGGTTCTAAGGTATACCAACCTCAGACTTGCCCCAACAGATTCTCATTCAATTCGTAGTGTTGTAAATTAACTCCAATCCAGTTTTTTTGCTTATTTTGACAAGTTGAACATGAACGTTTTTTGTTCATATATCAGAACCAACCTGGCGTGCATGAGTGAAGCTGATTCATTCTGGTACATGATTAATATAATTGCATTGACACTGACGTTTCTTTGTCGACCTTGATAAAGTGCTTCATATTTGGCAAATTCTTAACTTCTGCTCTATTTATGGCTGTGCTATTTGAATGAAGGTTCGCATGCACTTTTTGGTTGATAAGACTTATTAACATGTATTCTATATCCTTTTCAGTGACTTTAGCACTCTTCGCAGACATGTTGTCAGATGCCGTGGTGATACCAAAACCTTCAGCTGTGATATTTGTGGGAAAAAGTTTTATCAAAAGATTCATAAAGAGAGACACAGAAAACGTCATTTCGCTCCAGAATTACTGTGTTCTCAATGCGCACATATGTGTCATACTCAAACTGATCTTAAGAAACACGAGTTAACGCATACGGGAGAGAAGCGATTCTTTTGTTCGTTATGTTATATTGGCTGTTCTCAGTGGCACGCATATTACAGACACATGCAGAACACTCATGATATAGGAAAAATCCAAGCAAAAGAACTTGTGATTAGAAATACAAATACACTCAATGTGAAATCTAATCATGAGAATGAAAGTTATAATGTGAATATAAACGGTCAGTCTTTAAACGCAGTTGCCACCAAGAAAAATAGAAGGAAGACTGTTTTGATCTTGACTGGAGATCCGCCCGACCTTGTCTCGGCGGAACAGAACGAAGCAGAGGTTCAAACAGATTTGTTAATGAAAATTAATGAAAGTATAAGAAACAGCAAAACAGATACTGTAACAGTAAATCCAGCTGAAATAGAATATTTAACAAATCAATGTGTAGTAACAGACAAAACAGAAGAAACGCCTTATGTTGCAGATACTATTGCTATTTATGAAAGTGGAGAGGGAAATGACGCTACTGTAATCCATGCAAATGATATTCAGTCTGCGGAAAATCCATCAAGTTATTTAGTTTTGAATGACTTTCTGTCGGACAGAAATATTCTAATGAATTCCGATGGTACAAGTTGCAATGTAATTGATTACAGTGCAGGTCATGATTAGAGTGATTAACATGTAAGTCCACGAGCATGGTTTAGCTGTTCATTTTATAAGGACTTATGAAGGAAAAGTCCTGAAGCAAATGCAGTCTGAACTGGTTACAAACTGATACTTCTTATTTGTCACAAAATCAAAAAACTATGCAGTTAAATGATATACATTTTTCATAGTTCAATTCATATTTTCTGCTTATACATGTAATTATGTTCTGTAGGTAGAAATGTTTTTGTTGGAGTGGTTTGAAAAGATTACCTGTTTTGTCTTTTACATGTTTTTGTATTTGTATTCAGGTTGTAGCTATAGAAAAAATACATGTGTTTTTCTAGGTGTACATGTATTTATGTTAAATGAAAAATTTTATTTTAAATACAACAATCCTATAGAACTGTCGTTATAAGTTTTGTTTGAAGCTATATCCACAAGTGTTTACAAACTTGTTATACTCATTTTTCCATCACGTTTTCAAAGAAATTGCGATACATTGATATCGCTTTGTTCGTCCATCCGTTTGTCTGTCCAACCGTCTGTCACGAAAACTTAACGTTGGCTATTTATTTGTCATTTCTTAATCAAACATTTAAATTATATTGCTTGTGACAACATGCTAGTGATGATGCTAAATTCTTTAGGTCATGGTTACATTTGATGGAGATATGACCCGTTTTGTACTTAAATTTTGACACAAAATTAACTATGGCCAAACTTTACCACTTCTCAATATTTCTAAATTAAACTTGTAACTTTTATTGATAATGAAAACACGCTCGTGATGATGTCAAGTTCTTTAGGTCGAGGTCACATTTATTGGATTTGTGCTCTTTTTTGTACTTGGATTTTGACACGAATGAAGGTTGAGGTAACATGTAATGGAGTTATGCCCCTTTTTGTACTTGGATTTTGGCCAAAACATAGCATTTGGCTATTTATTTGCAATTTCTCAAAATTCTTCATCAAACTTTCACATTGTGTTGTTAATGACAACACGATCATGATGAGGCTGATTCATTCATTTGACTAATATGACATTTGATGGAGTTGTGCCCCTTTTCCTACTTGGATTTTAACACGAAACCCTAATGTTGACTATAACTTTGCCATTTTTTTGCATTTCTATATCATACTGAAAACTGAAGCCTAACATAGAAAAGCCTTTACCTTTTTAACTAATTATTCAAATCAATGCGCTTTTATTTGCATAAAATAGTTCGCCGAATTAAAGGTTTCTACCCATCATCTGTACTTCACAAGTTTTGTTCTTGAACAACTTTTACCGTCTTTTCCTGTTCTTTTCCACAGTTATTGTTGTTTCGCAAATTGTATCAGTCTTTTTTATATTATTATAATATAGTTGTTATAATGTTAAACCACTAATCATTTATAAATATAAACAATATATAAATGTTACGGTTCTTAATCTTAAACACACCACAGACTTCACATAGACGCTTGATTAGGAAACAGTTAACGTCGAGTTAAGACAGATTAAAAAATAGTTCTAGATGTTTCAGTATACAAATAAAACATTTGATGAATTTAATTCTTTATCTCCAATTCATTTCGTTGAGTAATTGTACGAGTTTTATTTGCTAACCAAACAAAGCATAAAGAAGCGATAACAATCTAAATCATAAAAGTCACATATGTACCACGTTCATTTTTAAATAAAACACTCGAGATGGACATTACAAAAGTCAAGTCCATTTAACAGAATGTGAAAATGCGAAAAACAGGAAAGCATATACATGTAGTCATGTACATGTAGTGATATCTTATTTCGATTCACTTAAAAACTGTATTACGACATATAGATTGATGTTTAGATATTGTTATTGATACGAAATTGTATGGTTTTTATCTGTATACTCATTAGTCATTAAGTTTAATAAGTTTTTGAATGACTGTGTAAAATTGGACTTTTTGGCAGAATATTTGTAGCTTTGCAAATCTTATCATGTTTTATTTAAATAATTTTATTTAATAGTTGTAAACAATTCTAAACAAGTATACAATTATGAGAAATGTGTTACAGATGTACATATTAGAGGAAGTAATCGATTGTTTCACTGCACATGTCCCTACTTCAGTAGACAAGCGACAGTAGTAAACCAATTTTAACCGGCGGTTATAGCCTGCAGAGAATCCTTAGCGAGCTTCAGCTAGCTTTCGTTTGTGATTTAAATATAGACGGTATTCCCCAGGTATGCAGGTAAAGTACATTATCCTGGAGATTAACTGTATAACATGTCCACCACCAGTTAGTTGCGGAAAACATACAAATTCTTCATATTACAAGTTTACTTCGCAATTTTCTCAACAGGGTTGCTGACACTCATTATGTCCTCAAAAGCCCCCAGCCTTTCTGAGCTTTCAGCGCTTTGATTATTCCTTTTGCCCATTTACGAGTGAATTGTTTTAAAGAACCATGTAACCATGTAACCAGAGTCAACCCAAGCATCTACCGGTAATAATATATAAATAATAAAATCATGAGAAAAACATTTTCTGAAAAAAAAAACTCTTTGTTAATCTGCCAAAGAAAAGTAAGACCCGAAGCATATTTAAATAAAAATTCTTAAAATTTTCTGATTAATTACACGTGACATGTCTTTAAATTTCAATGAAAATAAAATACATTTAATCAGATATCAATTATATCATCGGGCCTTGGGTGTTAATCTACTTATTAAAAATTACTGTCAACATAATTAAAAAACAATAAGAATAGTTATTCGCCACGAGTTTACAAAACAAGTATTTTACAATAAATTGATACTGTTTTATTAATTTAATATAGCAAGCAACACATTTTCTCTGATTTTAAAAGAAACATTTTAAACTACACATGATATAATTTTGAAAATGGGTGTTCAATATTAATTACTATTTTTTCATTATGAAATAATTGAGGGATTTGCATCATAATACTCCCTCCAAAAAATTATATCATACGTCCCCAATATTTTTTGTCTTGGTGGGAAGACATTTATTTTGATGTTGTCTGGATGTCTGACAGACATCGTTTTGCGCTTTTTCTAAACTACTGGGAGGAATCAAATCAAATACCATGTGGAAAATACTGTCATTGTAGGACATACTTGTCTAAAAAGCATGCATATATACCCAGTTATTTCCATTTGGTTGATATTTACACGAATGAAACCGCCCTTTAACAACATTTGTTCTTTTATCATTTCTTGACTAGCAGAAAGTTGTTTCCTCGTGTTACTGGGCAAGGAAAGTCGAATATCTTTTCCGAGGGAAAAGATCATGTTTGTAATCTTAAGGAGCAAGAAAAGTATAATACACGGGTTATTAATTAGGTTAAGATACTTTAAAAGAGGTCATTGTGTTCCCATAGTTACAGTACACCTTTGTTCTTGCCCATTTCTTGGAGACACAGACCTTACGTTGATTTTACTTAAATTTTCTACCGATCAAAGAACACCATATGTTGGTTTGTACATCGGTCCACCTGTTTGTGTCTCACAATTACTCTTATCATTTATTTCGTCATATGTTGTTCAACATTTTAACATTAAGAAAATCTTTGATATAACCCTAAAATATTAACATTAATCTCAATATAATTAACAATAATCTCTGCATTTAAAACTTAATAACATATACACTCCTTCCAATAAAAAGTTTGCTGTCTAGGCTTTTCTTGACAATTGTTCAGAGCTTGTCTGAAAAGTTTCATAAATGTTTTCTTTGAAAATGTCCTGTCCATTTGGAAACTTCTACCTTTGCTTTGACATGGCGCGCACATATAAAGTGAATGTGTGGAAATGTGTGTACGAGTCTAAATAATGCAGTTGGAGCGGTACCGATAGATCAGACTTTTATTAACTTTTTTTATGAGTAACGTCCCTTTAATCATTAACACCATTTGCGCCATCGAAGGTCCAGTTTTTATCTTCATGCAAAACATATTTTATATTACCTGTTATTGAACATAAAAATGCTTTTAAGTACTGCATTCCGAGAGCGAGACCTTTGGCTTTGGTGGCGAGAGCATCATTTTTGTTCAATTTTTCAAACCGAACCAACGATTTTCACACAAAGCGCGTGGGTTAAGTAGCAACAACCAATGATTTTTAAACATACTGAAAAATATAGAAAAGCTGATATTTTCTGAAAGATCTCAACAAACCATTCACAAAAATGTATAGTTTTGCTATGTTACACCTATTTGTTTTTAATTAACATGCTTCACAAAGTCGAAAAAATACAGTCTAAAAAAGAAACTCTTTTGAATTTTTAAATAAAGTTGACCTCAGTTGTTATCTTCATCCTGGAACACTTTTAGCACATTACTCCACCATAAATTTGTTCAATAAACAGTTTTGATCTGTTATGTAACTTGAACTAGACTGTAAACTTTGTTTTGTCATTGGTATATCTCTTCAAAATGACCCACCGTACAAAAAATAGCATAAAAATAAACAAAAAAATGATCATTTAAGGTTAATCACATAAATGTCATTTATACAAGGTATTTAACTATTTTTGTCATAATGGTTTGCCAAAGCATTAATATGTTACTCAATAAAATATATATTCATGAAAAAGAACTATCAATATTTTTATTTAAAAGGGATACAAGATTACCCCACCCATACATCTAAACTATATCACTGTATCATTTGCATACAATTTCCTTAAAAAATATATTTGTATGAAATTTATTTCTGGGTAATTGATATAAAATCCCATTTATTTTAAACAAATAAATAATTATAGAAACACATAAGGTTGAAACGTGGTCTAAACAGAACATTAACAACTATACTGCATTTCAGAACCGAACTGAGAACAAACAACAACTGCTTCAAAGTAACTGTCAACAGCAAAGATAAATTTAAATCAACTGACTAACATTCAGCTGAAATTAAGAAAAATTAATATCACTATTGTTAAAGATAACTATAAAATTCAATATGCTGATCGCTGAGCAACAGTCTAATTAAAACAAAAATGCTCAAGTGAATTCACTTCACAATCATACTAAAACAATAGACAATCAATATTAAGGCACTAAATGTTGTCATAAATCAAAACTTTTTGAAACAAAGCAATTCAGAAAGAAAAGAAAGAAAAAGAAACGCAATGCAAACAACTTGTAAAGATTTCACGTATCCAATATAATGTGCAAGTACGAATGAAAATAGTACGAACAACGCACTAAGGAAAAACGCAAAAATATATCTCTAAAGCATTCGAAAAACGTAAATATATATTTGCATTCATTAAATAATAATACAAAAAAGTAGTTTGTTCCATAAAGTATCACCAAGGACAAATATTCTTTGCAATTTTCCCGTACATATTTGTTTTCTGCTCGCGAAAATTCGACCCGGAAATACAGAATTACCTCCCTTGTCCATATGTGCTTTTACAACCCACTTCAGTAACGAGTAAAATAAGTACATTTTCCGCGAAAGTACGGTCTCAAAATTGTCCAAAATGGAAAGAAAAATGATAGAACTATGAGAAAACAGTTAAACTGCTAGCGTATTCGGTCGTATTAGACAAATTTCAAAGTTGACAAAATTTTACTTTGGGTTTTCATGGTTAAATAACAACCATCTAAGCTTGAGGTTGTCGAATACGCCTTATTTGGTCTTTCCCCCGCCTACTTATGCAAATGAATCAATTGGAAGCCTTCAGACAATTTCATAGCATCGCGGAACAGAAAGGATGTCTTTTGAGGTCAGCTTTTCACTAAAACACCGATTGCGCAATAATTCGTCTAACCGGTGCGTGGTTGTCGCTAGGTTAAGTGAATTCCTCGTGGTAAATGGTGTTGTAAACCCGTATCCAAATGAATTTATTGACCATTTCGAAATTAGTGTCTAAACTACGGAAGTCGGTATTTCCGTACAATCGGTCGGGGGGTACGCGTATGTATGACGACATTGCAGCTATGCGTAAAATTTATCTTTTTTTTTTTATTAAAATCAACAATTTTTTCAATAGACAGTTACTGAAAATGTAAAAATATATTAAATGACACGAGAAATAATTTCGTTTTATGTAACTTTATCAGTTCTCTCAGTAAAAAATTGGGATAGCGACGTTAGCTTCGTCCGTGAATGTTGATAAAGAATGAGAAAATTTTACATTTATTAGTACCTACATTAGATATTTTTATGGCAAGTTACAATTTATAGTTAAACCAAATAAAATATGTAAAAGTTTTCGCCAATTTCAACATTTAACCCTTGTAAAACATGTTTTTCTCAATACGCTCTATATATCGCCATTATCGGCAACCCCCTGACCAAAGTACGATAGGTACGGGAAAACGGGCTAAAATGGTAATTTCAAAATCGAGAATATGAGGGAAATCAGCTAGAAAAATTGCTTGTCGATATATTATCAATTAGTTAAAAAGATTAGAAAAATGGTTATGTGCTGATTGCCTGTGGCCCAGCCTTGCTGCACATTTGTCTCAACTTGTGACAGTAATGAAAATTAAAATAAACAATTTCATACATTGGATGACTTATTGACCATTTCAAAATTAGTGTCTTAACAACAGAAGTCGGTATTAACGTACAAACAGTCAGGGGGGACAGTTACTGCATATGTTAAATTCTAACACGACTTGACGTTTTTCCCATTGAATTTGCTGTGAATTATTACACGATAATTCACCGTGCGTGGGCAAGGCTATTACAATATACCTGTCGGTATAGACTTATCACATGACAATTGTTTTTTTCGCTGGGATTTCATTTCGCGCATTTAAGAAACCACAATATGCGAAATTTTTACCTGCGCATAATATGACGGGTTTTTCTGCCTATTTTGGGAAATGGAGTCTGGACATTTTGGGAATTTTTTATCGACAAAAATATGGGAAATTTCAATGCATTTATTTAGCTTAAATCAGTCAATTTTTACATTACCAATATACTTTTACCAGCTTTTTTGGTCTTTATTCAAACAAACATTGCAAAACTGGTAACTTTTTAGCAAACTGTTATCAGAAATAATTTTCTCATTTAAATTATTCTTTATATGAAATAAAATAGTGAAACTGTAGCAAATTTAATGGTAGTTTTAGAGTATTAACTAAATAGACCAAATAAACATAAGTTTTTATTGTAGAACTTATTGTTGTGCAAAGCCATTATAGTTGCGAAAATACATTATAAAAAGAATTAAGTGTCTAACGAGTCATATTATGATACATCTTCAGTAAAATATTTTGGCCACCCAAAATTCTCTTTTTGTTTTTGCATGCAAAAATTTCAAAGCGTTAACATATAACCTCATCCACTTCGATGAAATATATGCTATACGAGCTGTCGAATAGCTTTTTTAAAAGCTATCCTTGTATGTTACTTTATCAGTTTTCTCAGTTAAACATTGTGATAGGTTGATAAAGAAAAAAATACATTTAAGTACCAGAATTAGATAACTTTTATGACAAATTACAATTTATTGCTAAATCAAATAAAATATTTTAAAAGTTTTCACTTATTTTAATGTTAACCATTGTAAAAAATGTTTTTACTCAATACACTATATATCGCCATTATTGGCAACACCCCTGACCAAAGTATGATTGGTACCGGAAAATGGTATATAGAGGTGATTTCGAAATGGAAAATACAATGTCTATGAGATGTTTTACTTTATTTCAGTAGCAAAACATGACATTCATTTTTAATCATCAAAGAACAAACTGGGTGTTTAATATATAATTTAAAAATAGATTGACATGTAGATGGACAATTTAACATGTGCTTAACAACTTAACATATCACTTAGCTCATTACTTCCCTACCCTTATTATACTACTATAGTTACCTTCCTTGGATACTCTTCTGGATATAGGTATTCATTAGGAAGGCCTTACCTTAACATATCACTTATCTCTATACTTCTTGAATACAGCTTATATCCCAGATCCAACCAGTTTAGATCCAGATCAGCCTTCACATTTGAATTCTTGTTAACATCTACACACAGTCTGTTTGCTTGTCCCTCAGAAATAGCCTGATGAATTTAAAAGTAACTGGACCATGTGTAAATACAGGTCAGATTGCATGGATTTATATCACATGTTGATCAGATGTAGACTTGCCACACATGGAATAATTCATTAAAGCCACATTAGATGAAGTAAAGAGTTAAAGCCAAACTCTCTCTTACAGAAATTAACAATGATTTTCTATTTCAGCAAAAGAAAAGTGAAAATGGCTATGCACGTTTGTAATCAGACGAAAAATACATCATGGAAGGATTTGCAGAAACAGATCACAGGACTATGGAACACGTCGAATAAGTACATGTACATATGTGGAGCATGTTTTAAGACATTTGAAACAATTTGTACTCTTCACTGTCACTGTATGAAGTCCAACAGAGGTGGATCATACTTTTTTGACCACGTGACAAATACTGCATATCCTAAATTTGATGTCACCAGTAGCTGGTCCCAGTTTGAAGAAGAAGATTTTGTAAATGACAGTCTACCAGTTTTGAAATGTCATTCTAGATCAATAAATCAGCTGATCAACAATTCCCAAGATGGCATAAAAATCAATGATATTTCATCAGAAATTGATGACTCAGATGATGTTACTAATTTTAAGGATGAAGTAGGTAAACATGTGACTGCAAGTGATTCGGCTAAACCTACTCAAGATGGCATGCATATTGATGAAGAAAATATAAATTTAGAAGAAGCTGGTAATAAAAATGTAAATAAAAGTGAGGAGGCATGTGCAACATTTAAGATGAAAGAAGATGGAACAGGTTTTGTTGATGTAGCCACCAGTGACTTATACCATCAAGCCTCTTTGACTCCTCAAGCTGACAAAAATGTAATACATGTAGTAAGTATAGTAATTGAAATACTTAAATAAGTATTGTTGTAAGTTATCAACTAGATAAGGTATTTTCGCCTGAGTAATTAAGGGATTTCAATAGATGCAGATTCTTGCATTTTTATGCAAGCAAACTTTATTTTAAATTTTACACTTTGATCCAACCTGATTCAGAGCTTTGGTTATTTGAATGCAGAAGGAATTATTAAAAGTGGTCAACTTCTGCGAGAATAAAGATTAATATTTTGTCTACTTCTTTTTAACCCTTTCCTTGATATATACGCATTTTTAGGCATGTGCAACCAGTGTAGATCCAGATCAGCCGGCACATCCGTGCCACCTGATCAGGATCTGCACATGTCGCATTTTGGTCAGAAATTAACCTAAGGAATCAAAAAGCAACAGTTTAGATCCTGATCAGATGGCACCGATGTGCCAGCTGATCTGGATCTAAACTGTTTGCCCTAGCAATAAAGATGTATCTGTACAGGAAAGCGTTAAATATAAATACTTATTTGACCTTTGAAAATTAATGAAAAAGTTAAAGCAATTTTATGAGTTCACTGAATTCAAGTTATGACTGGCATCTTTCTGATTATGACCTTTTACAAATGCTCAACAGGGGTCAGATGACTGGGTTGTACTTCTTATAAAAATCTTAACTTCATGAATAGACTGTATACATTGTACAAGCTCGCATGCAAGAGTACGTTAATTTATCAATGTTAAGTCTATTTAAGGTTGTTTTCTTTTATTTTACAGATGCCACATTCTGTTAAAAAAATTGCCCTTGCAAAACCTACTGGTCTGCAACTGCTTGAAATGGAAAATACTGCAGAATGTCCTGAAGCAAGGACAGTGGGCATAAATTCAGGCGATAAACATGATAAAACAAATGGAAAAGATAATTCCTATAGAAAATTAGCTCAACATGAAACAAATGAAGAGTGGCATAAAAGCATACTAGAAGGAAAGTCAAATGATGTGAAAGGAAAAGAACGAAAACAAACAAAAGCTTGTGTAACCAATAAACAAATGTCATCACCACTAGACGACGTAATAAACACATCTTCCATACGGTCATCTAGAAAGAGAAAAATAACCTCAAAAATGAAGGACAGTGGCTATGCAGGTATAATGAGTAATATTAGAAAAGAAATAAGTCTTGACGATGAGGTGCAAAATACAGAAATATCTAATGAAGAAAGTTTTGACAAAAATGAATATTCAAGTACTGTTAAGGGAAATAATAATAGGACAGCAAAGGAATCCAAGATTAAATTGAAGCACTCCAGGGATAAAGATATAGAGTTAACTGATAGTAAAAAGCGCAACAAAAAGCATATTAGTAAACAGTCTTCTAAAACGGGAAGCTCTGATGCATCTATTGACATGTCTGATAGTGAATCTAGAAAACTGAAATGTTTTTCACAAGGAGAATCCCCTGGTTTGGATCACGAGGAATGCAGCAATGTTAAAGAAAAAATATATAATGAAAATGAATCTAAAGATAATACAAACAATTTTAAGAAGAAGAATAGGCCTAGAAACACTCAAAATAAAAAGAAGCGATGTAGTAGAAAACAAGATGATAATTTTGTGCCATGTAAATTAAGAAAGGATTTTGAGTGCAAAGTGTGTGGTAAAGTTGGATCGAAATCTACCATAAAGTACCATGAACAGGTGCATTCAGACAAGTTGTTGGAGTGTGAGATTTGTGGCAAACTCTTGAAGACTGCCGTTTGTAAAGCAGTAAGTCAAATTTCTTAGTTTGGTACTTGTATTATTATTACCAAAATCTATTAAGTAAAACGTATAGGACCTTATGTATATTAAATTTTCCATTTTCACTGGTTTAAGCAAAATTCAGTCATTACAAACTTGAATTAGTAGTAAAGCGTTTTCAGCCACTTTGTACAAAACTGTCTTATTTTTTATGCATTCTATCACTGAAGTGCGATATTTTCCTGCACATAACCCTTGGATTGATAAAAATGGCAACACTTTAAGTTCGAATTATGTGACCAAAATACCGCCATTATCTTCGATCATATAGATTTTCAAGTACATAATCAACATATTGGTCACATTTTAACAAAACAATAATAAATTGTGTCAAACAACCAAGATTGAATCTAAAAAAGTGAAATAAGCATACCAGGAATGGCCACATCCAGCAGACACAGCCTCCCCCACAGTCAAAAAATAGGGAGAGGAGAGCATAATTTTACAATAATCAGTTTCAAAAGAGACGCCTTAAACAATTAACAAGAGTAACCATATTGGAACGGTCAGTGGCAAATTGTTTTGTTTTTGTCTTCAGAGTCACATGAAATTGCATGGTAAAAAGAAATGGCAATGTGACAGATGTCCTGCTGCTTTCTACAGGAAGAAGGCTCTCGACAGTCACTTGAACAAACATGATGCTATAATGCCTCACATGTGTGATCTTTGTGGAGCTAAATTTACGTAAGTCCGTTTTTTTGCCTATTAATGTTGTTGCTTCGTTAGTGATATGTTTGCAAATTGAATTTGGCATAGCTAACATGTCATCGGCAACTTCTGTAAATTATGATGAAAAAAGTGAAATATGCATATCAGGAATCAGCTAAAGTAAGCCTCCCCACGCAGCCAAAAAGAAGAGAGGAAAAGATAGCATACATTTGTAGTTTTATAAGAATATCAATTTCAAATAAGACACCACAAAAAATGAACGAACAAGAGAACCAAAGCTTTCTCTATTAGCTTGATAATCACTTGAACCGACTTTTATACTATTTTACAGTATCATATGGGGCGCGCCACGGGAAAAGGTACCTTCGGTCATATTTTGTGACATTTTAGTTGTTACTATATTTAGAAAGAATTTACAACTATCTATCAATTGCTCAAAACTTACAAGTGCTATTCTTACACATGTTGGCAATAAAATGACATTTTTAACGCTAAATGCATAATAATCAATGTCGTCTGCTCAACTTTATGACGTAATTTCAATGATTGACGTCAATTGTCCAAAGGTACCTTTTCCCGCGACGCGCCCCAAGGTTGAATCTTATCTCTTTGTCTATTCAGCTGTTTTTGTTCTAACCTATTTATACTTTACATAAAGAAATCGTTTTCATAAGTAAAATATAGTATAGTATATTTAATATATGACATACATTTATTCCTCGTTAGTTTATGTTCAAATAATGTATTTTGTATGATGATAATTGCAAACATGTTTTTCATGATAGTTCCATATTACTGACTTTAATATTCCATGTACAGAGAGATCTACATTCTTCGTCGGCATGTTGCAAACTTCCATAACAACATCCGTGACTACAGTTGTGATATCTGTGAAAAGAAGTTTTATCGTGCAATCACCAGAGATAATCATAGAAAACGTCATTTCGAAGCCAGTTTGCAGTGTTCACAATGCCCTAAGAGGTTCAAAATACCAAACGATCTTCGTAGACACGAATTTACACATTCCGGAGAAAAACAATTCTTTTGTCCATTATGTAACCAGGGCTTTAAACAGAGTTATACATATAACAAGCATATGTGGAGAATTCATAACATAGGAAAAGAACAAGCAAAAGAGGTTAAAATAAAAAATCCAAACGTAGTTAATTGGAAAATAAAAAACAGTAACAGCAGTCAAGAAGACAAGTCCATGAATGTAAAAGATCAGTCTGTAAATGCAGATATCGGAGAGAAACAGTTTGAAGGTGTTTGCAATCAGTTAAAAAGTGATGCGGAGAAACAAAGTACATCTAATGCCGAAAGTAACCAAACAGCGAAGAACAATGAAATCATAGCAGAAATAAATGATTTCACTGATACCATTGTACTTCAGTTGGGTGACAAAATTGATGGACAAGATACAATTGTTATTCATACAGAGGATATTCATTCAATAGATAATCAGTCAGGATATATTGTCTTGGACGATTTGCAATCAGGTGGAGATATTGTAATATATTCTGAATATACAGAAAATGAAATCGCTGATGTTAACGAATATCAGGAAAACAATTAAGAATTCTGTTGTGTTTTTTGTAAGAATAAAATAACTGAGAAACATGTGGTATGTCTGTTTACAAAGGAATTCCCAAACATTTTTTTCTTCATGCAAAATACCTTCGATTGGAATATTTTTTTAATTCTTTTGTGTAGCTTTTCGCTGTTAAGTGAAATAAAATGTTAATGGAATTCACAAAACATTTTGTTGATTACTTGAACCCATTCTTTCTTCTGGGAACTACACGCCGCTGATCATGGAATGGTGTTAATTAGAAAATACCGTATTGAAGGTTCCATGTTCACCGCCTTATGCATACCATCGTTTCACGTAAACTTTTCGTTGTTTGTGAACTGAGTACTATTGTAAACGTTTTGCTGTTAGATGGTGTGAATTTCCTAATCTGATTAAAATCAACTCCTGAAAACCGCTAAGCTATCAGGATCTGTCGACGAGTAACTAAAACGTGCTTTTATCACTAACTCTTTGAACCAATCATATTGTCGCCTACAAAATCGCAAAAGTTAACGTAAAAGTAGTATTTTAAACCATGGAAAGTGTTGACAAGCCTGCGTAAGACATATTTTACTGGAGATATATGTGTTAATGTAGTATTGCATTCATTTCTAATGTAATGACATCTTTAGATATTTTGCGAGCGTTATAAATCATGCTTTCTGTGATGACAATTTCTAAAAATAGTAATCGGGGAAATTGACGGTGTCTGCGGGCCGTCATCAGATCTAACATGTTGTTAGATTTGACTTTAGTGAGATTGTGAATTTCCTTTGTATGAATATAATATTTCCAAATAGATTAAAGGGAAACTATGAAACCCACTGAACTGAACACGACAAATATGTAATCTAAATGCATAATATCGTTACTGCCCACGCCGCCTATCCCCGGGTTCAGCGCAACTCAATATTAAAGGCAGTCGCTACAGTTTCATCAAAATTTTCCCAATAATAGATTTCATTCAAACTTTGTCTATGTCAAGAACATGATGTTATGCAATGAAAAACCAAATAAAAATGGGACCTTACCGGGGTTACTTGTTTTTTATTTGCTCACATGAGCACGAACTGCTCATGGTGAGCTTTTGTGATCGCCTGATGTCCGTCGTCCGTCCGTGTGTCGTCAACTTTTCTTCAAACGACTTCTTCTCCTGAACTCCTGGGCCAATCTTGCTGAAACTTGGCTGGAATGTTCCTTGCATGAAGCTCTTCCAAAGTTGTTCAAAGAAATCAATTCAATGCAGAACTCTGGTTGCCATGGCAACCGAAAGGAAAAACTTAAAAAATCTTCTTGTCTGAAACCACAAGGCCTAGAGCTTAGATATTTGGCATTTAGCATCCTCTAGTGGAACTCTACAAAGTTTGTTCAAATTATTTCCCTGGGGTCAAAATTGGCCCCGCCCCAGGGGTCACTTCATTTTACATAGACTTATATAGGAAAAACTTTAAAAATCTTCTTGTCTGAAACCACAAGGCCTAGAGCTTAGATATTTGGCATTTAGCATCCTCTAGTGGAACTCTACAAAGATTGTTCAAATGATTTCCCTGGGGTCAAAATTGGCCCCGCCCCAGGGGTCAATTCATTTTGCATAGACTTATATAGGAAAAACTTTAAAAATCTTCTTGTCTGAAACCACAAGGCCTAGAGCTTAGATATTTGGCACTTAGCACCCTCTAGTGGAACTCTACAAAGATTGTTCAAATGATTTCCCTGGGGTCAAAATTGGCCCCGCCCCAGGGGTCACTTCATTTTACATAGACTTATATAGGAAAAACTTTAAAAAATCTTCTTGTCAGAAACCACAAGGCCTAGAGCTTAGATATTTGGCATTTAGCATCCTCTAGTGGAACTCTACAAAGATTGTTCAAATTATTTCCCTGGGGTCAAAATTGGCCCCGCCCCAGGGGTCACTTCATTTTACATAGACTTGTATAGGAAAAACTTTAAAAATCTTCTTGTCTGAAACCACAAGCTGAGAGTACTTTTTGTAGTCAGGTGAGCGATATAGGGCCATCATGGCCCTCTTGTTAGATACCGAAGTTGTCACATTTTGAACAATTTTTACGATTTTCATAGACTTCTTTGTCGGCATTAAATCATTGAATGTATCACAAGAATATCATAACTAATTCTATTTTTCAGTTAAAAACATTCTAAATTACAAATAAATTGCTAATTATTTCAATCCAAATAATGAAACACATATAAAAAATTAAGTATTACCTATTTTACTACAAAGAATTAATCGTTAAATCTTTTCATTCTAAGGGATGTTTTTAAGATTACTTAAAGTTAACATAATAGAATTTCACCATATACTACCAATATATTCACCAATGTATAAAAAACATAAAATAAAAAAGAAAAATGTAGGTTACCATGTTAATTTGTTCGAAATGGCAATTTCAAAAAGGGGGAGGGGTAATTATGTATAAACAAAAAGACTTAAAGTTATATAGTGTACATCGTTAATTATTACTGTGGTATCATTTTATTTAACGATGACTTAATTTTCGCGTATTTCGCGCTCGGACCAGTGCGCGAATTTAAAACCTTAGCCAAAATTTAACCAATAATCCACATACGTATCCGAAACGAGCTATGTCCGAATAAGTCATGTCTTGGACCGTGAACTGTGTTTTATACATTGATAAAACCCAGATTGGACCGTGAACTGTGTTTTATACATTGCATTTAGACGATGGTAGAGTAGTTTAATACTCGTTGAAAAAAACTGTAGCGACTGCCAAACGATGGACTGCATATGACGGTAAACATGGCACCTTCAATGCGGTATTTTCCGACTAATACCATTTCATGTACAGCAGCGTATGGTCCCCAGATAAAAGAATGGGTTTGCCCTAAACGAGAAAACAATGGGCGGAATAAAACAGAATGTAGTTTTGACAAGGGATCTGAGAATATAAACTCTGCATCAATAATTCACAGACAATGCGAAAGGCAAAATAAAAAAAGCAGGAAATATATCCTTGGGGTGATTGAACAATATCCAAAACTATAGTGGCTGGGATATTGAAACCACCAATTTTTAAACTGGCCGAACTATTAAGGGGTCGCAAACATTGCAAATGGCGAAAACTGGCTAAAATTTCAAAAATGAATTTTGGGGGAAATACTTATTGCCACCTAGATTTTTGTAGAGAAATGTATTTACAAATGTAGCTAAGGATGTACTAATGTTTGCAGGCTTAATTTAGTCTAATTCATGTTCTAATTACCAAGCACATACTAAAACAAAAGAAAAACCGTTTGTATGAGAACTCTGAAATTCATGGGCAATACACTGTATACCAAAGCAACCTATTCCTGAAATAAGTATATGCTGGTCTACAATGTTTAGTGCCTATTCGTCAAAATAATGTTAGGGGTTTCAAGAAAATCAAGGAAAACTTACTTCCGTGTTCTACTTTCGGTTTGAGGTCAAAACATTTTGATGAACATTTTCAAAAGTCGACATTAATTTCCGCTGGCAAACTTATGAAAGTGAAGAAATATAGTGTCACGTGGCTGTATTTATGTTTGGATGCTCAAGTTGTTAGAAAAAAATGCTTTATTTACATAGAACAGACACACAAAAATTAAAATACCGTTTGCACAATAAGTCTGGAATGGCTGTTTAAAACGTCTAGAAAAATGATATAGGTATCGTGTAAACACTTATTTACAATAGTTTGCGGTCATCTGTCAAAAATGTCAGAAATTTTAAGTAGTACTTACATAAATATGTTTTGACTTCAAACCGAAAGTAGAACCTTGAAGTAAGTTTTCCTTTAATTTCTTGAAAACCCTAATATTATTTTGACGAATTGGCACTAAACATTGTAGACCAGCATTCAATTATTTCAGGTATGGGTTGCTTTGGTATATTGCCCATAAATTTCACAGTTCTCATGCAAACGGTTTTTCTTTTGTTTGAGTATGTTCTTGGTAATAAGAACATGAATTAGACTAAATTGTGCTTGCAAGCATTAATACATTCCTTAACTAAAATCTAGGTAGCCATGAGTATTTGCCCCAAATTTCATCTTTAAAGTTTTAGCAAGTTTCCATCACTTGCAATGTTAGTGATACCTTAAAACAAAGGAAATTTTAGAAGTTCTATTTATATGCTTGTAGTACATAAGTATCATGCTCAACGACCTTCAAAGGACGTAACTGATAACAGCACTGATTGAATGTACGGGAGGACTTTTACAGCCGCCTAACAACACAAATAACGCTACTGTGATATTAAAATAGATGAAAGAGAACTTTGAAAGCCACCGAACTGGACAAATATGAAAATATAACAAGTTTGATCAAGCCTGTTCATGGACAATAACGGAAATGCGTAATACTACCCACGCCGCCTAGCCCCGGGTTGAGTGCAACTCCATCCTAAACGATGGAACGCATATGAGGGTGAACATGGAACCTTCAATGCGGTATATTCAGATTAATACCATTCCATGTACAGCGGCGTATGGTCTCCAGATAAAAGTATGGGTTTGTCCATTGGGAAGGCTACATGTAAGATACTTTCGGTTAGAATATCAACTAATTTTTATTTTTTTGTCTTTGTATAATAACTGAATAAACAGTAAATGGTAGTTAAAGCTGGTTTAAATTTAAACGTTAAATATTGCGAATCTTTTTGAAGGGATTAAATAATTGAAGCATTTCGCTTTTCTGACAATAGAAGGAAGTAGTGTGTTGTTTTATCATTTGCTTTAGTGCATTTGCACCGCTCTTGTTTGTTGACACGAAGAATTGGTACGCAGCAACTGACTTTTCTCTTTTTTTTTGGGGGGGGGGGGGGGGGTCGAGGCGGCCAGCCAATTTATACACATTTTGGAGAAAGCGAGATCCGTCTTCCAAGCACCTGTGGTAAATCACAGGAGCGTAGCATGCTCTCTGAATTATACTTTTGTTTTGTATATCTGTTCATATTTTGCCTGTTATTTTAAGTAGCTTTAATAATGATACTCTGAATGTTAATAATAATAATATTATTATTAATGCTAATAATAATATTATTATTATTTAGTTTTATTATTATCACTACTATAACATACATTGATGAAGATTTATTTTTTTTGTCCCTTTACGCAGATCGAAATAATGGGTTTTTTGTGTCTACAAGACATGCGATTATTAATTTTCTGAGACTTGCTCTCTCCCTCCCCCCCCCCCCCCCCCCCATACACACCCAAATTGTTTTACCGGAAGTCAGATATATATGTATGTATGTATTAGTTATATTGTGTTATATTGTCCTTATTGTGTAACCATGCACTTGGACGAAATAAACGATATGTTCTGTTCTGTTCTGTTCATAGTATGATATTAATTAAAACATTAATTGTGTCATCGAAGAATAAGCGCGTAGGAATTTATTATTGTATCACACCTTGACATGCAGAAAACATTAATTGAGCTTACATTGAAGAAATAGCGCGAAACAATTGATTATCGTCTCATATAGTTACATGCGGAAAACATTAATGAAGCTTACATTGAAAAATTAGCGCGAACATGTAGAAAATGATTATTGTCTCACATAGTGACATGTGGAAAACATTCAATCTGTAACATTGATTAAAAGACAACCTCATTAATAAGAAAACAATTTAAATGTCCCATTTTATATGTTTGCACTTTTTTCCGGATAAAGACCATTCCACTATTCAGTCATTTTTATCCAGTCCCAGAGTACTCTTATTTTTTCATGAAATAGAAAACTTGTACTGGTTTGTTCATATGAGCGCCTGTTGGGGAAAGTGTGAGCTTGGTGCACCCTAGAAGCTGGTTTAAACCCCCAGTGGCAATTTGTTTTGCCACTGACCGTTCCAAGGCGTAACCCTTCGGGTTCTCATTTTTGTTAATGGTGGTGTCTGTTTTGAAAATGATCATTTTATAAACCATTTATCTTCTTCTTGGCTGCGCGGGGAGGCTGTTTCTTCCGAATGGGACAATTCCTGGTGTGCATTTTTCACTTTTTTTTCACACAACTGAAGCTGAGTCTCGGGCATGTGATCATACCATGACACTCATTAATTACATGAAATCAACCTCAAACGAAACTCGTTGTCATTAAAACGGGTATGTCTTTTGTTCAATTTAACTTCCATACATTATGTATCAAATAAACACGTTAGTAATTAACTTCCGCACTTTCAAAACCAAATAATTGACACGGAAATAAATGTATTGTTACAGGTGAATGAACAAAAAGATAAAAATAATTTTACATCTTAAACCTCTATTTGACATGTTATAAATTGACCAACAACCTTGGATCCGCAGCATTTTAGTTGACATGTTAGAAGTTGCAGGACCAACAGCTTGGGATCCCAAGGTAAGTTGCTTTGTTTTGTATGCAGAATGTGTCACACCTTGAGAAAGTGTGGCGTATTGACGCCGATAAATGTAGAACATTATCAAATCGAATCTCGGACTTGCACGGTCTGCTATGAGCTGTAAATACTGTTTTCTGCATAAGATGACTGAATGGCAAACATTGGCGGATGCGCTGACTGCGCCCAAGAACATAAAACTAAATCAGGAGACCAGTCTCAAATCTCAAGCGTCTGATTGGCTGAAATGGTAACTGGTAAATGTACTGGTCACCATTTCGTCAATCGGATGCTTGAGATTTGAGATGTGTCTCCAAACTTAGTTTAATGATCTTGGGTCTGCTTTTAGCTTTTACAAAACTGTCTTCTACATAAGGTGACTGAAAGGCAAACATTTGCGAATGCGTTGACTGATCTCGGTCTACGCTAGTTTCATACGTCATCAGTACCATTTTGTCATGGTGTGTCGCTTTCCTTTTCATTTAAACTACCATGCTGATACACATAACCAAATCTCTAACTACACTGATAAAAAATAAAAAAATTGAATTTCTCCACATTAAATTGATTGAATTATAACACACTCCAAATTTGAAAAGTATACCGAAATCGGCTAAAGCATCTTCTGTGTAAAAGCTAAGCGATCTCGTTACTGTGGAATAGCATAGGATTGTTCAAATTTATAAGAATTCATATTTTATTTAACGGATTATCTACTCGTTACTGACAAGTTCTCACTTTTGTTTCTACACCTACCTTAACTAAATACCAGTGGTTTCCAAACGCATGTAGATAATTTAATAGAAATTTTATAAAAAAGAAGTGAACTTGATTTTTCTTATTCTGTTTATAGTTTGAAGAGTATACCCCGATTTCATGCAGAAAATGAAAATAATATCATCGGTGTATTTAAAATATTGGTTAAGTGTAGTCTGGAAAAGAATTTCTAGACAAAAGTAAAATTGCGTGAGTCGGGGAAAAGTTTTTTTTTTCAATTACGCTGAATCCCAATAGCCGTGTCAAGACTCTATCCCAGAGGAAAGTTGATTATCTATTATACAATTAGTATTTCATGTAATTTTGTATACACATAAATGTTAACATATGGTAAAATTGTAATTTATACACTTAATAAGTTTAACTAAGGCACAAGTCACCCATTATAAATCACTAGCGTGCGCCGAATGAACATACGCGGTTAAAATGCTTTGAATCTTACCAGGCGTTAACACCTTTGATATTCTGATTTTAATAAATAATTGTGACAAAAATGTCATCTAGATAGAGGTTTTAATGTGTTTGACGCGTCTGGTACTATTTTATAAATCTCAGAAATACATAATATATCATTTATATTTTCAGTGCGTGTATCTACACTGTTCAAATGGCTGGCGAAATCTATACCTATTTATTTCTTGTTGTGTCAACGGTTGCCCAGAAAAATATAGGCACTCAAGATTCATTTGTACCGTGCGCCGGCTTGCCGCTACAATGCTTCTGCAAAGACGAGTCAGAATATACGAACGGCCAGTACCAACTTCTGGTGGACTGTTCCAACGGTGACCTTAGTGAAGTTCCGAGTGGTATCCCAAACACAACAACAGTTTTAGCTCTAAACGGAAACAAAATCACTGAAATATCTGAAAGCATATTTGAAAACCTTACAATATTAAAATACCTGGATCTGTCAAACAACGTATTAAAGAACCTTAAACCTGGAATATTTAGAGGTTTGTTTTATTTACAAACACTAGAACTAAATAATAATCAAATAAGATATGACAACGCCTCTATTCCTGTAACAGTGTTTGAACAATTACGTAATCTGAAGAGATTAAATCTTCAACAAAGTTTCGAATCAGACGATGTTTCGAGTGATGAAGATTATCCTGTCGAGTCGCTATCAGATCTTGATACTCTGGAACAATTACTGATAGATGGACTTGCCAACAGGGATTTTGCTGCAAAGTTTTCAGTCTTGAATTCAACGAAACTGCAAAGGCTTACAATGAGTGGCAAGGAAGGCCGTTGTGACCTTCGCCGTATTGTTCCTGGAATGTTTAATTTCAGTAGTCACCTGATAACTTTAAAAATCGAAAAATGTTTATTAGAAACTGTAGAGAACAGAAGTTTTCTTGAATTGACATCTTTACGAAAACTCGATTTGTCATATAACGAGAAACTTGAATTCAAGAGCGTTGCTAACATTAGCTTTGGTCTTCAAGATCGAAACTTATATGAACTTCGGTTGATAAAAATACACGAAATGTGTGGGGACGCAACACGTTTGGAACCTGAAGATTTAAAATTTACAGGAAATATAACCGTTGGACATGTGTTTTTGGACTCGAATCGTCTGGCATATTTTTCTAAGGATACTGTTAATAATTTGCCGAAAAATGTATCGACACTATCTTTGCGCGATAACATGCTCCTTCCTGGAGGTTATGTTTTGAAATTTTACACATCGATGCAATTTCGAAATCTTGTTTATCTCGATCTTTCAGGGCAAACACTTTATAGGGAAATTCAAAGCTGTAGTTTTAGAAACGGGCACGTTTCGTCAGCTAATATTTCAAATAAAGTACAAAAGAGATCTTCAGACAAAGACACAAACAAAACAGATAATTTGCGGCTTGATAAAAGCGACGTAGAGACAATGTCTGAAAGTAATAACATTGGAGAACTGAGACAGGTTACAGAGAAAACTAAATCATATTTAAGCATTACAGAAGAATCATCGAGCGACAGAAATGAACGCACACCACGGTCCAATGATATCAAAACCGGAAGACATGCAAATACTTTAAATCTTGGAAATGATTACCACTCGTTTGTTAAGCGTTTTGTATTGTCTGATGAAAGAATTAATAGCTTTTATATGGGAAATATAATGGATCTAGACCTAAGTTTCTTAAACCTTCGGTATGAAATCTTAAAATTCGAAATAAAAACGCCAAATAACCTGACGCGTGTCAACTTTCAGAATAACATCTTTTGGAATTGGAAAGGTCCTGTTAAAGGATTTGAAAATCTTCTAAATTTGAATCTAGCGTGGAATTCTTGCGGGCAGATGTCTCTCGATTTCTTTCATACTATGCCAGGTCTTTTTACTTTAAATGTTTCCAGAAATTTCTTGAATCCTTTCATTAGTAACGATTTTAATGGACAAATATTTGAAAAGCAAACAAACTTGAAGAGGCTTGATCTTTCGGACAACAAACTTACATTTTTGCCCCCAAAGATTTTCAAAAATTTAATTAGTTTAGAGGACTTGTATTTATCGGATAACTTTCTAACGACATTTGACGTTGTTTTAAACTCAAATAATCTGTTTTACATTGACATTGCCCGTAACAGAATAAGCAGCATATCTGAATCCACAACTGATATTGTAAGCAGAATTGCTGCTGCAAACGGCGATTTTGCGATTGACCTTTCAAATAATAGTCTATCATGTTCGTGCAGCGACTTTGAGTTCGTAAACTGGGTAGCAAACTCCGTAGAAAAGAAAAATGTGGTCGAATTTATTAATTTTCACGACTACCAATGCAAATACATAAACGATAGTCTGGTAAAATTATCAAATGCAAATTATTTGTTCCCTAAACTTAAACGTGCATGTGCCAACTACTTAGTTTTGATTCTCGTCGCTTCGATATCGGTCGTTCTGGTTTTTATAGGATTTTTGTCATGTATGCTGTATAGGTATCGTTGGAATTTAAGGTATTTTTACTACTCCGCGAAACTCAGAATGCACGGGTACAAGCCTCTGTCCGGTAATGATGAAAATGATGACTCATTTGAATTTGACGTGTTTGTTTCTTATGCTAGCAGTAATGGGCGGTTTGTTAAGAATAATCTGCTTCCGGACTTGGAAGAGAAAAGACAGTTACGAGTACTTGTGCATGACAGAGACTTTTGGGCAGGAAACTTTGTGAATAACAATATTATGCGCGCTATCACGTCATCGAGGAAAACACTTATATTACTTAGCAACCATTTTCTGCAGAGTCGTTGGTGTGTTTATGAAATGAATATGGCGCGCATGGAAGGAATAGAAACCGGAAGAGACGTTCTGTGCGTGATAATGTTGGAACCTGTGAAGGTGAAAGGACTACCGTTAGAAATATTGGATATTATTAGGAATCAGACCTATATTGAGTGGACAAATGACGGAAATCACGAAGATCTTTTCTGGGACAGAGTTTACCAAGCCATCAGAAAATAAATTGTGAAATGGTTAACCCATGTTCGGGTTTAGATAACTGACAAATTACCTCACATCAAAATGTATCTTGTTGCCATCTGTCTAGAAATAAGAGAACTGGAAACTGAATGTTTAATACATTTTAGTAATTCCCCTTTTCCGAAGGAAACTGTTGAGACAAAACATGTTTAAACAATACACTTACAATACACTTTCGTATGATTAATAACAAAACCTTGAAAATAAAACGAAATCGGTTTAGGTGTTGTTCCTTTCATTGGCCCTCATTGGATGTTTTTATCAGTTTGATGATGGAGCTAAGAGGTCATCTCATATATTTTCATAGATATTTTCTATATTTTCAACACAACTTCAGAATTAAATCGTTATTTTAAAGTGTTCATTTATTATTGTCGGCTCGTCGGTCTAGACAAAATTAAAACGCAACGTTTGCTATAAATTTACCATTTCTTAATATTTATTCATAAAACGTTCAAATTATATTGCGTATGACAATAGGGTCGTGGAGATGCAAATTGTCTTTCGGTCAATGTTACATTTGACGGTATCTTTTTGTACTTGGATTTTTTACGTAAACATAACGTTGCCAATAACTTTGTCCATTCTTAATTTTTCTTAATGACGCTTTAAATTATATTGCTTATGACAACATGTACCTAGTGATTATGCCACTACCTGTAGGTCAATGTCACATTTGAAGACGTTGTCCCTTTTTAAAACTGGATTTTTTATTTTTGAGAAAGTAACAGAGAACTAACTGAAGTGTCAAACTGAATACCCAACTAAAGCAATGTTTATAACAAGATTTTGATGATAATTTCACTTATTTTTTAGCAACATTGTTTTTTGACATTTTGCTTACGTTATTAGATGATGAATCTCACGGGATATATGTTTCACAACTTGTTCATTTGCTAGAGCATGAACATGTAACACTAGATCATGGACATGTAACACTAGAGCATGAACATGTAACACTAGAGCATGGACATGTAACACTAGAGCATGGACATGTAACACTAGAGCATGAACGTGTAACACTAGAGCATGAACATGTAACACTAGAGAATGAACATGTTACGCTAGAGCATGAACATGTAACACTACAGCATGAACATGTAACACTACAGCATGAACATGTAACACTACAGCATGAACATGTAACACTACAGCATGAACATGTAACACTAGACCATGAACATGTAACACTAGAGCATGGACATGTAACACTAGAGCATGGACATGTAACACTAGAGCATGAACATGTAACACTAGAGCATGAGCATGTAACACTAGAGCATGAGCATGTAACACTAGAGCATGAACATGTAACACTAGAGCATGAGCATGTAACACTAGAACGTGAGAATGTAACACTAGAGCATGAACATGTAACACTAGAGCATGAACATGTAACACTAGAGCATGAACATGTAACATTAGAGCATGAACATGTAACACTAGAGCATGAACATGTAACACTAGAGCATGAACATGTTACGCTAGAGCATGAACATGTAACACTAGAGTATGGGCATGTAACATTAGAGCATGAATACGTAACACTAGAGCATGAACATGTAACTTTAGAGCATGAACATGTTTTAATATTTACTTAGATGTTTCAATGAAAGCAAGCTTTGTCTGACCTCATTTGCCAGTCAACAAATGTTTCTCTCTTGTTTTACCGGTTTTTCCTGTCCTGATATTCAACTTTCATTGCAGTGCATTCGTATTTTGACCTAGGCGCTGTCGCCGTGACAGTGCGGGTTCGCTCCCAGGTGGAGGTAATATTTATTAATATAGTCATTGATAGTTTTTATGAGGTGGGGGTACCAAATTTTGATGTTATTTAAAAGACAAGCAATACTCATACATGTAGTTGCTTTAATTTTGTTCACAGATGTCGGAATTTGTCTGCATTAGAGAACATTTTCTCTTAATTATTATACCAAATAATGATGTACCAAAATATGACATATTTGTCAGAAATTGAGCATAACCGCATTGTATTTGAATTTAATTTTAAATCCTAACCAAGAAAAGGTAGTTTTATATAATAATAGAATATGATAACGATATTTGCCACACAATGTGCCTGTTGTATTTACTAATCGTCTTGTATTGCGTTAACTATTGCGTTTGTTTTCGATTTGTGGTTTACTCTTCTTCATGGTTTAATCCCCGTGCGTTTTCAATAAATCGTTTCCTTATAGTCGTTTAAGGAGGGTGGATTAATTTAATTATGTTTTTGTTTATTCGTAGTTATTTGCAAATATTGGAACCATCTTTAGGTCCTGGTACACTCAAATCACTTTTAACTATCCTGCAGTTCATTCAATTTAAAAAGATATTTATTGATATAACTTATGAATAAACTTATTTTTTAGAAACGATAAACAATAAAAGATAGCATGAAATTCAAACACGAATAAAGAATAACATTAAAACAAACGCTTTGGACATGCCTTGCATTATTTAATTTATAAATAGGACACCAACAACATAAAAATGTACCGTTCTAAAAATGAGATCTTAAAAAGTGAAATATGCATATCAGGAATGGCCACATCCAGCAGACACAGCCCCCTACACAGCCAAAAAGTAGAGAGGAAAAGAAAGCATGGTATTACAATAATTAGTTTCAAAATTGACGCAATTAACGAAAGTGAGAACCCCGGGGGTTACCGCATTGGAACGGTCAGTGACAAAACAATTTGCCACTGGGGGTTTAAACCAGGTTCTAGGGTGCACCAACCTCACACTTGCACCCAACAGGTTCCCTTATCACAAAACAAGCACAAAGTTGTCTTAGTGAAATAACTCCAATCTACCCATCAGCTCAACAATGTTGCATGCAAAAGCACACAAACATATAAAACATAAGAAGCTAATAGCATTGAAAAGCCAAAGGGGCGGGTACTCAATGACCTTACCGAGACCAGAGAACCTGGATTCCAATCAGCAAGAACACAATGTCAGGGATAAAAGAAACAAATCGAGCTTCTTTGTTCTTTTTAAAAAAGATTTCCCTATAAATTTAAACCTTCAAGAACTCTAAAACCCCTGCCACCGTTGTGCAACCAAAGAGGTAAGCATATTGATCAACTGTAGATAGGTTAATCACCAGGCCTGAAAAGCGCTGCAGAATATCATGTTGGTAACCTTTCTTTTTGAATTTACAGATTGTTTTACAAATAACCGGGAGAAATTAGCATTTCCTTTATAATTATAATTCTCTTACTGTAAAACAATTGTTTCGCCAAAAGACGCATAAGACGAAAGGACCAAGTGGATTTTAAACAACAACTGCCGTGAAATTATAATTGTTACAAAACTTGCATGCGTAGGCATCGTGCGCTGTCCGAGCGTTTTGAGTCCCCTTTTCACAGTAAAAATAGCAACCAAAATCCTTTTCGTAGTTCATGACACAAAAAATGCAGAATATAAGTCAGCTAAGAAAACACAATAACATTCCTCTCGTTGTTGTGATGAATTGTTATGTATTGTTTTCATTTTTAGATGAACAAAATATGAGTGTGTGCAATATTTTACGTCAGCTACAAGCAGCAGCCTATCACTCAAAAATTGCTACAATTTGCTGTAAACTAAATAAACGCGGCGTTCATTCCCTCATTAGTGTTGATGTTCTAACAACCATTCGTAAAATCATTTATCACACATATATATACCAATAAGTAAGAATAAAGAGTATAATTATGAATAAATTCGATATTTATTTTTATTTCCTTATGCGGGATATGGTTGTTAAAAAGCATACATTTTGAAGAAAATAAAAATACGTTTTATACTTTGACGAACGCAACAACATTTGTATGGAAATCTTAATTCAACTCGGAAAAACTTTGGTGATGAAATGATTTTTGATTAATATACTTGTTACACTTCACTTTCTTTGCAGGTGAAGAAAAGAAAGGAAATTAATTTAGGAAGGTGTTGTTACTAATTGTTTAGAAATTAAACGTATAAAAACTAGCAAGACTCAGTTTGTTTCGCAATTAATCAGTAGAAGTTCATTGAAATAGTGATAAAAAAACAAGAAGCGCCAGAAAACACGTGGATTGTTAGAATTGTCGACGTTATCATTACCGTACTAGATATGAATATAATTGCAAAATTGATATAAAACGTTAATGTTTATATGTACGAGTATATAACTAATGATGTGAACATGCATATCTGGAAAGATAGTACGCTGACATCATTAGCTAAAATAAAGATGGCGACCACAATGGTGATTATTCTTTTAAAAATATAATTCTTGATATTTCCTTTATGCAAATATTTGAACAATAAAGGTTTACTTGTTAACTACAATTAATAATGCAATAGGAAGTAATATTATAATTGTTGAGGTTTTGGAGATGAAGCATGGACAGTATTTTTATTAATAGTTCTAGTAAAATGATTAAGGTCCCATAACTCTGGCAAAACTAATTCGAGTGGAAACTCCTGACGATATGCACAACCAGGCATGGTGACAAACATTCCTGTGAAGTTTGAATGAAATCCACAAAGAGGTTTTTGAAATTAAGCATGGACAAGATTTTAATATAGAAGTTATATAGTAAAGACTAAGGGCCCATTACTCGGCCAAAAATAATCCGAGTGGAAACTCCAGACTCCAGACGATATGCTGGAGTCACTTGTTTTGGTGACAAATACTCCTGTGAAGCAATGCAATCCCCAAGCAGTTTTGGAGGAAAGCGAGGACAAGATTTTACCGGACTGACATTTCGGACGGACGGACAATTACTTTATGTCTCCCTTCGGGGGCCTAAAAACTTTGATGTTATGTCATACACCAACACTACTCAAACATGCGAACCCCTAACTTCTTTAAGCATATTTCGGGCTTCGCCAGTAAAAAAAGAAAAAAAATCTAAATTCAATATTAATCATAATACAGATAACATGTTTAAAAACAATTTGGTGGTAATTTTAGCTCATAGAAACAAATGTTTCGTATCATTATGCTTTAGCGTGTCGTTCGTGTCTTTCATTCTATCACATTGAAGTGTGTTTGTTTAATCCAGAAAACAAGGAAGATAAACGCTTTTTCGGCGCCTTGAAAATTACGATTTCTTGCCATAATTTGAAGCGGATTTAATTTATCGACGTGAAAGTGATAGCAAATAAACAGATTAAACTTCCAAACAAATATAGATGACCTTTTGTAAATTAAGTCGAGGTAAATGCTTTATATTCAGTGAAAATTCTCAACTATTACAAAAGAAATGGGATATTTAAAGTAAAATAATAGTAATTAAAACAAAACTGTTCTTTATATCTTTGTTTACAGTTGATTTTTGAAATACATATTAGTTTTGGAAAAATGTAAACATTCGTTGGGTAAGTTAGTTGAATATTTACTCAAGGGATGAAGAAATGCAGGGTATATTTTATTTGGGGCGCGTCACGGGAAAAAGTGCCTTCGGCCAGTTGACGTCAATCTTTGAAATGACGTCATAAATTTGAGCAGACGACATTAATTATGCATTTCGCGGTAAAAATACCATTTTATTGTCAAAATGTGTAATAAAATCACATTTAAGAAATAAGAAATTGGTTTATATCTGTAAGTTCTTTCTAAATTTAGTAAAAACTAAAATATCACTAAAATGACCGAAGTTACCTTTCCCCGTGATGTACCAAATTTGTTCATAGGAAATCATTCTATTTACCTCTGACTGATATTAAATTTGTTATTTTAAGTGTTGTATGTATTATATAATTTATCTGTTTTAAAATAAATACGTTTAGTAATGTTGTTTTAAAAAAATCAGTGAAATTATTTCGAACTATACAAAAACAATAATTTCTTTGCGCACAACACTTTTCCAAAGATCATTTTTTTTGTTTGTTTTGTTAGAGCTGTAACGTTACAAAGGTAATTAAACTTTTATCTTTTTTCTATTTAAATCATAATTTATTTTTCAAATAAAACGCTTATCAACAGGATACCGGTATTTAAGTGATCTGCATGCTTTCTGTATAGATATTTTACTGTTAATTGCATGGCTTTTATTTTCTTTTGTTGCACAAAAATAGTAAAAAGTTTAGCCCGTTTATAAAATTATCCAGGGAAATCGGGAAAAAAATGAATTGAGTGGCTTGTCCTCATTTGATTGACATGTCATCTCACTCTTGCTTTTGCATGCAAAATGTTCGGAAAATGGGTGGTTCTGAGTTAACTCACCAGGACTTGCAATTTGTGATAACCAGAAGGAGCAAGTGGTACTTAGTAGGTCACGGCATCAAAATATGTGGTAGATGTTCTTGGTTTTGTAAGAAACAAGATGCGTCTTCCTGGTTCGAACTTTATTCGATTTGATAAGTATACAACATCTTCTAGTTTAAGCCCCACGTGGCCTGCTGATGGTTTAAAGGCGTTAACTCTGAGGTTCTATTTTTGATAAAAAGTTTCTGTTGTGTATTTTTGAAATTGGTTATATTATAAACTAACACTCTCTTTTACTCATTACCTCATGGTTGCGTTTGATGAATGTGGCTATTCTACACATGCGTAGTTCGGATTAACATTGTTTTTCTGTTATGCCCCACGGAGTGGGAGGTATATAGAGTTGCACTCGTCCGTCCATACGTCCGTCCGTACGTCCCCCAAATCATGTGGCATCAACTCCTCATTGACTCTCGGGCGGATTTCCTTCAAACTTGTAGAGATTATCAAGCAAAATGTGTAGATGATCTGAAAAAAAGGAGATTTTATCCTGCTACCATTTTAACTGAGTTATGGCTCTTTCTTATTGTTACTAAATGTTGTTGTAGCAGTGGGGACATCAGTCTAGTTTTTTTTTCATTCAGTGTCTATATGCTATACCATAGAATATTTCAAGTACATAGGTGGAATGAATTATTTAAATTAATGGTAAACAGTGTATTTTATATGACCTAAACTATTGACCATATAGAATGGCTTAAACCACAATACTTAAAAGAGCAATGGTATAAAATGATCAATTTCAAAACAGGCACAACAAAGAATTAACGAATAAGATATCTCAATGGGTTATTGCTTTGGAAAGACCATTGGCAAAACAATGCAATTCTTTGCAAATGCACACTAAATGAAATTAAGAATTGCGTTTTGTTTTGTTTTCAGCTTAAGTTCCTTGAAGATCAAATGGCTGGTGACGTATTCACACTTCTTTTATTTTTTGTCTTGGCTACTGTCCAAGGGCATTTTGAGACTCAGTATTCATCTGCTTCATGCGCCTCCTGGGGTCTTCGATGCTTTTGCAAAGACGAATCCGTATATACAAACGGTCAATACCTTCTCCTCGTTGACTGTACTAATACTGAGCTCCAAGAAGTACCGACTGGTATTCCAAACATTACAACAGTTTTAACTCTAAATGGAAACAAAATTTCTGACCTATCCGAAGGCTTATTTAAAAACCTGATACTGTTAAAATACCTGGATCTATCAAACAATGTATTACAGAATTTAGCGCCTGGGGTATTTGAAGGACTGGTTAATTTGCAAACTCTTGAGCTTAATCAAAATAAAATAAGGTACAACAACGTGTCTATTCCTGAAACGGTGTTTTTGTCACTACGCAATCTGAAGAGATTAAATCTTCAACAAAGTTTCGTATCAGATAACGTTTCAAGCGAAGATTATCCTGTCGAATCCCTGTCGAGTCTTGACAATCTGGAACAATTGCTGTTAGATGGACTGGCCGAAAAGAATTTTGCTGCGAAATTTTCACTGTTGAATGCAACGAAACTGCAAAGACTTATTATGAGTGGATTCGAAGGAAGATGCAATCTTAGTCGCATTACCCCTGGAATGTTTAATTTTAGCAGACACCTTACCACTTTAAAAATAGAACACTGTCACGTGAAAACTGTAGAAAATGGTAGTTTTTTAGAGTTGACATTTCTACGAAAACTTGATCTATCCTATAACGAAGAACTCCAATTTAAAAGCTTGGCCAACATAAGTTTTGGTCTTCAAAATCGTTACTTATACGAACTAAGACTTATAAAAATACATGAAGTTCATGGGGACTGCACGCGCATCGAAAAGAAAGACTTAATTCATGCACAGTTTATGAATGTCCAGCATTTGTATTTGGACTCTAATCGTCTGGCTTATATTTCTGAAGACGCCGTTTTATTCGTACCGAAAAATGTATCGATTTTATCATTGCGTGATAATATGCTTCTTATCGGAAATTATATAAAATATTTTTACGTGATATCTTCAGTTTCAAGCATTGTTTGTTTGGACATAGCAGGGCAGACGCTATATAGGGATGTGCAGACCTTTCATCGTAATGACTTTCTGTCCGCAAATATTTCGAACAACGTGATTAAAAGATTTTCAGAAAAAGGCACAAACATAAAATCTAACTTTCAGCTTTCTAAAAGGGATACAAATGACGTTAAACACAAATCTAAACGATATAATGTTAACACGAACGTTACAGAGAAAATAAAACCGTATTTGAACAAAATAAATAAAACATCAGCTGAGCAAAATGAAAATGCACCATATATATCTGGAAAAAATAAGAAAACATCTATAATTCAGTTAGAAATGATATCAAATGAAAGGTTGTCTAAAATGTCTAACGAATCGCTTATTGAAAACAAAACCGGCTATGATACAAAGACCATAACTGATGACAATAAATGCTTTAAAATAGGAAAACAATTATTGGCTATGGACTTAAGTTCCTTGAATCTTCGCTTTGAAGTGAAACCATTCTGTATAGAAACGTCGAATAACCTGATGCGAGTCAACCTGCAGAATAATGTCTTATGGAATTGGCAAGGTCCTGTGCAAGGATTTGACAGTCTTCTAAATTTGAATCTAGCGTGGAATTCTTGCTGGCAAATGTCTCTCGATTTCTTTCATACTATGCCAGGTCTTTTGACTTTAAACGTGTCGAGAAATTTCTTAAATCCTTTCATTAGTAACGATATTGAAGGACAAATATTTGAAAAGCAAAAATACCTAAAGCGACTTGATCTTTCTGACAACAAACTTACATCTTTGCCACCGAAGATTTTCAAAAATTTAATTAGTTTAGAGGACTTGTATTTGTCAGATAACTTTTTAACGACATTTGACGTTGTATTGAACTCAAATAATCTGTTTTACATTGATGTTGGGCATAACAGAATTAGCAAGATATCCGAATCAACGACCGATATTGTAAGCAGAATTGCTGCTGCAAACGGCGATATGACAATTGACCTTTCAAATAATAGTATATCATGTTCATGCAGCGACACCGAGTTTGTCAAATGGGTAGCGAACATCATAGAAAGGAAACCTCTTGTAACGTTTATCAATTTTCAATACTACCAATGCAAATACAAAAACGACAACCTAGTGAATTTATCAAATGCAAACTACTTTTTTCCTAAACTTCAACGTGAATGCGCCAGCTACTTAGAGTTGATTCTCGTGCTTTCGATATTGGCCTTTATGGTTTTTGTGGGCTTTTTGTCCTGTATGATTTATAGATATCGGTGGAATCTGAGGTATTTTTATTACTCCGCTAAACTCAGAATGCAAGGATATAAGCCTCTTTCGGGTAATGATGAAAATAATGACACATTTGAATATGACGTGTTTGTGTCCTATTCTAGCGATGATGGGCGATTTGTAAAGAATAATCTACTTCCGGAATTGGAAGAAAAACGACAGTTACGAGTACTTCTGCATGACAGAGACTTTTGGGCTGGAAACTTCGTGAATGACAATATTATGCGCGCTATCACGACGTCCAGGAAAACACTTATATTGCTAAGCAACAATTTTCTGCAGAGTCATTGGTGTGTGTATGAAATGAATATGGCGCGTATGGAAGGAATAAAAACCGGAAGAGACGTTCTGTGCGTGATAATGTTAGAGACTGTAAACGTGCAAGGACTACCTTTAGAAATAATGGACATAATAAGGAATCAGACATATATTGAGTGGAAAAATGACGACGATCATCAAGATGTTTTCTGGGACAGAGTAGATCAGGCCATTCGACATTAAATCGTCAAAAAGTTAAAAATGTTTTGATTCCTGCAGCTGATAGATAATACATTTCATATTAAATGCTTTTGTTGCTACATCCCCAGAAATATGAAGCATAACACTTATTCATTGAACATTGATTCATGTTCGGGTCAAGCTCCAATGCCGACGTCTGTATGATAATTTTGCAACTAGTCGCTGTAATTCTTTGTTACCAACGACATAACCTTCACAGTTGGAAGATTTGCTGAGAAGCAACACTATCAATTGCGCTGAAGCACAAATTCGATGAGTTCTCGTTTGTGATTCATTATTTTATTTGTTGTTGTTGTTTTTGTTTCTATTTCGCTGAGTTGTGTCTGTTAAGTATGCTTTTATGCTTGTTTTACCTTTTAAAAATTATTTTCGTGCACATTTCCGTGTAAAATATTTTATCTTTTTGCTCGAAATGTTAATTTAAATCATGTTAATTTCCTTTGGTTTGCATTTATACGAGAAAGTTGTCTTGCTCTTCTATTGGGAATGGGAGGCAAAACAGCTAAAGCCATTTACCGGCCATGTAGGTTCATAATAATATCATGTAAAATAAGTAAGATGTTTCATTTTTTTACTGGTTTATTTAACATTGTATCTCATCAAATGAACGCTATGTAAAACACAAAGAATTTTATTTATAAATGTTTTACAGTATTCTCGCAATACATGTAGAACAACGCCTTTACACAACTTTTGACCTTCTTTTAATAAATATATATTTTAACAAAAAATACTATTTTGTTGGTAAGCAAATATAGTATTAAAATACAAGAGTATACTTAACTCTTTTGAGGTTAGTTTTTAAATAAAAATTGGTTTGAATTATTTTCTTTAACCATGGAGAGTTATCTGCCAATTTTCAAGGTTATATTCACTACAGTACAACCCCTATATATAGACCATCCTGATTCAGATAACCTCGATAATAAGACCACTATATCAATGTATCTTCAACCAAATCTAACACATATGCCACAAGAAATCAATAAAACATGGGTATATGTGTCTTGTTAATAATTACATATAGAATAGACATGTATTACTTTCGACGCACTGGTTACTTTACTGTTTATACTTATGCATGATAATCAACACAATAAAGTATAACTCGATTTCAGTGTTGTCATTTAAGTTGGTCCTGTTTGTATGGTTAAGTCAATATAATAATGGTAGTCCATTATTTACCGCTCATAAATAGTTATATTTTTCAATCGGCGGAAGGCTGAGACAGGTGAACGTTTGTATTGTTTAAATGCTTTATGAAAAGACTTGGGTCTCTGACAGTCATATAAGCATTCGGTCTTCGGCCTCGAACCAATATGACTACCGTTGGCCAAATAACAAAGCGAAAATGAATACTCGTGCGAATGGTCAATTAAATAATATAATTAATCTATCTGGTTGTGTATACATCGTTACAGCGGCTGCTAAAAGTAGTGAGTTTAGACTTGTAGCCATGCAATAATTAAGTTATAAATTTGTAAAAGGTTTAAGTCACTTAAGGTATCACTAACATTGCAAATGGCGAAAACTTGCTAAAATTATAAAAATCAAATGAAACCGTAAGTAGAACCCGGAAGTTCCTTGAACTTCTTAAAACCCTAACATTATTTTGACGAATTGGCACTAAACATTGTAGACCAGCATATACTTATTTCAGGTATGAGTTGCTTTGGTGTATTGTCCACGAATTTCAGAGTTCTATTGCAAACGATTTTTCTTTTGTTTTTGTATGTCCTTGGTAATTACGTAGAACATGTATCAGACTTAATTGAGCTTGCTAACTTTAGTACATCCTTAGCTAAATACATTTTTACTAAACTCTAGGTGGCAATAAGAATTTCCCCCAAAATTCATTTTTGAAATGATAGCCATTTTTCGCCATTTGCAATGTTTGCGGCCCCTTAACTTACTGTTCAGATAATATTCTACATGTGAACAGAACAAAATCGTAGTTGGAATTCAGGAATTATTGCCCCCCATTTTGTACAGATTTTTTATAGATACAGTAACCGTTTTGTAGTTGAATGTCTATGATATGATGTATGTTTCGTGTTTTACATGTTGTATACGCCGTTACTTAACATCAAACAGAATTTATCATAATTCAGGTTGAGAATACATAATTATACTATATACATATTATAAGGAGAGGAAAAAATCTTTACATAAATTCTGCCGATTTTTACATTATCAAGAAGATGATACTAGGCGACAGTTAAATTACTTGCATTAAAACACTTCCAATGATAAAGGTTAATATGCCAGGTATTTGTTATTCTTTGGGGTGCATGTGTAAGTACATGACTTTGTAATATATAAGGATTGACGATATAATTATTATGTAGAGCAGTAACTAGTTGATTATCCGTTTGAATGGCATTTGCTGGATATCAATATAAACTATGACTTTTTGCCGAACATGACATTTGCTCGATGTCACTATTTGCTCGAGTTCTGACTTTTGGTGCATAAGTGTATGTGAGTATTTCGTTGAGAGGAATATAAACAACAACATGTTATGTAAAACCACCAATATGACAACGTTTGAATTTTATACTCGCTGCTTTTAAACGTTTTAAAATAATTGACAATCGGTAGATAATGTAAATGTGGCAAACACTGGGCAACTATTCATCATTTAAAAATATTGCATTGTATAATAAAGTCATTTTTCTACCAGTGATATTGACATCCAGAAGGAAGTAAACGTCTCCTTATGAATTTTAAAATGTTATTTAATATCCGTTTCCATTGTTTTGTTTTGTCTTAAAAGCAGGATGTTATTTCAGAATTTACATGCCAAAATGATGACTTCTTAGACATTTATACAGAAAAGGTGTTTCGGGTTTTAAGGGAAGTTAAGTAAAGTCAGTTTTATTAGATAAATATTACTCTTTTGTACTCATTAACACCAAAACTCATCGGTTCAACAACGGTTAATCCATATTTCTGCCCTTATTGCTAAATGTTAAACAAAACTATCAAAGAATGTTTACTTCCTTATTTGCTTAAACTTATGAGTAATTATCATATAATCTGGCATAATGGTTCCTCATTCTGGGCCCAAGATTATTGAACTAAGATTGTAGATCAGTCTCTGATCTCACATTGGCTGACACGGTTGCCTTGAAGATGCTCATGCAAGATCAATGAAAAACCCAAGCTAGTCAAAGCCGTACTTCTTAAGGTCAAGGTCGAGTAGTCTCATATCGCAATCGCTTTTATTCGATTAAGTATTATGTTAAGATTTCAACCAGACATGAGCCCAATATCATAAAACTAAGTTTTGAGACCAGTCTTTAATCTCAAGCATCTGAAAAGCGGATATGGCGACCAGTTGCCATTTCACCCAATCAGATGCTTGAGATTTGTGATTGGTCTGCGGATTTAGTTTTATAATCACTCAGTCACTCATTCGTTCATTTATACATTCATCCATTCATTTTAACTCAAGACATTGAGACCAAAAATGGTATTGAGTAGACATAACAAGGACTTAACAAAAAACTAAAACAATAAACAATTAACATTTTATTATAGGCACAATAACTGTTTTTGATATCAGTAATAATATAACATTTTAACATGTTTCAATTCTGAACTGAAGTTCATCACTAGTTTTCTTGTTAACTCAACAGGTCAATACTCTACAATCTGAAACAAATAAAAACCAAAATACATGTATGTAGAATTAACATATACTAGATCATACTGAAGAAAACACATGTAAAATAAACAAATACTAGATCATACTGAAGAAAACACATGTAACATTAACATATACTAGATCATGCTGAGGAAAACACATGTAAAATTAACATATACTAGATCATACTGAAAAAAAAACACATGTAAAATTAAGATATACTAGATCATACTGAAGAAAACACAGGCTTTAACGGCAAATTTATGTCCAGATGTTCAAACTTTAAAAATAAAAACTCATTCTTGTAATAACGTATATCATTTGCCTACAGCCGAATTCCTAATTTTATCCTAAAACTTAATATTCAAATATTAAGTCTATTCTTCTACTAAATATTATCATTCATACCCTTTTTGTTGAAACCCTTATCTTCAGCCATCTCGGAACACTTCAACGAATGAATAATTATTATGTAATTTTTGTTCGGACTCTTTCCTTTAGCTTACCCGGACCACAAAAAGGAAATCGTAATCACTAAGCCATTTTTGTTCAGACTCTTTTCTTAAGCCTACTTTGACCATGAAAATGAAGGCATAATCATTAAGTATTTTTGTTCAGACTCTTATCTTTAGCCTGCCCGAATTACTTAAACGACGACAACTCATTAACACGGTGGTAAAGTTACTCGGACTTTTTTTGGATCAAATTTACGTCCCCTGACTATTTTTGATCTAGAAAAGGACTTTTAAGGGCTTACCACACTCCTCCCCAGCAACGTTCATCGATAAAAAGAAAATTATTAAAATCTCAATAACGGCCAAATGCCGTTTAATGAAACTTCGCACAAATGAATTTTACTAATGTATCTTTATTTTGCATACTGTAAGACACGTAAGAAAAGTAATAACAGACCACTGTGACATTCCTTCATGCATTTAAATTAATTATATAGCACATAATTATTAATAAAAAGAATTATTTGGAGCACGACTGTCCAAAATATTGGCTGAAAAATCATTAAAAGTCCTTCTCTTAATCAAAAACAGTCGGGGGACAAAAAAGTCCTAGTAGCTTTACCACCGTGATTAAGTACTTTGCACTCTTATTTTAGCTTACCTGGACCACAAACTCGACAACATTGCCCTTCTGGTGGAATTTGACTATATTCATATCCATGCCCACATCCAGGATAGGTGCATACGACTGATGCACATGGATCGACTAAAACATCACAGCAATCAAGTTTAGAGTTAGAAACTGTTGTCCTCACGTTTTATTTATTGTTGTTGTTAAGTAACGTTTTAAGAGTGAAGTTTATTTCGAATTTAAAGCATTTTAAGGCTTTTAGTCGTTCGTTTTGTTTCATCAAAGTGGCTGTTCCAACAGCGTTTCTATCTTCATAACAAAACTTCTCCTCAATATTTTGGTAAAATTAAGAAGAGTGTAAATATAAGACTTTACATCTATCGATGTTTTTCTTTATTGAGACATGAAAAGCAATCGAGTTGTTTAGGTTTAAAGAAAGGTCGAAGCCGTCGGGTTTCACACACTTTAAACAACGCAAATGTTTCCATATCCTGATGGAAGCAAATAATAAATTCAAACCGTAGACAAAAGAATACTCATTCAAATTATATTGAATCACTTTAATACGTTTAATTTGCAATCATTGCAACCATGTACATACCACACGCTATCTCCGTACAGGACACTCTTCCCTTTGAACATCGACATGTGTTACAATCGTCTTTGAAAACTTCACCTTCGTTATACCTTTTACCCTTATAGGAACAGCGATTACCTGAAAAAGATTTCGTTTATGTACATTGCGTCCTCAAATTTGATTAAAAAACAACACCAAAATGATTGTATTCGTGAGCTGGCAGCACATCCCAAGTGACTGCTTTTTTGGTATTGTACCTTGAGAATTTTCACCCTAGTATGAGACTTGTTAGACTTTTAAATGTATTGAATAAGTAATTTATAGCTTAAATTTGTATTTACCCACAGTCGAAATACTGGCTAAATACAGCGATAATGCTTAATTCATGTAACTGTTTTTATTAATTATAAACAATGCATCTGATTGCATATTATTAGAAATATTATTAGAAATAACAAAACAGATCATATAACTAACGGTTATAAGATAAAAGGGTACTCTTAAAAGTATCATTATTAATTTATGTCTGTTACTTTTTTAGATAAATGTTGAACATGCATAAGAACTTTAAATTAAGCAATAGACAAAATTAACTCATCGAGAACAACACAAAAAATACGATGTAATTAGCTTGGTAATGCTAAAAACAACGACCTATAGTTTTAGTAAGCCCATGTTGACTGTAAATTGTGTTACCTCTTCTGCAAACAGGACAGCACTGATCCTCGGGAATATATGAATCTTCGCAGTCAGTCTTGTCACATCTTGCATTTCTACACCTATGTGGTACTGAAACACAATCAGTTGACTAACATGTATTGCACTACATCTACCTGAAGTGAGGCGTTCATTCCAGCACTGTAAATGATTTTTCAAAAGATAAGCAATACAACATCACTGGTTCAATGTTCCGAAGGACTTCCGAACCTGCGATATTTTCATATTTGTTATTTTCGGTTGCTTTCAATGTTGTTTTTTAATTAATTTCATGATAATAGTAAAAAAATGATTTCGACGAAGCTAACAAAGGAAGTAATCCAACGACAGATATTTACACCTCCTCAAGACATTCCAGAAATAAAGCTATCAAAATATAAAAACTCAGCTTTCGAGTCTTGTAAAAAAAGTGAAATATGCGTATCAGGAATCGCCACATTCACAAAGCACAGCCTCCCCACGAAGCGAAAAAGACGAGGAAAAGACAGCATGTTTGTAATAAGTATGTCAATTCAAATAAGATGCCGCAAACAATTTACGAAAAAGAGAACCCACGGTCAGTGGGAAAACAAGTTGCCAATGGGGGTTCAAACCAGGTTCTAGGATGCAACAACCTATGAGACCAAACAAACAAAGCAAGAGCTAAGATAAAAAAAACCTACCTATGAATGGACCTTTGGGTGGACAAACCGGACAGCACTCTCCCCGTGGTGTTCTTGGCTCGGAACATGTCGGTGCAGGGCACGCGACATTTGCACAGTCAGGTCGTGGTATGTAGCCCCCTGATACAATCACACTTCCAATCAAGAACAGAAGACACTTTGGCAAATCTAACATTGTTGTTCGCTTAGAAATAATAAAGATCCATATAAATATCCTTACAAAGAAAAAGGCATTAAGTTCAGGAGTTTCCATGGCAAGCCATTAATTAAATCAAATATATTTAGTGAGTAATGACCTGATACTCGTTAATATTCATCACTGATCATTTCAAACAGACTTAAAACAATTTCAACGCGTAAATAGCAAAACATTTTTTTATCCTGATTTTAATACCAATTTTACCACCTTTTTCTTAGACGTCTTCTTGTCATTTAATTATTTTTACTCTTGCACTGATGCGCACTTGCTAGTAATACGCGAGTATGTAAAGACAGATAGATTTTCGCCATATGTTCGGGCATTTTCGTTATTTTAAAAGGAAATTGTAATCGTATTTACTTACTACAATAACGTTAATTAACTGTTATACACGTAATATTCACGAGTACAACTAGAAATTAATTGTTCTTTAAACGAATAATTCAGTTTACTTACGTTCGCTAAGAACAGATATAAACATTAAACAGTTTGTTTATCTTAACTTTTATTTTATACTGTTATTACAAGGTTACTTAAAATTCGTATTCCTAGAATAAAACTGTCTTACAGATGTATAAGAAACAGACATGACAGACGCAAACTATACTTAAAACACCTGGGAAGTATGTGATAATAATAATGATTAACGAGTAAACAGGTTTTTTGAACAGCTGCACATTTGTACATATACCACAAACAGGACACAAGTTGTTTTCCCAACAGTTGAAATGGGTCATATGTAATACTTGGAAATGTTATTGTTTTAATGTATTAAGTGTGCTTTTAATTAATGGTCAAGTCAAAATTTGTTTTACTCTGTGATCTACACCACGCAAATGAGATAACATGAAATTAAAAACAACACTCATAAATAAAGTGAAACGTTTATGTTTGAAAAAGCAACACTAACTCGTTTGATAAAATGTGTATTTAATAGTAATATATAACAAAAACCCATTAGATATTAATTATGATCATACTTATGTTTAGAGATAACTATTGAGGCCATTGATAGTTTGAAAATTTTTGAACAACTCACAGTAAAAAGACATAAATACATTTTGACTGAGCTAATTCAGATATTAAATTGATACTAATGTTTACTGAGGCCACCGATAATTTGAAAGGTGTCTATTCACAATAAGAAGACAAAATTACATTTTGAATTATTGAGTAACGAAAATTCAGACGCGAGCATACGAAATTTTGTATTCTTCTAATTCGGGTCAATTCACTTTATCACACTTCTTATGTCATCATACTTCGTAAAATTGAACGTGCGAACATTTATTGTGTGTCAATGGGTAGAAGTAAGTAAAGTTCGAAATGTCGAAAACTGCCTTTCGATGCAAATAAACTACCAAATAAGGACGACAAAACAAAGTTTTTTACCCGCCAATGCGAAGTGTTATTGATACTGAAGTTCGATTTTTCACCGCTGAAATTTTATTATTTCGCCTTCGAGTTTTCGTTATTTCCTGTATTAGCCGCAAAATCGACAGGCGAACATCCGACAATTAAGCATTATCGCAAGGTTTCGTGTTTTCGTTACTTCCACATTTCGCCGATACGAACACACAAAATGGCAGAAATCAGTCACCATAAAAACAAATATGTACTCATATAAATCATTTATAATTTATAATATGTTGAAAGACAGCCAAGTATTTCAGATTCTAAAAAGTAGTCCGCTGTTTTGACAAATCCGTAATACTATAGTAAGCACACCTGATTTAAATGTGTGTTTTTCATTACTAATAAGAACAGTTACCTTGCACAAATGCATACATCTTGCTAGTAAACATGTGAAAGCCTTTACCTTTTTCTCAAAATTTGTCATCTTTTTATCATGGTATTATACATTCGTCATTGCATTATTACCGATAAAAAATTATCAAAATCTCTCTAACGGCAAACGTTAGTTCAATTTTATTAATGTATCTTTATTTTACATATGAAACGCAAAATTAGTACAGTTAAGAAAATAGCTAGATCTTAAATTTCCCTAAAATTCTATATACATCCAAACAGAAAAGCTAAGACTGTAACCTCCACAGGTTTAACTTTTTATCGGTTTTCTTTGTTAGATGTTTTACTCTGTATTGCCAGCCTGCTGGTCTACGTTCAGGGATCTGTAGCTCTTTATGTGGCTACTCTTCAACATTTTTACTTTTCCTTATTATGTAACTCTTTGTATGTCTACTTTTCGCAATGTGTACTTTCCTTTTTATGTAAACTTTGAAAGGCTACTTTTAATTATTGTTACTTTCCTTATTATGTAACTCTGTGTGGCTACTTTTCACCATTTTGTTACCTTTTGTATGTCAACTTTTTCACCATTTTTTACTTTTATTATTATGTAACTCTTTGTATTCTACTTTTCACCATTTTTACCTTACGTTAAATGTTATTCTTTGTGTTGCTACATTTTACCTTTTCTACTTTCCTTATTATGTTACTCTGTGTATGTCTACTTTTTACCATTTGTACTTTTCTTTTAATGTTATTCCTTGTGTTGTTACATTTTTAACATTTCAACTTTCCTTATAATGTACATGTAACACGTTGGGTGGCTTCTTTTTACCATTTCTACTTTTCTTTTAATGTAATTTTTTGTGGGTTGCTTCTTTTTACCATTTCTACTTACCTTTTAATGTAACTCTTTGTGTGGCTATATTTTCCATTTCTACTTTGCCTATAAATGTAACTTTTTGCATTGCTACTTTTAACCATTTCTACTTTTCTTATAATGTAACTCTTTATGTTGCTACATTTTACCTTTTCTACTTTCCTTATAAGTAACTCTTTGTATGGCTACCTTTTGCCGTTTCTATTTCCTTTTAATGTTATTCTTTGTTTCGCTCCTTTTAAGCATTTCTTCTATACTAAATATAATGTAACACTTTGTATGGCTTCTTTTACCATTTATGTTACTTTCGTTATAATATGTGTAGTTGGTTAGGTTAATACTGTGTCTTTATTCCCCATACATTGTAGGGTAATTGAAACAACGCAAAATTTTAATAGAATTTATTTTAAAAACTGGAATATTTTACAGCACACTTATTTTTGTATCAAGTCAATTCCTCCTTCTTATTATGAGAATTGTATTGTTTCGACGTTGTTTTAATGATGAGATTGGTGCTATGTTAGAGGACGGCATGGTATGACTTGGGCGTTGTTTTTGTGACATTGGTGCTATGTTAGAGGACGGCATGAAAAGATTTGGACGTTGATTTAATGACATTGATGCGATGTTAGGGGACGGCGTGGTATGATTCCCATGTTGCTTTAATGACTTCGGTGCGAGGTTAGAGGAGTGCGTGGTATGATTTCCATGCTGTTGTATTGAGTTTGATGCAATGTTAGACGAAGGCTTGGCAGACATAAACAAATAATTATCCTGGGGCGGTTGAAGTCGGCATAGCAAGTTAGAGCACTCAATAATTCCCTGTCGACATGTGCACAAAATGCAAGGGTTAAGGTCTGGTATCGTTTCTCCTTCTGAGTAGTACTTTCCGTCATTTCTGTTTCTGCAGCCTGAAGAAAATAAACAAACAGAATCAATCTCTAATCATCATAATTATACGTGCTTGTTGTTGATAGAGTAAGATGTTTTGGTAGAATGAAAAACGTTGTATCGTCACTGGTTATCTATATTTACGGGTGACTCTTTTAACAAAATAATCCAAGAAGTAAACAGTAATTAGCGGACATTTTGGCAGTACCATAAGATTTGAAGTTTGCATTGCTTAGGGCGATTGATTAGTATTTTAAAGAGAAATATGTAAGTTTCCGTTTTCACAACTGCTATGAATTTTACGTATTCACCGTTTGCATAAAAGAATCGAGAAGACCAATCTCAGTCGTTGAACAGAGTTGATTCACAGGTATAACTTAAGAAAAGAAGCCTCTCCCTTGTCAATAAAGTACACAACTTACATTTCCTATATCTCATTAAGTACGGCTGAGGAGAAAAGCATTCAAGCTTTTGTCTAAATATCAAGACAAATCCAGAGGCTCAACAATACATGACATGTTTGAAAAGCACCTTAAATAACAAGAGAAAAAGCAATGAAAGTTTCATCCGAAAACAAAACAACGTTTCTTCATTTACTGGCGCAAACAATCAGTTACCCACTGTTAATTCTCCAAAGCCAAGAACAAGAATGATAATAGAAACAACGGAAAGTATCATAGACGTATTTTACAACATCTAATCTTATTCTTGCAATAGTTAGTATGAACATGTTTTATGAGTTTTATCCAAAGAACCGCATAAAAACAAACATACATGTTGCTTGTCATGTGCAATGGACTTTGTTTAGCTTTGTTGACCTTTATCATGCTCTTCTTTGATCTTTTGTTTCTGGAATTTAGAAGAATTCATTAAATTTTACCTTCTCTACAGACAGGACAACACTCGCCCTGTGGGATAAATGAATTCTCACATCGGCGCGGCGAAGCACACCTTACACCACTACATAGGTAGGTATCTGGAAAAAACGTGAACATTTATTGAAAGAAATTTCATCATTTCAAACATTTTGTCACGAATTCTAACATTAACATCATATTTTCAATTTCGTTTATACCCTATAGTTACCTTGTATTTCACCTGTTCTTAATTTAAGATGAGTCAAACTCTTTGACGTGTAGATTTACAATGTATAGAATTGTTTAATATTTTTAACGTCAAAAATGTGTGTGTAATTTCATTGTAATTTTGTCAGAAAATGTATATTTTAACTTTAAGTTTTAAGAATCACGAAGATAATAAGATTGCAGATCAAACGCAACTTGCCTTGGCCTCCTTTAGGTTATCGAGTACTAATACAGTTGTTTGACACCCTTAAGGTAATCGGGTACTAATGGAATCGTTTGGCCTCCTTAAGGTTATCGAGTACTAATACAATTGTTTGGCCTCCTTTAGGTTATCGAGTACTACTCGTACAATTGTTTGGCCTCCTTAAGGTTATCGAGTACTAATACAGTTGTTGTTCTCCTTAAGGTTATCGAGTACTAATACAGTTGTTTGGCCTCCTTAAGGTTATCGAGTACTAATACAATTTTGGCCTCCTTTAGGTTATCGAGTTTTTATATTATTGTTTGGCCTCCTTAATGTTATCGAGTACTAATACAATTGTTTGGCCTCCTTAAGGTTAGCGAGTGTAAATACAATGGTTTGGCTTCCTTAAGGTTATCAGATCTTGTGTAGATGAAGGCTTTGAATGCCTTTTGACAATGATTGTTCTTAAGGCCACAAACGGTATGGGATCATTTGATATGTCAGATTTGCTATCTATGTCATTTACTGCAAAAGTAAAAAACTGATAAATCAATATTTACATAATGTGACATCAGTTACAAAAGACCTTTTTAGCGGTTTTGCAATTTATTTCTTCTTTCCGTCAGTTTCTATGTAGTACAAAAATTTACTATCAAGTTATAAAGCCATCTCTGTCAAATTACAAACAAGTAAGCATTATCGCTATCAAAAAGAGACTCAACAATTCACGAGTGAATAAATTAACTTATCATTGACATTACTATATCATTGTTTCGAAAATATACTTAAAAATTATAAATGCAACTTGTTTAAACGCGAAACATATTTCCTGTTTAAAGAAGTTGCGTTTCTGATTTCTTTTAGTGTAAATCTAGAACAAAACTATATTATAGTAGATTTTCAATAGACAAATCATTTTTGAAAATCTAACTTCAAACGAAACTAACTTTGTGTACCTTAATTATGTAGTCACATTTATTTATTGATTAAAAGGTAAAAATATTCTTTTTTGGCGGGAAAAATACTCGTATATTGGCAAGAGCCTCGCCAGAAAACACAGTTAGACCTACACTCTTTTATATAAAGGCAAGCTGTCAGTTAAAGTATGTTGTACTAGTATTTTATCCGAATAGCGTGTTGTTGTTGTTGTTTGTTGTTCTTGTTGATGTTGTCAATGTAGGTTTAAACAGTAGTGAATCAATAGACCTCAAAAAATGTAGACAATTTTGTGAATGCTGCAAGTTGCTATAATTATAAATTACAGGACATTGTTATTGTGTTTGGTAAAGGAGACCAAATTCATTTTATCAACGAAAATTTACATACCTTGTTATTATTGTTGCTGGTATATTGAGAACCGCATCTTACTTTAGTGCTAATTTAGAGCAACAACAGAGCATCACGTGTGTATAGTTTAAAAGAACTATATTTTTATTTTCAAACAATTTACCTCTTCTACAAACAGGACAACATTGTTCCTCAGGTATATACATTTCAGCACAACCAGGTGGCAAAGCACTGCACTCATGACCTCTGCATCTATCTGGCACTGAAAGAAAGTTTCATATTATCCATTTGCAGTAATTATTTCTACTAAATGATATATTTGTATTACATGTAATAGGTCAAAACATTGTGCAAAATTGACAAATGGACTGCAAGATGTATGGGGTATTTTGTTCCGGACGGTTTAAACGAACAATTACAAATCGTAAGCTCTATAGACTTATCAAAAGTCTTTAAAGCAAGCTTTCGATATATAGGACTCAAAGTTTTCTAAGCACCAAAATTATATTTTTGTATATAGATCTTTTCCTTTATGCCAGTAATAAGTTTTATTTCCTTTTATGCGCATGATAAGTGATTTTTTGTAAACTTTTAAGGTTTATTTAGATTTGGAACGATATGTATCCATCGAGGTCAATATCCGATAAATGCCATCTAACATTAGCATTTGCCATTATTCACACAATAGCGTTAAGTATTTTAAATGAAAGTAAAGAGTTCTTACCCTTTGGCGGACAGACTGGACAACATTGCCCTTGTATGGCTACAGGCTCAGAACAGGTCGGTACACCACATGGAGTATTTGCACATTCCAATGGAGGAATATATCCGCTTGTCACAAAGTCAATTCCGTGGATTATTAGAAAACATGTAAACAGATCCAACATGTTTAACAATAAAAAAGTTTGTTGAAAATTAAACAAAATTTGGTTCGATAATTAAAAATTGTAACAGGCACACTCGAATGCTGATTAGTCCTGTTTGTTTCAATTGTATATATTCTCCATATCATTCAATGACATGCACACTTATATTTTAAATCAGATAATATGTGTCATATTACTGTCAATGTTTAAACTTATTTCATTATTAAAAAGGTTGAAGTAACGCGATATAAGTACAATTAATAAAGAGTAAAGGATATGCTGAATGGTAAAAGATTCAAATTGTCTAATAACCTTTTCGTTACCTAATTTGGTTTAATATGTAACTGTCTGTTAGATTCATACTTGACATTTTAATTGAGAACATCTGATCAAATTAACATGTTTTATGCAGATATAATGTAGACATACATTTTTACGTGAATTATACATGATAGATGCGCATTCCAGTGAGAATGAATAAATTAAAATCTTTACATTGACTCAGAGCTAAGGGCAATATGATTATGCACAAATTATACAAATGATTATTGGTAACATTTCGAACAAGTTAGTAAATTTACACGCATTTGCGCGTACTTCCACACATGGACATAAGCCACGCGAACTTGCTTGTTTTTCTACTCGTATACCTGTTGGAAACGGATTAATTAATCATAGATTCAATGGGGAACGTCTCAGAGAAAAGGTCTCTTCGCTATTTTTTAACATTTTAGTTGTTACAATATTTGAAAAGAACTTATCGTAATCGTTCGTGGAAAAAAAAAGATATATCGCTTATTCAATTCATCAACCCACATAGCAATAAAATGCCATACTATTGCATTGCTGATATACCTGATTAAGGATAAGTAGACAGTCAATTATACTCTATGTATATAACAAAGAAAGATCTAATTTTAGAAACGGACCGATTAAATATACCAGCAATAGCCGTCAAAAAACATGGCAATATCAAACCTTTACAACGTTTTGCCGAAATTTGTCTGTGACGTGACTGTCAAGTTCTTGATGGCCTACTATAATAAAACAATATGTTATTACTTAATATTACCTATAATATGATGCCTTTGAGTAGTTTGGTATTGAAATTCATTCCGTCTTTTAAATTGGCGTTGCCTCTTTGATATCTTTTAATTTAAAAAGAATTTTCAGTTATTAAAAGATTTAATAAACAATTCCATTTGTGCCATGCATTTTCGCGACCAGGAAAATTGATGGTCAAACACACTTTTACAAAATATCTCATATTTATATACATTTGTTAGACAAAAGTACTTTACATATTGTTGTCTGTAACATAATGCTCACAAAGGCATTTAAATTGGTGTTTTGTGTTGCTTATTTTTTTTTATTCCAAATAGAATTCTATTGATTTTTAGTTCAAACTACATTTAGTTTTCTCTACTGTTTTAACATTTCTTAACATATTTTAAATAAACATAGTATTACATTGATAACATTGATTTGTGCAAGTTTTATTGAATTGTATTTTGCAGTTTTAGAAATTTTGGTATTTTTCTTGTTTATCTATGTTATTGCAATGATCAAAGGAGTAACGCCTTAACAACAGAACGCAATAATCGACAACATATTGTCTGTCAGATTGATTTTCTATGTAACCTTTTCTAGCATCAAACAATTAAGTTTACTCCTGAAAATATCTGGTTCATAAGTTACAAAAAAACATGGTTCTGAATTTTTCTATACACTAGGTAATATGATCTACCAATCAAGGCAATATGGCAGCAGTGATAAAAACAGAAACAGCTCAGCATTTCAATGTGTCAAAGGTTTGTGATAGAAAGAAGTAAATTAGTGGCATAAAAATGTTTGGCAAGAAACATTCAGAAGTGAAAACAGGGTCATTTACAAAACAACGCTGCTGCACTTAAATTTTACTGATATGACATTAATTACTTTTATAAAATATTGAACAAAAGATAACTAGTATAGTTTCACAATACTTAAAAAATACTGATTTTTGTCAAATCGCCTTTGTCATATTAAGAAATCTAGAAAAAAATGGAATAGATGATAAAGCTACTGAAAGAGTAACTCGGATCAGATTTATTATTTAAAGTTGAAAAAGTAAAAAACGCATATCAGGAATTGTCATATTCAGAATACACAGCCTCCCCACACAGCCAAGAAGAATAGAGGAAGAGAGAGAGAGCATGGTTTATTAACAAAAATGTGAACATAAGGGGTTACCGCCTTGGAACGGTCAGAGGCAAAACAGTTTGCCACTGGGGGTTTAAATCAGGTTCTAGGGTGCAACAACCTCATACAAGATTAAGAGATACTACTTAAGACATGTGTAACTCAATGTGAGTTAAGATGATTTATTAACATTGTTATGTCTTTTGTATAATTACTTCAGGTTGTTAACGAATTAGGGTGGAACATCATTTGGAGGACGACATGGAAGATCGAAACACTGCACCTGCCCTGATCGGCACGTACACAGCCGACACGGACCGGAATCTGATATACTTTCTCCCTCGGAATAATACTTTCCATTGTATCTGCACCCTGTAATTAAAGATAAATGACAATAGAAATATATTTCTTGTTTGTGTGTTCCGCATGAAATTCAAACCTGTGTTTATTTCGAACCCATCCAATAGAAAATATCGTTTTCCCCGAAGAGATTTCTTAAGCGTTACCCACAATATTGTTAGTAATAACTTGACATGTTTAAAACACATCATTTAGTATGGGTCCGTTGTTTATGATTTTGCGTATACACTAAGGTTTCTCAAAAGAAGAAAATATTAAGGTAAAAATAATATGTAATATGTTTTATGCCCCACAAAGTGGGACGCGTAAAGAGTTGCACTCGTCTGCCCGTCCGTCCGTACATACTTACGTCCGTCTGTCTGTAAAATATTGTGGCATCAACTTCTCATCAACTATCGGGCGGATTTCCTTCAAACTTGCACAGATGATCAAGCAGGAAGTGTAGATGATCGTTAAGAAAAGATTTTTTTTCATACGACCATTTTTACCAGATGACCCTTTGTTACAAATGTTGTAGCAGCAGTGGGGGCATCAGTGTCCGAGGACACATTCTAGTTTCGTCCGATAGTATAAGTTGATAGCAAATAAGAAGTTTACCCGGCTGAAAGAAGCCTTCACCAATCTAAGCATTGGAATAAATACTTAGATTCATAGTTTTACCGTTTTACTTTAAATTAGAAACACAATATAACAAGTTTCTGAGTTTGCAGACTTAAAACAACTATTTATGAACAATATTTACAATTGCTGACGACTTCCTATTAAGTACTGTCTTCATACAATTAATAAAAAAGTATATTTCTTCTACTAGTATTATTTTAAAATAATGAAATAGTAACAAATTGTGAAGCAAAGCAGTTTTTACAAACCTCCACGCTCCGGAGACTTGCACACTTGTCCGCAGCCATTACTGCAACATTTCTTGTCAACGGGGCAATCAGAATCTGTCTTACATAATGACACGCAGATTCCACGACCTTTGGGTCGTGGACATGTTCCCGAGTGCTCTGTAACTGTAATAATGATGGGGTGAAATATTGTGTTATTTTAACGAATGACCATCAAAAATACAAAATAAGAATACACAACCTTTCCAACCAGTCAAAATGTAGAGAAGACACAAAAATAAGTTAAGAAAATGGTACAGTAACTTACATAGTTATAGCCCTGGGACGGTCAGTAGCAAAGCAAGTTCTTCTACCCATATTAGAAGCTTATTGCATTGTTAAGAGTAATTCCAAGGAAAATCCCTTTTATGTTATTGATACTAGTGCTAAAACCTTCATTGATGACAAACGTTATTTTAAGTTAATGTTTTTGGATACCAGTTCACTGTTTCGTGAATAAGGAGGCCCTGTTACTGCAATTACTTGAACAATTAATGCTGTCTTCTGACAAATGTTGGAATGAATACTTGTGTGACTGTCAGGTAATTTGGTTTACAAATTGTGTGTTGTGCCTTGAGTTAATGCATGTATATTAAAAATAATTTTGTTGTTATTTCTCATTATGCCCCCGCCATGTAATGGCGGAAGGGCATATAGTGTTCACCCTGGCTGTGTGTGTGTGTGTGTGTGTGTGTGCGTGCGTGCGTGCGTGCGTGCGTGCGTGCGTGCGTGCGTGTGTGTGTGTCAGTGTGTGTGTATGTTCGAAAATCGTATCCGCTCTGTAACTTTGTTATTTCTTATTGGATTTTAAAATAACTTGGTATGAATGTTCACCATATCAAGACGGTGTGTCGCGTACAATACCCATGCCTGTAGGTCCAAGGTCAAGGTCACTGTTACTAAAAATACAATTTTCTTGTCCGGGCTGTAACTTCCTTATAAATGGAGGGATTTCAAAATAACTTGGCACAAATGTTCACCATGACAAGGCGGTGTGTCGCATGCAACACCCGTGCCTGTAGGTCCAAGGTCAAGGCCATTGTTACTTAAAATAGAATTTTGTTGGAAAAATCTTGTCCGCTCTGTAACTTTGTTATTTCTTATTGGATTTTAAAATAACTTGGTATAAATGTTTACCATATCAAGACGGTGTGTCGCGTACAATACCCATGCCTGTAGGTCCAAGGTCAAGGTCACTGTTGCTAAAAATAGAATTTTCTTGTCTGGGCTGTAACTTCCTTATGAATGGAGGGATTTCAAAATAACTTGGCACAAATGTTCACCATGACAAGGCGGTGTGTCGCGTACAACACCCATGCCTGTAGGTCCAAGGTCAAGGTCACTGTTACTAAAAATAGAATTTTGTTGGAAAAATCTTGTCCGCTCTGTTACTTTGTTATTTCGTATTGGATTTTAAAATAACTTGGTATAAATGTTCACCATATCAAGACGGTGTGTCGCGTACAATACCCATGCCTGTAGGTCCAAGGTCAAGGTCGCTGTTACTAAAAATAGAATTTTCTTGTCCACGCTGTAACTTCCTTATGAATGGAGGGATTTCAAAATAACTTGGCACAAATTTTCACCATGATAAGGCGGTGTGTCGTTTACAACACCCATGCCTAAAGGTCAAAGGTCAAAGTCACTGTTACTAAAAATAGAATTTTGTTATAAAAATCTTGTCTGCTCTGTTACTTTGTTATTTCTTATAAAAGGATTTTGAAATAACTTGGTATAAAAGTTCATTATATCAAGACGATGTGTTGTGTACAATACCCATGCCTGTAGGTCCAAGGTCAAGGTCACTGTTACAAAAAATAGAAATTTCTTGTACTGGCTATAACTTCCGTTATTAACAGAGTGATTTCAAAATAATTTGGCACAAATGTTCACTATGACAAGGCGTTGTGTTGTGTACAATTCCCATGCCTGTAGGTCCAAGGTCAAGGTCACTATTACTAAAACCAGAATTTTCTTGTCTGGGCTGTGAGTTTGTTATTACTTCTTGGATTTTCAAATAACTTGGTATAAATGTTCACCATGACAAACATGCATAGCGGGGGCATCCGTGTCCTATGGACACATTTCTAGTTTCTTTATAATATTCTTGTTGTTCTCGTTGATTATGATGATGATGATTATGAGGTTGAACCAAGGTAAATCCAAGTCCCATAGACCTCAATGTTAAATTCTCAATATTCAATGTACATTTAACATTTCTGTCATCTTAATTTCTAGACAACCATATATTGCCGTGAAGATCTACATTTCATCTATTCAAAAACACACAGGAAATAGGGGATTAACTTACTTGTAAGAAAATTACAGATCTCTAACCGGACAGACCCTATTTTAAACGCGGTATCGCAAATACGGTGCCAAAAATATACATCCGCTGATCCGGAACTAGTTCGCCTCTACCAAACGAGATATAGGCATGAAATTGCTTTCATTTATTTTCCTGATATGTTATTTCTGCAAACAAGCCACAAACAGGCCGATTTCTAACAGTTAAGAGGCCCCCAGATGATTTGGTGTAATTCAACCTATGATGATGATGATGGTGGTGGTGGTGGTGGTGGTGGTAGATCGCCGAGTGAATATTAGCATTTTGTTCTTTCAATTTCCTTGTACGGTATGATTGTGTGCATTTGCATGCAACATTGTCCCGTAGTAAGTTATTTAAACTCCCGCTTTTTGCTTTTCCATTTTGATCGATGTTTTATAAATGGTTAATTGTGTTGTGTCACACTATCGTTTGGGATGGTCAAAACTGTACTGTTTATTAGGGTAAATATTGCGTTGCGCTCAACCCGGGGCTATGCGGCGTGGACAGTAATATGCATTTCCATTACTGTCCATGAACAGGCTCAATCAAACCGAGCCTGCAATATTTTCATATTTGTCGTGTTCGATGGCTTTCAAAGTTCCCTTTTCATCTATTTGTAAATTATAACATAATAAACTAACGCCGTCTTTTACTTTCTACTTCTGGTCTGTCTGAAAGGTCTTCTCTAAATTATTTATGTTAATATTTTACTTTTTTTTTTAAATTTAATTGTATTTTCTTTCATTTTGGTGTTATAATTGTTATAATTTATGTTGCAAAACGATAGTACATTTTGGCCTTCTTAATTTCACAGATAACATATCTTACTTGAACGATCAGCCGAAAACATTAATCATCTGTACAAACCAAATAGCCTTTAACACAAATGTTCACTTTTGTACTACTCCTCAGCGGCATATCAACATGTGATTTTTCATGTATTTGACAGTTTTTTGGTGTGTTGTAGTATTTTTTAAGTAAAACAGGTTTTCTTGTTTTAAATTAATTTGTTGTCATATGAAAACGGTGTCAAAAATATAGTTGAACTAGTTTCATGTCTTTGTTGTTTTAATAATCGCATTGGTTTCTTTGTCAAGAAGATATATTTTTGTAAGAATAATATTTTTGTTAGTTTAATCATTTAATATGCGTTGCATGTTAATATCGGCGTGCGCTACTCAACAATGAATATTTTGTGTTTTGTTAAAACAAACTAAACTATTAACTTTTGAAATGTTTTCAAGCTATAAATGAGTCGTGTCCGCACAAAAAAGTTCCTAAAATGACAAATATGAGCAGACGACACTGCTTAGTGTGCCTTAAGCATTAGCAATACTAAATATTGTGAAAATTTTTACAATGCAACAATATCACCTAAAATAATGAAAGACACATATTTTCGAAAGGCATACCCAATTTGGCTCACAAAACAAAATATTATTCATACCAATTGGCTCCGGGCAAGCAGAACAACAATGCGACGGTCTAATACAGTCGAAGTCAAGTTTGCACGCCACTTTTGAGCAGTCTGGTCTGCCCACAATGCAGGTCAGTGTAGTAATAAACAGCCAACCAATGTTAGTAAGGTACTTCATCTAAATTGAATGTAACATAAAAATTTATAACATAAACTTAAGATATACTGTCATTATGCTTAGATTATTGTCATTTTCAACGTCTGTATCATCATTATCATGAATATCTGTCTAATTAGCGGCGATACATCGTCATGAACATCACAATCATCACCTTCATCATCGTCGTAGTTATCAATATCATAATCATCACAATATAATAATTTATCTGCAAAATATAACTTTTTCCTGTGTTGTTCATGTTTACATATTGAAATGAATATGCATTTTTCTATTTTCGATTCACACAAACATTAAATGTTTGCTTACAGGAGGTCTCTGTATACATTTTCTTTTAGTAGAATATTGATTTGTTTAACTGAAAAATATTATGTGTAATGAGTTTTACCTTCATAATTCAAAGTTGAAAAAAAATGATATTACCATTTCCATTTTTTCACTACTCGATTAAACCCAAGGTATAAAGTTGCCAGTGATACAAACAAAATTACCTTATCACTGGCAGTATATGTGCACCGGACATCCTGCTTAGTTGATATTCGTGGAAATACAAGTCATGTGTATGTTATCGCGAGGCAATAAGATTAACATGGTTAGCTATCATTGTTATAAATGTATAAGTGTACAATGATGTTAAAAACATTAACGCAAACGTATACCTATGTTTATGAGCTTTAATTTGACACGGCTTAAATCAACAGGTATTTATTTAAGTATACTGTTGTTTTGTTAGTAATAAAACGCACATCTGTTTGTTTATAGCAGTAGAAAGCTAGTTCAAACCCGATTTGCAATAATACTTCGGCCGAATTTTACCTGAACCAGTAAAAGGTTTGAACGTTCAACCACAAGTTTTGCTTACAGTTGTTGTTTCGCTTGCGAAGGCTTGTAGGCACATAGGGTCCCTTTTGAACAAATGCATCTGTGACAACAAGAATGATATATTCTATTTGACTATTGTCTCTGGGAATATGCCCTTTCAAATGACTTTATTATGAAACGTAATGATACCTTCCAACTGTCTTAAAAAACATAATATTCAGTGGAAGCCGACATTTTTTTATCTCTATGATGTAATTCATTACCTACCCGTTTTGCTGGACAGTGCCATTAGCTGTTTAATATTTTATGAGTTCGTAAGGATTTGCATGAAACAATGCCGATTAGAGTGTGGGTTGTTGTTCGTTTACCAAAGATGATCGAACGTATTTGTATGAGAGTGAGAACCTGAAGGGAGAGTGTAAGGTCGGTTCGCTCTAGAACATTGTTGAAATTGCCTTTTGCAAAATGGTTCGCTACTGACAGTTGCAAGGGGAGGTACCCTCGAAGATCTCATATTTTGTTCATTGTTTGTTCGATCTTTCTGACAAACCGATTTTATTTTAAGCCCGTGCTCTATTTTCTCTTGTCCTTCGTAATTTCAGCCCTATGGGGAGGCTGTTTTTATCGCAGGTGGCTGTTTATGATATGCCTGTTTCATTGGTTTCCAAATAATAATTATTATTATCTTGAAATATCATCTTTAAAGCCGATAAAGATAATAAATTATGATTATCATACAATTTTGATGGAGTATCATCGATAGACAAAGCTAAGCGTTATTTTAATGCTTTAGAGTAATAAATTAAAAGAGAACTGCAAAAGAAATAACATGAAAATAGTGCTAGCTTTTTATTGAGCATGTTAATTATTGGCAGTTAGAAAATCGCGACTAGCACCTGTTGAGCGCAATTCAATATCTTGACAAGTAAAAAGAACAAAATCGATCCATTTCCAGACGATGTGCATAGACGTTAAACAGGAAACCTTTAAAATGTTTTCAGATTAATTCCATATTCTAACGCACTAAATAAATTTCGAGCAATCTGATTGGTCAGATGGCGAAAATTTGCGACCGTAAAATTCCTTGTTTACTGTCGTTTGACGTTGACGTCATTTCCTGTTATGACAAACAATCCTGAAGAAGGCATTATGGCCGAAACGTCGATGTAATAAAAATGTTGAAGTTTTGACCTCTATTTGTGATTTATTTAACTTGTTTACTGTCGGTAATCTCACCGACGTATGGATAATCGGGTTCCTTGGGTAATACCGTACCGTTGTTTACTATACGGATAAATAGAACATGGTACCCGTTTAACGTATGGAATGAGGCCCGATTGAGGGTAGTATGGAAGAGCGTTAGAATAGGAATAACCATGCCGTTATTTTGAAGTTTGCGACGGTATACACAGATTTTAATGGTCTTAAATCATTTTAACGGCTCAGGCTGCGCCTTCGCCGTTAAAAATATTTGCGACCATTAAAATCTGTGTATACCGTCGCAAACTTCAAAATTACGGCATGGTTATTCCTATAATAACTATGATCAGCGGTCTTGAAATACTCACTGATTGACATAAACAAAAAACAACAAAGCAAAGAAATGTAGACCTAACAAAGATGTCCAAGAATCTCAAGATTAGCTTAGCTTACACTTATCTTGTCAATGTAATGTTTAAGTTAAATACAGTGATCAACGTTCTGTTTTACATAAGCTACACGTTAAAAACTCACACCTGGCGATCTATTACTGATATCAACATCTCTGCCTTACTGTATGATTCCAAACAGATTTCAGAAAAAATAAATCAAGCCACTTTTCTATGTGTAATATGAATGTACATATACAATAGTGAGATTAAGCTTTACTTCTGTAACTGATATAAGTATATTATTCAGACAATTATGAATTACAATCACAAAGGCATAATTAACTGCAAACATGTCTACATCTTTGATCTGATGAGAAGTCGGCAAATCGATAAAGGTGGCGACAAACTGTTTGCGTATCGACTCTCGAATATGCACATTAACTAATCTGAAACTCTAGTGGTAGATTTTAGGAATATTGGACTGCTTGAATTTGTTCTAATTGAAACCAAAACACTGTTTAATGGCTTTCTTTACTCTGAACGTTTACTTCACTATTTCACTGAAGCCCAGATTTCTTAAATGTGCGATATTTTTGTAGAATATTCTTTTTCTAGACGATTCTATCTGTAGCGGTCTGGTTAATTTACATATTTTAACGCTGCAGTCTGAAAAAAATTAATACAATTACAATAATTAACGGAAAATTAATAAAATATAAACACAAACATAAAATGTTTAATAAAAATAAATTCTCATTCAGCGGAGTTCTACCTTACATAATTAATATCATTTGATATTCATGTTAACAGAATAAAGCCTCATATTGTAGTAATTCTAACATGCCGAATTTAACTACAATTATTATCACCCATTTTAACCAAGTGTTAATCAAGTCATAATAGTAATTATACGTTCACCCCTGCTACGAAAACTGTAAATTGAACTAGATGGTACTGAACCACAGTTATTTCAACGATGTTAAAATGTTTAACATTCACTTACACATGTATGAACGGCAACATCACCCGACGGCTAAATGGCAGTAACATGCCATAATTATGCAATAAGTATCTAATTAAACTCGCGTATGCTCGGAGATTTGCACCGAGGACAAAAAAATGTGCAAATCCAGATGTTCGTCATCGCACCGTTCAAACGATATTTTACGATACTAGAATTGACTGAATACAGGGCGGTATGTTTACGAAATGACCGATAGTCAGATGCTGTTTTCAAGCTTTATTATGAAAAATAATTAAAATTCACAATTTTACGAACCTGGGACTGTAACATTTACGGCCATCGCATCCAGTTCTGCAGCATTTTTTATTATCAGGACAATCTGTGTCCACTGTGCAAACTGACGCAGAAAAACAAAAACCTTCCATTCGGGTTTCTGGGCAAGTTCCTGGCTTTTCTGTCAAAAAAAAAACAAACAAATATTTGCTAAAGTAACAGAATAATAAACTCATCATCTTGCAACAGTGTTTTCAGTGATTTCAATAAACGCACCGTTCGCAGTTACACTTTTATAACTATATTTTTGAAACAGACCCTTTGATGCTTTATTTTCACAGTGTGGCAATTCGTGATATGCATAACATTCACTTTTTCAATATGTACAATATGAGATAATCGTAATACGTAATTATAATAAGCTCTTACTTAACTTTCGCAGATTAATTGAATGTACTGTTATTTTTACATTTAATATTATGTTGATTATTTTAATTACTTAGAAATAAAACGTATACTTTAATTGTCCCTTATGTTACGAAAAAGTTACTTAATTTAATTACAAATGCTCTGAAATCGTGTATGAAAATTATTCATAAAGCATGCAGCTCGGGAAATATGACATCCAGACCGGCAATATATCCGGCCAAAACTGAATAACTGCATAATATCCGAAGTAAACGCCCGGAAATAATAACTGCAACTTTCATACATTTCTCCATGAAAGAGTATCGTTTGAGCTCACATAATTTGCGGATAGTTGCCATTTGGAAATGTCCGTTACCTCATACGTGATGAATAGACTGACATGTTATTTAAGAGCATATTTTATACGAAAAAAACCTGAAGAAGCAATTACATTGTACTTCCAATAATTTAATACGTTTCTTCATTCTCCATCGACTTGAGACGATAATATTGTATAATGATTTTAATTTGTGGGCAAAGCATGTCTTTTGAAATGTCCGTGACCTTTAAATATATGAATTGACAGACATTTTAATTTGTATGCATATCTTGCATTTTGAAATATCGTGACCTTTATATATATGAATTGACAGACCTATTATGGTTTTAGATGTATGCATAGCATGTGTTTTTAAAAATGTACGCTACCTTTAAATATATGTATTTTGAATTGACAGACCTGTTACCAATGGACTGTAACAATTCCGGCCTCCACAGCCGGTTGTGCAGCATTTCTCATCACCCGGGCAATTCGAGTCCGCTGTACAAACTGATGCAGAGAAACAAAAACCTTCGATTCGAGTTTCTGGGCAAGTTCCCGGCTTTCTTGTAACTGGAATAATAACATATCGATATTAAAATATTTTTCACATGCATACGTAGCAAATAGAGAAATAGAGAAACAACGACTGAAGAGAGTGCTATCTTTAAATTGGCAGACATTACAGTGTCTTAAGAAATGATGAGATGAAATTGTGTATTACGTACTTCGGTGTAAAAATAACAAGAGGAATAGAGAAACAAATATTGAAAAGATTCCTATCTTTAAATTGGCAGACATTGCAGTTTCGTAATTACGACATCACGTATTATGTATTTCGGTGTAAAAATAGCATAAGGCAGTCGTCAAAATGTATATCAAAATTACCCATTACTTATGAGAAAGAATACATTAGTGTAATAGATGAAAAGGGAACGTTGAAGACCCTCGACCACGACAAATATGAAATATTGCAGGCTCGGTTTGACGGAGCCTGTTCATGGGCAGTAAGTATTTTATAGTGAAAACTAAATGTCAAAAATGTCACCAAGAATCCATTTTCCATGACATGTCCCCTACACAATATTTACCTTTAGCTTTCCGTGGTGCACCTTCTGACAAAGCGACAATTCCACTGGCCACCAGAAGAACTATTAGAAGATCCTTCATTTCAACGCCCTAAAAATAATGAAGTGTTATTATTAATTATGCTGTTCTTACGCTCTAAAAATGCCATTAACGTACAAATGTAATGTGTGTATTTTGAAAATCGAAGATTTCGTGATTTTTTTTTTTTTTTATATTTCACGAATTAGGAAACCTTCACAATGAATTCAACCTTAAATTGGTAGGAGCAAAACATAGAAAAAATTCTAGACACGTTTTTTGTAAAATTATTATTTACCTAAGCACCACAATGCAAATGCAAGTTTTATTCCTTTCTTTTTACTCCTTTCAACCTTTGCAACGTTATTTTGTACTTCGTTGTGTATTGCTTTCAGTTCCGTTCCAGTTATATGACAGATAAAACACAAATATATTTCTCAAGCTAACTCAGATAAATTGTAGTAAATAGAATGTAGTTGTTGTCTCTTTTTTACGTTATTATTTGCAAATTGTGTGTCACTAACCTTTTGGTTTTATTTGTATTTAAATCATTATTTTGTTGTTTATCTGTCATTTTTTATGACAAAAGTATCACTTGTAAACAACCAACGCTGCCAAAGGCAACAAAGTACTAAATAATCTTTGCACTTGTTTCCGTCGAAGTTCGACGGATTTTAATTTAAAGTGTGTTTTGATCATTGATCACACACTTGGTCAGTCGGCTGATATACAAGATATACAAGATACGTTTGCTAGATGAATGTTTTAACTTAAACAATCATAATGGAAAATCATAATAGTCACAAATTTCTATCGTATTTCTTTACAGTTTTTTTAGTAAATAATCATAAAATTATGATCACGTCTATCAGGGTTATCCGATCAACCTTTTGGGGAGAGGGTTTTCCATGCTAGCTCAATAGGTAGCGTAACTGGAATTGCATGGCTTGGCGCTGTCGCCGTACGGGTTCGCTCCCCAGTAGGGGCAAATCATTTTAAATGATGTACATGTCTCGTTATTAATAATCGATTTACTAAATATATTTAGTTTTGTTTTATCCATATAACAATCACAATTATCATAACACACTTCAAAATGTTGGATATAAAACACAATAGAAATATAAGGAATAGCAAGAAAAAAAACAGCCTTTTCACACACAGCACAAATAATAGAAAAGAACATGTGTTTATAATTTTACGAATTTACAATTAACAAAGAAACAGGAACCCTAGCGATTACGACTTTGAAAGTTCAGTGAAAAAGCTAACTGTCTCTTGGGTAGTGGTTAAACCAGGTTCTACGGTGCACCAACCATAACACTTCATATGAACAATTTGCAATTTATTTAGTTCTTCTGAAGAATATTTGTGGAAAAATGCCACTTTGTGAAAAGCGACTTTGAAAAAATATTAGAAAAACATATTAGGAATAGCCACATATAAAAACACAGCCTCCGCACATAGTCAAATAGGAGATAGGAAAAGATGGTATGGGATGATAAATTGATCGATTTTCAAAAAGACATCACAAACAAATAGCGAAACTGAGAACTAGCCTTAGAACAGTCAGTGGCAAAACATATTGCTACTTTGGGCTTAGACATGGTTAAGGATACACTAAACTCAAATATGTCACTTAGAGTTCTCACATGAATAATTTGATTAGCGTCCTGATTAATATTTGTGTAAAAATAAGAAAAGGGAACTTTGAAAGTCACAAACACGATATAAACAATATAGCAGTCTCTGTTAGACTGAGCCTGTTTATGGGCAATGATAGAAATGCATATTACCGCCCACGCCTTCTAGAACCATGGTGAATGCAACTCTATATTTACACAAAGTACTTATTTTCATTAATCCCAAACGAATTGACGTACATTTACTAAACTTTGTAAATAAGTCAGTTTTGGTGTCTTCAGAGTCTATTGTTTTGGTGTTTAAAAGTCAAAAGTCAATAGCTCAGTGACCATAATTTGATAATTGTTTTCCAATCAGTAACTCAAGAATATTTAAAAATTCAGTCACCAAAATCGCAATTTCAGCCAATTTCAACACCCAATTACATTCGGGATATCTTTTATTCATACGAACTCGTCTGCGTTGACCTAAAAATGGTATTGCCCCTAGTTGGGAGCGAACACGTACCGTACGGCAACTTCGCCTAGCCATGCAATTCAGATCATGCTACCGACTGAGTTACCCGGAAAACCCCCCAAAATGTTAAAAGTATAACCATTATAAACGGTATCATGTGTTACAAAGATGAAAAGCCGTTGGGTCCCCCACCATCGGGGTGTTCCTCCTCATGGTCAATTGACTCCATTCTCAAAAAGCACAAATAACCCTAATAGTTCCGAAATCAGTATTGACAGATCATTTAAGTGTATTATTTTGTCAACATTGCCTTTTTAGTTAATAAACAGCACGAATTGCGCGTCAGGTCGAATTTCATGTATTACCGTCCTTGTTGTTTTCACACTTATTTCGTTTTCAGGTAAAACTGGTAAACCTGTGAAAAGTATTATTTTGGTTATGACCAGAATAAATTATGATAGTCCCCGCATGAACAAAAGTTGAAATTGTGCCACACCCAGAAAACGCAGCCTCCCATGCAGTCAAAAAGTATAAAGAAAGAGGGAGGTTTATAAAATCATCTATTACAAATATAACACCACCACAAAACGAAAACAACCCTGAAGGGGATGCCACATTGGAATGGTCAGTAGCAAATTGTTTTGCCACTGACCATTCCAGGTTCTAGGATACCAACCTCGCAAATGCCCGCAACAGGCTCTCATAAATATAAATACATGTAAGTACAATTTGTCTTGTCTTGGCGAATGTGTGCTTTTGCATACCACATTGTTGAGTTGGTGGGTGAGTTGGAGTAATTTCTTCGAGAAAACTTGTTTGTTCATATTATATCCTGTTGAGGCAAGTGTGAGGTTGGTGCACCCTTAAACCTAGTTTAAATCCCAGTGGCAAATTGTATTACCAGTGACTCTTCCAAGGCGGTAATTTTTTGTGGTGTCTTATTTCAAAATGATGTTCTTGTAAACCCATGCTCTCCTTTCCTTTCTACATTTTTGCTGTGTGGGGAGGCTGGGTCTTTTGTGTGATGGAGTTACTGATATTCACATTTCACATTTTTTATGTAAACAGTTAAAAGGTTTTTTAAACATATGCATTGCATTTACTGCAATTAGGCTCGCACACAAAATGGTACAGTCTGACATTTACATATGTATTTAATTAAATGTAATGGCTAAAATGTTTACAAAATATACGCTATAATATATCACGTGCGTAGCTATACATTATCTAACAACAAGGACATAACCGTTCATTTTAAGATCCGTATGCTTCACAGGAAAATGATACTGCCCCTACTGTGGAGCGAACCCGTACGGCGACGGAAATTCGTGTAATTATCACAATGTTATTTAGCGTGTACGTTTATGTTATCAATGTGTCTCTACGTAGTCCATGCACGCGTGACGTCATCTTATATTTTGATAATAACATTATTTTCCTTTTATGAAAAACATTCCTGAAGAAGGCATTTAACGATAATAACATTTCAAATGTTTATATATTTTTGGAATTCCTCGTCGTCTGTTTACATAATGACACATATTTCATCAAGGAGTGAGTAGTTTAGCGCATCAATTGTCCGTTGTTTGGTGGACACACCGGACAACACACACCTGGTTCAGAGTACTGTCCTTCACAGTACACGGCCAGACATGCCATATAATCGCACTCGATCCTACCTCCGCGGCAAGTACAGACTCTGCATGGGTCGATGTTGGGTATTCTTTCTCCCTCGGAGTAATATGTACCATCGGCCTTTCCACATCCTGAATAACAATTAAAAAGCGATAAGATCGCGTTACAACCTACGCGCGCATGCAATCATCAATGCATACAGTATATGAAATCTTAACTGCTTTGCCTTTGCATAAACAGCGGTGAAGAAATGGGTTTGCCTCGGGTTTTAAAATGCTTTACCGCAAAAGTTGCCCAAATATCTTTCGGAAAACCCCAATTTAAGAAGATGCGTTTCATACGTCAGATGGGTCAAACCAGAACTCCGATGAAAAGCCTCTGTTCCTCCTATAAAGACGTTATCACAAAAACTTCCGTTCTTCATCCTTTTTTGCGAAACGATTTTAGTGATTGTATGCAAAAACCACTGCCGCTTGACCAGCCGCCAAACCCACACACCCTGCCAACCCTTACTAATACACAAATAAAGGTTCGTTAAAAATGGTGACAAGTCACTGGTGTTATTCCATTCTATAAAAGTATGCGAACATTAACAGTCAGAATCGTAGTTCTAAAAATTCATATCCTTATATTCTATGTATAATTGAGTTTGGTGGCAAAATCGCAGTTAATTTAAAGCGACATGTAAGCGAACATACCGGTCAGTTGAGGACACCCAGGACAGTCTATGGGGGATACACACACCACATCTAAACAGTCTGGTCTGCCTAAACAGACGGTGAGTGCCGTGATCAAGAAGCAACCAGTCAGAACCACATTCTTCAGCTTCATCTAAAATGATTACAAAATGGTATTTATGAACAAAAAACAACGCTAATTTCATTTTGTTTTCCATTTTGTTATTATTCATAATATAATATAATTAATTTAATAAAATATATGTTGATAATTAATTTAACAAAATAAAAGTTGAAGGACAATTAAAATATAAAATGAATGAGAAATCATCATCATTATTATCATCAATAGCAGCAGCAGCAGCAGCAGCGGAATCATAACAACAGTAACAACTAAATTGATCTACATAAATTAATTATAGTACGATCGTTTTTTAATATACAACCAACCAATGATTACAATACTTCAATTATCAATACCTCAAAGTGCGCGATATCTGCCTTTTTCAGTATTAACAAACACAGTTTACAATTTAATTTATACCTTTATAACCGGATTTTTTGCTCCCGATATCCTGTTTTTGTTTTTGTTTAGAAATTACGAGCCGTTGAAAGTAGCTTGCGGTTAAAATAGTCAACCATCCTTTTAACTTGGTATACACAGATTTTGTTTAAGCGTTTACATACTTTTACTCACCCGTTATGGACGGACACGAGAATCCGGCATTCAAATAATACTTTGGATGACAGTGCACCATATACAGATTGTGTCGTATTTTATAAGTTACGATAATTAAACAGTTGTTAATCATTCTCACCAATATGACTTATACCTAAAACTGTTAACCATTTATAACTAGCGCTTTATAAATTAATATACTAATTTTACGCGTGCTAGTACAAGAAACAAGATCCAAATTCGATGGAAAACTTTAGTTTTATGATGTTGTTTATTGTTTGTTTTTTGTTTCGACATTTAATTGTCATCGAATTGTCATCGAATTTAGATACAAGTCCAGATTAACAAAAAGAAACTGTACTGCATCGGAAATAGGTAAATAAAAAGAAAACTTACTATCCCGAAGATCCTCAATCATTTGCTAATGAACTTCTTGTGATCAAAAGACTATATAATATACACAGTTTAAGTGTGAATAAGCGGTACAGAGCAGTTCAGAAGACAATGCACTTACGTCATGAATGCTGCAGTCCTTAGCGCCTCACTAGAAATGTGGCATTTATTGAGTTCGTTGGTGTATTCCAAGGAAGGAGGCCACAATCATTGAGTACGTTGGTGTATTCCAAGGAAGGAGGCCACAATCATTGAGTACGTTGGTGTATTCCAAGGAAGGAGGCCACAATCATTGAGTACGTTGGTGTTTTCCAAGGAAGGAGGCTCCATGGTGCATACAAAAGTAAAACAGACCAAGATTACATAAAAACAAAGCCAAAAGTGCAAGAAACACTTAAAAAAATTAAAACCCAGACAGTGAAAAACGTGATTTAATTACAAATGTAACAGACGATCAAATACAGAGTACAAAAGAACGCTGCCGAGCAAGTAATATCAGTGGAGGAAATGGTAATAGATTTTAATTTTGTTTAGAGCGTATATCATCTTTGTAAATATCAAGATCATATAGTTGTCACACTGATGATCAATTACGAATGATAACTGACGTACACAGATTAATTGCCACAGTTCTGGGTGTTGACAAAATTTATAACTAAGGCGATTTTCATGTAAACACCATTGTCTTCAAAGATTTATAAGTAATAAAGTCAACAACAGACAACACCCAATTACATTCGGGATATCTTTTATTCATACGAACTCGTCTGCGTTGACCTAAAAATGGTATTGCCCCTAGTTGGGAGCGAACACGTACCGTACGGCAACTTCGCCTAGCCATGCAATTCAGATCATGCTACCGACTGAGTTACCCGGAAAAACCCCCAAAATGTTAAAAGTATAACCATTATAAACGATATCATCACCGCATGACATCTGTAACCGATTATTAACCAAAAACAGTACAGACTCATGCGCCTAGGAGCTGGGCCGCAGAGGTCGCGACCGCGGCTCAATATTTTAACAAGTCACTCCCCCAACCGCGGCTCGAAAATAAGGTGTTCTTAAGCGCTAATGCGATGACATAAACAGTTACATCGGACCGATGATTGTCGTTTTTGACAATTATCGGTAGCTAATACACGGTCAAGTGTCAACGCATACGGAACAGTAATGTGTAGCTGAATTGCCTAAGAATGTGAAAGCCACGGCTAAGTAAGGTGCTCAAGTATGTAAAACATAAACAAATTGGCTCAACACTCTCAGATTGATACGCATGGCAGAATTCTGGAGAGGAGTTTAAGAGAAAATATGTTAAGAGCTGAAAGGGTAAATAACATCCCAATCAGGTCATATCTAGAGACGGATCGTGGAATGTGATGAGGACATCCAGAGCTAGAACAAAAATCCCAATCAGACGAAGAGGAAACGATCAGAAAGATCGCGGTCTAGGACGCCGCCAGCAAAACGAACGAAGATAAATAACAACGACGCGGTTCCTGAATAGAAAAAAATGATATTTAAAAAAGTTAAGGCCTCTGTATATCTGTTTAAATGAAAACAATACATTAACTGCAGTTTTCATTTTGATATATTTCGGATTTGAATTCATAATAGCGAATATGACTTGAACCAATTTTGTGCTAATGACTGTTTTAATGACAAGTTCTTGTTTATTGTAGAGATTTTTTGTATTCTGTTCTGTAATATATTTTTGTGCAGTTTAGTGTAGTGTTGTGTAAAATATCATATTTTAAAAAGCACAGTTTACAAGAACATAATAGTTGTTTAATAAAGGGGTTTGTTGCTCTTTTTTTCATTTTCAAAATAAAGAACTTTATGACTTTGTTTCTGCTTAATTTGAAACTTTGGCGATTTCCAAATAAAAAAAAAACAAGGGAAAAAATATAAATGAATTTCTGCTTCTTTTGAAGCTTTGGCGCTTTCCAAAAAAGCGAAAATATTAAATGTATTATGTGATTTTTTTATGTTTTAAGTGGTCATTTAGTGAACTTCAAGCTCATGGGTAGGCGGGGATGCGTGAAAAGTCTGATTCTGCCGCCCGTGCTTTCAACAGCCAATCAAAGTCCTCTTGTTTTGGTTTACAACAGTCGTTTTATTTACTGGTAATGACTGAGGAAGAGTCTACGAGATCGGATTACCGAACATTGAATTTATCCTGACAGCGTAAATATTTCACACTAACACCGTTTAAGAAATTGCGGGAAATGCAAAGCTTTATTCGCCGTTATTTGGTTTGTTATTTTCAAAACCATTTACACACGCAGTCCCTTAAAGAAAAAACTTAATAGGCATGCTGTTTCTCAAAAATATTTCTTCACCGCACTTTCTCTCATTCCCCTCTCTCTTTTCCCGTTAGAGGCAAGATTTTCAAAAAGGCAGCACTTGGCTAGGACATTGTATGTACATATGTACCGTCTGATCAGGATCTAATCTGTTCGCTTTTTTATTTGATAGGTTATTTCTGACCAAAATGTGACCAGTGCAGATCTAGATCTACACTGGTCGCACATGCTTAAAAATGCATTAATATGGAGGAAAGGGATATATGTTAAGTCGGAAACATATGAATAAACAAATATAACAATAAGATAATTTAATTAAATGTTAAGGAAATTGAACTTGTAAGCCTGTGTCTTTAAATTGATCACAGGAACCTGAATTTTGTTTGAAAATCACTCCTATTCCACATACATGACATCTAACCCTTTATGCATAGATAAAAACACCAGGAATGCAATGCAATCTTACCCCACTTAATAAGCCGTTACTGGGTTAGAATATTATATGGTTAAGAATTGAGCTATATAGAGTTATCAATTTATCGATAGTGCTGTCTCGGCGCACCGACTTACCTATGCGCAAGTATCACGAGAAAGTAAATAAAACGCTACGTCAACACGGTAAAGCCGTAACGAAACGGACGCACTTCCGATGCATTTCTGACGGTATTTAAATTAGCTGTCGAGATTAATAGACGTAAAAAGATTAAACATTAATTATTAAGACGTTTCACTGTTGTTTCAATTTAATATATTAAAATAAATCTAAGTCATCAAAATCATTTTTGTATGTTGTTTTTCAATTTATCGTTAAACATTCGACGAACATTTTTGCATTTCCAATCAAAACTAACATCATAAATTTAATCAATTTCTGACGGACCCATTGTCAAGACCTTTGTTTGTTTGAACACGTGAGTTAATCATGTGTCAGATGGCCCCCTGTCAATTACCAGTTCCTTTGTTAGTCAATTATCGGACCTCTGTTTATTCTGCGCTGATAATTGACACGGGACCCGTCTGCCCATCTATCTGGACTGTAAATTACATAATTGACATGTTCCTGTTTAATGAACCAAAGTGTCACTTACTATATTGTTAAACAATTACTCAAAACACTGGTGGCTCAGGAAAAGAGAAATACCAAAATTCTCCAATTACAATTACAATAATTCACAAAATGTCACACAATAAGCATAACGTTTAATAAACTTTTCATTTAATTATGAAACAAAATTGAAACAAAACAAAACATTTCAATAGTTGATGCTGGAATCTTTATTAAAATTATTTAAGTCTACAGAAAAATTGAGCATTTCAAATTGTTTAGGGTTTTTCATGGATACCCTTTTAAGCAATTAACTGATTACGCTGCACTGATCACTCATACGATCCATAAACTAATTGTCGTCTTTCTCAACTTTTTCATGGGATTCGGAATAGATTGGCGTACAAGAATTCTGTGATTTATCAACTATTCCTGCGAAGCAAGTTCTGTGAAATTGGTCAAAATCAGACCAGTCATCTGCAATAAAGAAAAAATAACCAGTTTTAAATGGAATAAATCTAAAATAAATAGGTATAAAAAGGACCTATTTCAAGTTCAATTTCTATGAAGGATTTACATGTGAGGCAGTTTAAAATGATATCTTACTGTAAAGAAACCATTAAATGACATGGGGACATAATTTATTAATAAGAAAACAAATCGGGAAATATATGTCCTGCTAAAACTGTCAGCATGTGTTACACATGAAACCGCCATTTTGTTACACAAAGTAGAAATTTGACAAAATTTGAAGTCATCGTTCCGAGATAATGAAATAAACATCGTATGTAAAAAGCACATTTTGCAATTAATTGATGAATTCACTTGCAAACAAACACAATTTTCTCCTTATCTATTGTCTAAATAAACATGGTCATGTATTTTAATCTACCACATAATACAACAATGGCTGACCGCCATTTATTTCTCACATTTAGTATTCCGTGATAAATCCTTTACTCTAGCATAATTATTTGAGCATCAACTGTAAAATACTAGGAATCATTCAAAGAATACTTACGGCTACAGAAAATCCAGAAACGCTGTAAAAAATATAGGATTTTACATTGATTTTCGTCGAAATTCGCAAGTATAGTTTATCGAAAGCGTCAATTGCAAGTCGGGGTAACGTGACCAATCCGAGACACGATAAATGACGGACAGCCGTCCTTTCTTAACCCTCTAATATTCCAACCCAGGCCGTTACAAGGATTTCCCAGACATGGGCTTGACAAATGGATTTCACTAGCCAAGCATTTCGAACAAACTAAAGTTTACTGTTTGTAATAATTAGACCTCATATATAGTCCTTCTGGCTTTAGCTATTCGAATGTTTTTCTCACAACTTGCACTTTTTCCATCAAATCCATTTTTAAAGCCATCAGATTCTTGTTGGTAAATAGACAAAGATAAAAAAATCTGCTTTGTTCTGAACCCATGGATGATGGAAAACTGTCATATATTAAGCAAAAAGCCCTTGCTAACAATTACATTTCCCAGTGAGCATTAATTATCAGTGCTTTTTTTCACTGCAACAGGAAGAAGCCCATGCCTTGTTTTTTCGCTTTTTGCTCGCATAATTTTGAGGATAATATTGTGGTTTCGAATGAGGAATTAAAAACCTGATGTTAAGTTACTTTTTGGGGAAAACTGTCATTAAAAGAAATTTCTGAGGGGAAGGCACCTGTTAACAGCCCCAGCTGAAGAAGGAAAATTTTTAGCCCTGATATCTCTGTTACAGCATTAAATTAAAATGTTTGTTCTTTCTATTTAGGAATAATCCAGCCAAGAAAGGCGATTAACAATGGCAATGAATGTGGAACTTCAAGCAGTGTGCAGTGGTCTTGGGTACCAGGAGGGAAAAACTTATGTCAAGGAACCAGACTGTCTCGGTATAAAGCTTTTCGTTTTTATTAAGCTAATTTGTATATTTTAACTGTAATATCAAAAGAAGTTCTTTCAAATGAACTATTAATTTACAGTCCTTAAAACCCTTTACTCCATAATACATGTATACAGGATATAATGTATATGCAAACAGTGTACATTCGAATCAGCTGGCACATTCATGCCACCTGAATAGGAACTACATAGTTCGCTTCTAGGTCACCCAATAACTAAATTAACTGAAAAGCGAACAGTGTAGATCTTTATGAGATGGCATTGAGGTGCTGGCTGGTCTGTATCTACACTGTTCGCCCATAGATGACAGTCATATCACACAGAGTAAAGGGTTAAAATTGCTTAAAAAATACGAGGATTAATTTTATTTGCCTTCTTACAGAGACAGTAAAAGATTTGATACGATTCTTGAAGCGTGAGGATGAGACATGTGACATACGTCGTCAGCTCGGTCACGCCCAGTTAGTACAGAATGATCTGATTCCAATACTGGTGCAATACAGTAAGGAAGAAACACTATGGGAAACTGTCATCAGGTAAAATTAAATCTGTGTATAACTATTTAATTAACCTTTTACTCCACATATATGACCTCTACCACATGGGCCTACATTGTAGATCCAGCTAAAAAGGTACATCCATGCCGTCTGATCAGGATCTATAATACATGTATGTAGATTCTAATCAGACTGATCAGATTTTTAGGCTGATCTGGATCTATATTGGTTGCTTATTGGATATAAGCCAAGTCAGTGGAGTGAAAAGGTTAAATAAACAGTTACTATGCAGCATTAAAATCACAGCTTTTGAAGACCAAAAGAAGCTCTGATATACTAGGTATCTGAAATATTCAAAGCAGTACTATAGCTTGCGGATTTCAATTGATGCAGATTCTTGCATTGTGATGCATGCAAATTTGAATTTGTGAATTTTGACAACACCTTATTCTGAGCTTGGGAGTCATCTTTCTCCAGGATGATTTAGAAAATGGGGGCTTAATATTGCAAGAAATCTGAAAAATGTTGTTTGTTGCATTTGAAATATATAGAGCATAATTATGCAGGGTTTTTTTTCCTTAACAAACTGGCTCTTCCCCAGGAAAAAAATTCCCCAACGTAAATCTCTTTCCCCAACGTAAATCATTTTCCCCAACAAAAATCATTTTCCCCCTTGTAGAGTGATAATTTTTTAGCAAAATGTAAACAGAAGCTTAATTTATAGTTATGTTTAATCTATTTTCTCTAAATCTGCACAATTTTCACGATTATTTGTTAGAAATTAGTACATACGGAACCGAGTATTATTTGACTAATGTTACTAAATTTAGATTCGCTACGTCACAGAAACTGTATCCTGGTCGTCAACTTAAACATTACTGGGACTGGATAATTGAATTGTTGGGGATTAAGGCATTCTACCTGCCAGTTTTAAATGGATTTTACAACAGTTGAGTACTGTTTTCGAGTGTACGGATGTAAATTACGGCTTAAATACGACTCGTCCGCCGCATTTCTCGATAAAATACGTCACGCGGACTTCCGAAAAAGAAAATCACAACCATCGATGTAGGCAGTCGTTGTAAATTTAAACTCCGCCTGTAATCTTTCAGGTCACACCATTTACGATTAGATAGTAAAAAATGTTTTGTTAAAACAATAAACTCTGCCCACTTGAAAATTATAAATCAGTCGTTTAAATACATGCGCGTGCAGGTCTAATTATTGCCGAGGAATTATTCTGACATCGGAGAAAAAAAAAAAAATCTGTTGTTTTGATAATTGACAATTAATTGAAGATTAACCGAGTAAATTGCTAGTTGCCATTTATTGTTTTATTTTTGCTTTGAAACGGATGTGGCCTGTTTGCACTGTCAGGTAAAACGAATGACAAATAATGCAAAATACAAACAACAGAATACGGCGCCATGTTCTGTCACAAAAATACGAATCGTCAGTGAAACACACATTCAAAACTGTGCCGGGCAATTAATTTTATCCCAAGAATTTTAAACATAGTATCTTCCGGAATATTCATTGAAGTCCAAATTTACGATGTGACTCACAACTACAATAAAAATTAATTATCAGGACATTTAAAAGTCAAAGTTACGTGTAATTTTATAATCATTTATCATAATTTTCTTGGGGAATTTAGCAATTAAGTTGGAAATTATCAATAACTACCCAAGCACTGCCCTAAACAAACCCCCTTTCTGGAAATTTTGCATCCAAAATGATTATGATTATAAGCACACAATTAAGGGATACATTTTAAGCAGGCACTGAAAGTGAATAAGTAAAAATAATCTTACTGTTGTACTGTTTAGGAAAAGCTAACAATGCGACATGCCTCTGTATGCTAAATAGACTGTTTGGTAATGAATGCTAAAGTAAAAAAAGAAAGACAGAAGCATAAACTTTCAAGATTATTCACTGTAGCTAATACAAGTAAGTGTATAATAAACTAAATTTTCCCCAATTTTGTATTTTTTGTGCATTTTTTCCCCTTTTGACCAGCATCTTCCCCTCTTCTTAAAAAAACCCTGTTATGTATATTTGTCTTCTGGAATTAAATTTAAATGGAGATAAAGCAATTAATAAGTAGTAAAAATAATTTAAAACAACCTATGGCTTGCGATATCTGTTCATGACCCCTTCGAAAATTCTCAGTGAGGATCAAATAACATGTAAGCTATTGAAAACCCTAACTCACCAAACCATGATTTAAGTATAATACTTTTGTAGATTGCTGGTCAACATGACTCAGCCGGCTGTGTTGTGTTTCAATGGTCATGTTCCTGAGGATAAATCACTGCGTAACAATTACCTAGAAGTAGAGTCACATCTTCAGTCTATGAAGGAGGTAGGTTCCTTGTTTTGTACTTCAATCTGCTGTAATAAATTAATTCTGTAACAGACTTACTTACCTTTGAATATTTGTATTTTCAGACCTATATATTTGAAAGGTATTAAGCTTATTATTTTCCTAAGTACACTTTTAATTACATGGGTGGCCAATCACAATTCAGATCATCCTGCACATTTGTTATGCACATCCCACATCTGTATACTGTAAAACGCATTAATTTCGCGAGGTCAAAATTTCGCGATTTTCGTCAATAATCAGCAATTTTCTTTATTCACGAATTCATAAATTCGCGACGTCTTCAGACTCGAAACCGAAAATATTAAAGTATAAGTTATAACCATGATCACGATTTCATCGTTAAACTCATGCAAACGGTACAGATATATACCATTGTCCTTACTGAGATATTAAGCAATTAACTATCAATAAACATAATATTGTTAGGCAAGCTGCCTTTTGTTAAAGTGCGAAATATAACAAACAACGCTGACAATAGCTATATTGTTTCCTGTATTAGAATAAATTACTCAAAACTTAACATAGTTTAAGGAATTAATTGTTTATATTATTTGCCAAATTTATTCAAATAATTAAATCAAATAAATGAATGGTGGATCATAAGGAATAACATGTGGCGTTTGAAGAGATTAACAGTTCTATTTTAAGTTGCCTCTTTACGGATAATTAGTAACAGATACATCAAAACTCATCATATATTCGCGATATTTATGAATTCGCGAGGCAAGCGATTCGCGAATATTAGCGAAAATAAAACCAACGCGAATAAATCCAGTTCTACAGTAGTTTGATCTGGATCTTATCTGTCCTCCTTATCTATGTTTTAATTGTGTGACTAGGTAGATAACTTTGTCACCATTAAAGTTGTGTGACTAGGATGCAGTTTTGAACTGCACATCCATACAGTCTGATTGGATCTATACTGTCCTTACCTACATTTGATAAGTATCCCCACTGAAGTTTATTGTGTGACTAGGGTGATAGTTCTGAATTTGTTTGCAGGCATTCATCAATGAGGAAGTATTTGCAGTTCTCACAGGGAAACTCGGAGACCTTCTCAAACTGGTAACATTTAAACCTTTTCAAGTGTTCACATTTTCAACAGTTTAGAAAGGTCTGCCAGTGCATCAAGGCAGTCTGTTAAAAATCTACACTTTTTACTATTGATTCTGACAGTGAATTTGATAAATTTTTGTAAAATACCCCAAAGTATGAACATTAAATAGATTAATCACACATGATTTTGGCTTTCTGGGTTCAAACCAGTATTCGCCGCAACAGTGAACTGTGGCACTGCAGAAGAATCGCGTCCATGGTTCGATTTGAACATAGAAGTTTATGGATCTGGAGTGTGACGTTCTAGCACTAGACCACGGTTCCTCCTGAAATTTTGGGAATTGTTATACTTTGATCGAAGATATAGGCAAGTTGCTATACTGACTTTAAAAGGAAAGCTGTTGACAGTATTCACACTTGTGCAGTGCTTGGTCTGTGTTTTGTTAGTTCAGTTGCACAAATTTAATGCCCATGCATTTTGTATGTGTTAGTTGCGGAAATTTGTTCCAAAGCTAAAATGTAGTTTCTGGCATTTGTGGGAAATTGTGTAAGAACAGATAAATTCATTTTGTTGAAAATCTTTGTGGAATCATAATAAATATTTAGCGGGGTTTAATTTTGTGGGCAGTTCGTGATAGGAAAATTGCACAAAATCAAACCATAGCAAAATAAAACCATTGAATATCTTATGAAAAAGTGTAGGAATTTATCCCCGCTCGAAAATGTCAGTTTTGACTTGTATACAAAATTTAATCCTCATGAAATTTAATGAAACTACAGTATTTTACAATTTTGTGTATCTGGTTTTTATACAGGACTGGGAGCACAGGCATGAAGAACACAGGCTTCTGATAGAGCGTCTACTGATCCTGATCAGAAATATTCTCCATATACCCCCTAATCCAGACCAGGAACTTGTAAGTTTATATACAGTTGGTGGAAGAAATATTAGAGCATTAGGTTTGATAACAAAGGTTTCCAGGTGTGTCTTTTTGTAGAACAATGTGCAGCCTGTCAGATGCTCAAACCTGGAACCTCGAATCAATTCTTGTGGTTGTTTTCGTACGTTCTAAGAACAGTAATGCAACCTTTTTTAAGTCTGACTTAAGTATTCACTTGGATTATTTGACAGCTATAAATTGGCAATCATCGGCATAGCTTTTAATGTTTGCTTCAGATGCTGTGAAACCAGTTACTGAAAATTTATATTTCCATTGGGTTTGATTTTCAACTTTACAACTAGGGAAAATGTGTGAAATCAGACACCAGCAAAAGTTATCTATGTAATGGCTTATTGTTAGAGAATATTTGTGTGAATATATTCCCCTGCAAAGTTATCATTTGCAGCTTCTGCCCAAAGATACGCAAAATAACCCTTTACTCCATATATACGCATTTTATCGCATGAGCAAACATATGTGCTGGCTGATCTTGATCTACACTGTTTGTCCACACCATAAATACATATATGGGGGAAAGGGTTAAGTGTACCTGTTCCTCTGTGCAATGTTTTGTGCAGAAGTCTGTAACCTGTACATTGTCTGTTTCAGAGGACCGATGACGATGCAAGCATTCATGATCAGGTGTTGTGGTAAGAATTAAAATCTTTCTTTTACGTTTTATTTACAGATTTTTTATATAACTTCTACTAAAATTTTATAATAGCCTATTACTCCATATCATATATTTACATGGGTTTTATTGCATGAGCGACCAATGTAAATTCTGATCAGACAGATCTGCCATGGCTGCTGAAACTTAGTTGCATTTGTTTTCCAGTTTGTTTTTTTCATTATGCAGCCATTCATGCTTGTATATTTACAGGGCATTACATGTGAGTGGTCTGGAAGATATACTGCTGTACATCGCTAGCTCGGAGGAAGAACGTAACCTTTCTATGCATATACTGGAGATTATCTCCCTTATGTTTAGAGAACAGGTAACTACCCATGTTCCCTGCTGTGTTGTATTGGTCAAGATAGTGACTTGTTAGTATTTTAGAAACTATTCTTACATTTCCATAGAAGAGTATAACTTAGTTAATGTACACACTAGAAATCTTTCTGTTGTTTGATGCGATATTTTAACTGATTTGCACAATTTTGTGAAAAAAAGTTGTATTCTATGCAAGCTCAGTAAAGAAGAAAATTGCTACATTAAATAATGTCAGAAGGAATCTGGTATTTTCTCCATTGCCTAAAACTGTAATTACAATATATCTGGGTAAAAATAAAGACAGTCCCAAGCAAGGAATCAGCTGGTCACTCACCAACAAGTCTGTTAGTCCTTGTTTACATATAACCCCCATAAATTATTCCCAGGCTACAGTGAAAAGTGGAAAAAAAACAAACATAATGTCTCCGTATCTGAGAGTATAAATTCAGTTTATCATAGCAGAATAACAAAAAATGTAGAATTAAAAAGTATGATACAAAGAAGATATATGAAGAGAAACAGTTTATTTTCATGTAAATGTACGCATACATACACTTGTTTATTTCAGACAGCAGATATTCTGGCTTCTGCTGGTGTCCAGAGATCTATGACTGAGAAAGAAAAAGATGAAAGGTTTTACCCATGTTACATTTTTTAATTATTTTGTATGAATATATCTACAGCTTTTGCATGTATTAGTCCTTTACTCCATGGATGTGGCGTATATCCCATGTGTAACAGTTTAGATCCAGATCAGCCTGTACGTCTGTGTAGTCTTACCACTCTGTTTCTACTTTTGTAGAAGTTAATGAATGAATCTAAAAATGATGTGGGTCCTTATCAGACTGTACAGATTTGCAGGTTAATCTGGATCAGAACCAAACTGTTAGACGCAGATTGGACATCAGTTCATCATAGCCTTAAGTTTATAAATCCAGTAAATTAATTTTATTTTTTTTTTAATACAAGAAAAGGTGAATAGCGGAGACCTTTTTTAAGTGTGCAGATGCCCAGACTTATCTTAGTTTACACTGGTGACAAGTATGACTTGCTGAAACGGTCAACAGACCAAAAACTCAAGATATGATATTTTCAGTGTAATATACTACAGTAGTACTGTCAGAAGAGATAAAATGAATTTAATGAAGATGGCTGCTGCTGCTGCCGCAGATGATGATGATGTTGACAACAATTATGATAATGGTGGTGGTGGTAATGATACAATTTAAATGTGCAGTATTAGTAAATAAATAATTTTAATGTTGTTCTTGATGATGATGATGATGATGATGATGATATTTACAGGGAGTTAGAGATGGTAAGAGAGCAAGAAAAGCTACAGAAGCTGTCGAACCAGATGAAGTTCAGCTCCAGGTAATATTTAACTGTTTAAGCTGTTTCCAGTCAGATACCAATATCAACAATATCATGCCATACCAATTTTAACAAAATGATGCGTTATTTTCATTATTGGTACCTGAAGTTTTTGTGTCGCCTGCGATAGCAGGTAGACACATAGGGATCCTATTGTCCGGCGATGTCGTCGTCGTCGGCAGTGCCGTCGTCCGGTAGTCCCCCAACTTTAATATGAAACTTAATGTTGCCAATAACTTTGAAAGTACTTGTCCTATTAACTTAATACTTGGAATATATCATCTGCATGAACAACCCCATCTGTGACAACAAGAATGATAACTCCTGTTTCAGTATTTTTTGAGTTATGCCCCTTTCAAATGACATTAATATGGAACTTTAATATGAAACTTAATGTTGCCTATAACTTTGAAAGTACTTTTCCTATTAACTTAATACTTAGAATATATCATCTGCATGAACAACGCCATCTGTGACAACAAGAATGATAACTCCAGTTTCATTTTTTTTTAGTTATGCCCCTTTCAAATGACTTTAATATGAACTTTAATATGAAATTTAATGTTGCCTATAACTTTAAAAGTACTTGTCCTATTCACTTCATACTTGAAATATATCATCAGCATGAACAACGCCATCTGTGAAACCAAGAATGATAACTCCAGTTTCAATATTTTTTAGTTATGCCCCTTTCAAATAAAACTTTAACATGAAACTTTATGTTGCCTATAACTTTGAAAGTACTTGTTCTATTCACTTCATACTTGGAACATATCATCTGCATGAACAACGCCTTCTGTGACAACAAGATAACTCCTGTTTGACTATTTTATGAGTTATGCCCCTTACACATGCAACTTAAATATGAAACTTAATGTTGTCTATAACTTTGAAAGTACTTCTCCTATTCACTTCATACTTTGAATATATCATCAGCATGAACAACGTCTTCTGTGACAGCAAGAATGATAACTCCAGTTTCAATATTTTTTTAGTTGTGCCCCTTTCAAATTAAACTTTTAACATGAAATTTAATATTGTTCATAACTTTGAAAGTACTTGTCCTTTTCACTTAAAACTTGGAATATATCATCTCCAGGAACAACATCGGTTACAATAAGGACTATGACTTCTGTTTGAATATTTTTTTAGTTATGCCCCTTTCAAATGCAACTTTAACACGGAACTTAATGTTGACATCACATTTTAAAGTACTTGTCTTGTTCATTTAATATTCAGAATATATCATCTTCATGAACATCGTCATCACTAACAACAAGAATGATAACTCCGGTTTGACTTTTTATGACTTATGTCCTTTTCACATGAAACTTAACATGAAACCTTATGTTGCCTATAATTATTTTTACCTATTTTATTTACATAATACTTGAAACATTTCATCTTCATGAACAACTACATTGGATACAACAACATAACTCCTGTTTAACTATTTTTGAGTTACATCCCTTTCAAATGCAACCTAATGTTGCATATAACTTTGAAAGTATATGTCCTATTCACTTAATACTTGGAATATATCATCTGGATGAACAACGACATTGGTGACAAAAAGAATGAAACCTCCTGTCTCCTGTTTGAATATTTTATGAGTTATGCCCCTTTCAAATGCAACTTTAACATGAAATATAATGTTGCCTGTAAAATTGAAAGTACTTGTTCAGTTCACTTAATTCTTTGAATATTTCATCTGCATGCACATACCAACTGGTGAAGAATGAAAACTCAGGTTCACCATTTTTTTAGTAATTCCCCTTTCAAATGCAATTTTGGTGACTCATATGTTCTGTGGCGTAGTATTGAAATCAACTTGAATAAAAACATTTTATAATATATGATTAACCATAGGCCCACATTTCAACTTTTTGCCAGCAGGCGACACATGTGTTCCGCGGAACACAACATTCTAGTATTAATGTAGTTTACTAAGTAACAGAGGTGTAGTAGGTGAAAGATAACTAGATAGTCACCTGACTGACAAAATAATATTAAATCAGCATTCATTAGCAAACAGTTTTATAAATATTATATTAAAGTGTTCATTTTATGAGAATTACTCCCTTGAAAAATATTCAGCTCTCCCATATATGCAATAAGATCATAATTGCTTATATAAACAGAGTATCACATGACTTTCTATTTATCCGTTATCACTTATATCATGTTAAGCAAATATATTCTTGAAATTCTATTTTGAGAATTAGGCACATCCAACCATTATTAAACATAATCATATGCATCCCAAAATAATGTATTAAATTCATACTAAAATTTATTTAAAAAAAAGTAATTTTGCACCAGATAATATTAACATTTTGATACAAACAGACTGGGAGCTATATTAAAAAGGCAACGTACATGTATTTTTTTTTACAGACATATGATTTTGCTGACAAAAGAGATTTTGTTGAGTATTTTTAAGCTTTTTCAGTTGGTCTTTTGATTTTCTTTTGATTTTTTATTATGCACTTTTTATGCCCCCATTTAAAGAAGCTGGGGTATATTGCTTTGCAAAAATTAGTCTGTCAGTAACCAGACCAGTCTTGTAACAGACCAATCAGGGCCCAAGATCATAGAACTAAGTTTTGAGATCAGTCTCAAATCTCAAGGATCTGATTAGCTGAAATGGCGACTGGTCGCCATTTCAGCCTATCAGATGCTTGAGATTTGAGACTGATCTCCAGATTTAGTTTTATGATCTTGGGCACAGAAGCTAGAGTTTTGAGACTAGTCTCCAATACCTCTTTAATGACCATTTGCTCGGAATTTAAAATAAATTTTGTCTTAAAAAAAATCATCCTGACAGCGTTCATGTCTTTTTAGAGCTTTGCTGAATTATTGGGTTAAAATATTTACTTATCCATTAATAACAAACATATATAAATTTTCAGGCATTCTCGATTCGGAGGAACATATGTTGTGAAAAATTTCAAGTCAATCAGCGACAATGATCTCATCTACCACAAATCGCAAGCTGATGTTGCTAAAATCAACCTGGATATGAACAAGAAACCAAAAAAGAAGCCCAAGAACCGCAAACCTATCATTGAGAGGGAGGTAACCAGAAGATCCACGCTGAGTATAAGACTCGGACTCAAGGAGTTCTGTGTACAGTTCTTGGAGAATTGCTACAATCCGTTAATGTATGCTGTCAAGGTACGACACTAAAACATGTATTTTTGATCACTGTATTATCGACGCATATTATGGAAGCATCTCTATTACCAATGTAAATTAGTTATGCATTACCATATTCTGCTTTTACCTACATATGCAGTACTCATTTCTATGTTAATATTATGTTGAGATGTTAGTTACTTTCACCAAAATACAGTTGTAATATACTTAAATTGAACTGCACAAGAATCATTTTTGTGTCGCCTTTTCGAAGAAATGGCGATACATAGGGATCGCTTTGTCCGTCTGTCCGTCCTTCTGTCGGTCCGTCTGACTGTTGGTCTGTCCGTCACGAAAACTTAACGTTGGCTATAACTTTGCCATTTCTTAATATTTCTTCATGAAACTTTCAAATTATATTGCTTATGACAACACGCTCATGATGATGCCAAATTCTTGAAGTCAAGGTCACATTTGATGGAGTTAGGCCCCTTTTTGTACTTAGATTTTGACATGAAAACTTAACGTTGGCTATAACTTTGCCATTTCTTAATATTTCTTCATGAAACTTTCAAAATATATTGCTTATGACAACACGCTCATGATGATGCCAAATTCTTTAGGTCAAGATTACATTTGATGGAGTTAGGGCCCTTTTTGAACTTGGATTTTAACACAAAAACTTAATGTTGGCAATAACTTTGCCATTTCTCAATATTTCTTCATGAAACTTTTTAAATTATATTGCTTATGACATCATGCTCATGATGTTGCTGAATTTTTTAGGTCAGCATCACATTTGATGGAGTAACGCCCCTTTTTGTACTTGGATTTTTACATGATAACATAACGTTGGCCATAACTTTACGATTTCTCAATATTTCTTCATGAAACTTTCTAATTATATTGCTCAAGACAACACACTCGTGATAATGACAAGTTGTTTTGGTCAAGATGGAGATATGCCCCTTTTTGTACTTGCATTTTTCTTCCGACATTGTACCCGAGGGCGACACAAGTGTTCAACGAACACCCATCTAGTTAATTTTAACAAATACTTTGATTATACAGCATTCCAGACTAACATTTTACTCCATATAAACATGTTATATTGCATGTGCGACTACCGTAGTTTTGATCTGGAACAATTGGCACATCTGTGCTGTCTGATCTGGATCTATGCTGGTTGCTTTTTGGATGCTTTTCAAGTTATTAACTCCATACCTGATGTAACATGTAATAATATTTTATAACACATTTTGTGTTTAAGTGTATTCTAGTCAAAAGCCTGATGAAACTGTATTGGTTACCCCAGCACATTATCGTCATATGAACTTTGTTCTATTTAGGACGTTTTAAATCGAGAGAAGTCGCAGGAGCATGACGAGACCTACTACCTGTGGGCAATGAGGTTCTTCATGGAGTTCTGTCGACTGCACTGTAAACAAGTCGATCTTGTCAGGTAATACAGCTGCAAGTAGCTTCTATATTTGAGCTGTATGATACAAAATACATCTTCAGTGATAATTTTGACGGTTGCTGTTTTAATAAAGAATGCAGGTTTATATTTCCATTTCATATCAATATTATGCATTTCTATTATTTGACTGCATGATATTCTAATTTTTCTGTCACATTGCCTAATAAGCAATGTTGTCGACTAAATTTTATTATAAAAACTTCATATCATCCAGTCCTTAACTTTTATCTACATGAATACAATGGTCTGATCAGAATCTAAAGTAGTTGCTTGAGTCAGAAAAGTATCGAATGAATCAAAAAGCAACTAGTGACAGTGTAGATCAAGATCAGACTGCACAGATGTACAGGCTGATCTGGATCTACACTGGTCACACATATGAGGTGTAAGCTGTATTCAGACACCATGGTGAAAAGGGTTAACACAATTCTTCAATATTTCTCTGTAACTAATCAGCCACTAGGTCGCACAATTTCAACAATCTATTAGGCCTTCATGAATCTTCTTTAACGTAAAGTACATGTATTTCATACTATTTAATTTGTGCATTTCAGCATAGTCTTGTGCAAGGTAATGGTAATAAGAAAAGGTTAACCCTAACGAAACTACACAGTGTAATGTCTTAATAGAAAAACACTATTTGATCGTCTTAATAAGAAAAAACAATTACTGCAAACATATAACTTTTGGTATTTGCGCAAAACTTTCATCCATGTGAAATGAAATGATACCATAGTATGTATGTGTTTAGTTAAAACTTTGACATGGATTGTGAAACAAATAATCCTGGTGGGATTCGAACTCTGATCCGCATCTGGAGTCTAACACTCTGCCTTTAGACCACTGTTCTTTCACTCTGTGTTTCAGTGAGACAATGTCGGTACAGGCCTTCCACTACATCCAGGTCCAACTCTTCCAGTACTATGAGATGCAACAGATGGAGAAAAAGGAGGCCATTGTCTGGGGGAAACGGTAAAATATCTTACCTAAAGTCTTGCCATATGTTCTTGTAAAAGTCTTACAGAACATAGACTTTGTCGTCGGCTTTATTTAAAAAAAAACGCACACGAGGTTTTGAACTTATAAAATATCGATCTGTTAGAATACCAGTGCCCAAGGTTATAAAACTGAGCATGGAAACCAGTCTCAAATCTCAAGCACCTGTCGCCATTTCAGCCAATCAGATGCTTGAGATTTGAGACTGGTTTCCAAACTCAGTTTTATAACCTATAACCCAGATGTCAACACATGGTTCTCTTAACCATTCCCTTAGGCATAGAGGTGTGAAACTTTGATAGATTTCTATATGAGGTTTTGTTGTCTTCTGTAAAAGTATTCATTTGTCAAAAAAATAAAAATTCAGAATTAAAAAATTCTATTTTAATTGAAAAATTTTAATGGAAAAATAATGTTTCATGGATGTTCAAGTTGATTTTTATTCATCCGTGGTTAATGGCCATATTCCATGAAGTAAAACGTTAATACATGTATAGATTGCTTTTTTGTTTTTTAAAGGACACATCTGGCGTTGAAGGCTTATCAAGAATTATTGCTGATGCTAGATTTCATGGACAAATCGGGAAACAGCAATTTAATGGAGAGTTCAAAGGTCATCAAAAGTAAGTTGTGAATTTTTGTTTTTGTGTAGTCTAGGTTTTGCAAACTTCACTTGTGTTTGCAAATGACTGTCAAGGTCAGGCAAATAGAAATTCTATCACGCTTGTCCAACCGCGAGAAAAACATTCTGCAGATCTGTACATGTATGTATGCATTAAGTCACTTTTTTTCCAAATTTAACTTAATACATGTCATTTATTGACATAAGTATGAAAAAATTGGCAGCCAGTAAACAACATATGAAAGATTTCTCATAGGGGTTCATAGTCTGACCATGATATTGTATTTTTGTTATATATATCGGATCACGATACATTAGAGCACTACTGTATTCACATCGATTCACTTTGGTGACATAAAGCACATCTGCAGAACACAATGTGACAAGCAACTTTAATCTTTGTTTGCATTTGTGGAGATTTGCAGATGCATATAGCTTTCATTGGTGAGTTCTATTATTTTTGCAAAATACTTTTTCAGGTAACATATTCTACATGATGGAGTTCAGAGACATATTTCTCACCCTGCTTAGACACTTTGATCAGAACAGACAGTCCAGGTTTGTTGTTTTTTAACCCTTTCCTCCGTATATATGCATTTTTACGCATGTGCGACCAGTGTAGATCCAGCTCAGCCGGCACATCTGTGTTCGCATTTTGGTCAGAACTAACCTTACGAATTAAAAAGCGTACAGTTTATATCCTTTTTCCCCACTGATCTGGATATTAACTGTTCGCACTCGCAATAAAGGTGTATCTATGGAGGAAGAGTTAAACCATGACTCAATGGGATATAGCTGGTATACCATTGGTGAAAAGTTTAGATCCAGATCAGCTGGCACATCTGTTAACATAGTTCTGCTGAAATGCTGCACAAAACAGTTTCTAAGGGCTGTATTTATCATTCAAAGAGGATAACTTTATTGAGGACATTTTTACTTCTACCTTTTTATGTAAGTTTTTTTTTTAATTCCCCTAAAAATCAGTAACACACTTTTTCCAGTGAGTTAAAGGCCTGTCAGTAAAAATAACAAAGTGGTTATGGTAGTGGCTTTGAATAGAATTAACTATTTTATTATTTTTTTTTACTTTACATCTCCAGTTATAAAAATCAAATGATTTAACACTGTTGTTTCATTTTGTTTTATCCACAGTGTTTTTTTTTATGCCAAATATTTAGAAATTGGGCCCCATTCCCTCCTCAAAATAGTATATATTTTTCCCCCAAATCTAATAAAAAATTCCCCCTTTGCTGGAGTCTGTTACGGACGATTCAATTTGTTCCGCTAATCTGTAATAGCTTGATAGTGAAAATGAAAGTGAAGATGATAAATCTTTATTTTTTTCTGATGCAAGAAAATTCAACTCGGGGGAACTATGAGGCAAGATTTTGTTGGTTGTACTACAGTGTTAACAAAGCAAAAAAGCAAAAGATCAGTGAATACTTTGTTGTGTTTGGCAGCTGCAAGTATCTTCCAAATATTCCCCCATTCCTCTGTTTGTGTCGCAATTTTCCCCCTCCAAAGGGCTGCGACCCCCTTCCCCCCAAAAGTGAAAAAAAACACTGATCCAGATCATATCTCAAAGCTCCACCAATCTGTTTTAGAATATTTCAGGTAACATCTCCAATTACTAAAAGCAAAACGTTTTTTTTTACTGTTAATTTGTTTTGTTTTATCCAGATCGTATCTTAAAGATCTGATTGAAACAACCCACCTGTTTCTAAAAATGTTGGAGAATTTCTCAAAGTCGACTGGTCACCTTGTTGTTCAGAAAAAGAAGAAAAAAGGTGGAAGAAAGAAAAAAACACAGCATCAAGGTCAGTATAGTAAGGCAGGTAGCATATGATTGATTCGGTTGTTATATGATAGTGCCTCTAGGTGGGAGCAAACCCGCACAGTCACGGCGACAGCCCCTAGCTCTGCAATTCCGGCGACGCAACCAACTGAGCTAGCCGGGACAGCCCCCAAAAATGGTTGATTGGATAGCCCTGATATACGTAACCATCGCTGCACGACATCGGTAACGGGTTATTTTACTGATAACAGTACTGACTGTATGGGGGAGACTTCTTACGGCAGCCACACTGCACAAATAGCGCTACTGTGAATTTCAAATGATAGTGCCTCTAGCTGGGAGCAAACCCACACTGTCTCGGCGACAGCCCTGCTGCAATTCTGGCGATGCAACCAACTAAGCTAGCCTTGTGATTAAGCACTTCATAACAATTTGCAGATCTTGAGGGAAGCTAGTTTTTCAATGTTTTCTTATGAAAGGTCAGCTTGAAGATTCATATTTCTATTCCATCATTTTGGGAATTTTAATGGGATACAAATTTTTCTGAACTTCATCTGCAGATGGATTCATAAATTTAAAATGGTGCGTTAATACAAAATTGAACTTTATCATCCCTTTCCTCCATATATACGCATTTTTAAGCATGTGCGACCAGTGTAGATCCAGATCAGCTGGCACATTATTGCCATCTGATCAGGATCTGCACTGTTTGCATTTTGGTCAGAAATAACCTAAAAATCAACATGCGAACAGTTTAGATCCTGATCAAATGGCATGGATGTGCCGGCTGAACAGGATCTAAACTGTTAGCCCTCGCAATAAAGGTGTGCCTATGGAGAAACGGGTTAAACAGAATTTAAATCTTGAATTTTATAACACCAAGTCTGAAGGTTATAAAGCTGAGATTGGAAACCAGTCTCAAATCTCAAGCATCTGATTGGCTGAAATGGCGACTGGTCGCCATTTCAGCCAATCAGATGCTTGAGATTTGAGACTGGTTTCCATGCTCAGTTTTATAACCTTGGGCACAAATATCTGTGCATCCACAGTTTGCTGAATTTAATGTTTAATATTTAAATGTTGTTTTCCAGCCCCTCGGGGCCATGTGGAGCCCTCACAACAAGAACTTGATGACTTGTGGGATGAAATATCGAGCGAATTGTCAGCCATTTTCCAGGGTCGCAGTGAAATACCAGATGATGTGACCCCTTTTGATGCTGCATCGGAGATTGATGTTGATCAACAAAGGTATAAATCACCTTAAACTTAAAAATAAATAACACACTATTATTTAAGACAATACTTAAAGAAGCAAAAAATAAATTAATATCGTTTAAATGAAGTGTTTAATGGGAAAAGGGGAAGTTGATTTTATTCTTTGCAATGACATCATGAAGTTGAGTTGAAAACATATTATTATGCATTTCATTGTAAAAATAACATACTATTATAATAAATGTACAGTAAAACCCCTCATTACGGACACTCGATACAACGGGCACCCCAGTATTATGGGCGATTTTTTTAAAGAACATACATATTCTCTTCTTCTTGATTTAAACCCACAATTAAAGGACAACCTGCTATTAAGGACACTTTCCCTCAGTCCCTTAGGTGTCCGTTATAGAGGGGTTTCACTGTAATTTGTTTATTGACCTAAATGTGACAATTGTGCATAATTCTGTAGATTTCTGAAATTTCTTGTTATTACTGCATTAACTTCAGTACAGGACCACTACACAGGAATAAAAAAACATTAGTAATTATTCCCTACATTTACTGTATAGATCTGTATCATTCATCAGACAGAGCTTTGCAAAATACTAACAAGAGGTCATAATCCTCTACTCCATGGTAATGCCTTTTATCACATAAGTGACCAGTAAAGATCCAGAACTGTTACAGCCAGCACAACTGGGCTGTCTGATCAGTATCTGATATTTGCTTCAGTTTGGCCAGAAATTCCAATAACCTTATGAATCTAAAAGCGACCAGTGTAGATCCTGATCAGACTGCATGGATCTCCACTGGTCACACTTATAAAACGACTATTGAAGCAGTAGAGTGTTTAAGGAGTTTCACTGTACATACACACCACGGTAGCAGAATATGACGCTATTTCACTGTACATATACACCACGGTAGCAGAATATGACGCTATTTCACTGTACATATACACCACGGTAGCAGAATATGACGCTATTTCACTGTACATATACACCACGGTAGCAGAGTATGATGCTATTTCACTGTACATATACACCACAGTAGCAGAATATGACGCTAAGAATAAAGAAGTTTAAAATACCTGTCTTAAAGTTTTAAAAAAGGCAGAAAATTACTTATATTGATGGACATGACCAAATTTAATATACAATGTATCATTGCATTACAGAGTAGATGCGATGGTCCGAATACAAGACAGCATGCGAGAACGGAGGGCAGGAGAGGCTGTTGCATTGTTCAGAGCAGCTAGGTTAGTATAATGACAGTGGATCACCATTATGTTTTCTCTTTATAATAGTCTGCTGATGGTTACTTATAAAACATATTAAACTTATATTAATACGACCATTATGGACCCTGGTCCCATTGTTATAAAACTGATAATGGAACCTATTCTAAAGCATCTGATTGGCTAAAATGGCGACTGGTCACTATTTCAGCCAATCAGATGCTTGAGATTTAAGAGTGGTTTCAAATCTCAGTTTTATAATCTTCAATCCAGGTGGTACCAAAAGAGGAATGTATAGTAACCAACAAGCCTGTGGGGGAAAATTTTTGAAAAACAAATTTGTCTTCCAGCCTTAAAAATGTTGTTTCGTTATTGTTCATCCTAGCTGCTATTTATCACTTAAATTATTTAGTTGATATATGGTAGAAGAAAAATGCAAGATTATCTTTGAAAACATCCTGTTTATGCCATTTTAAGGCAAAAATAGTTTGAAATGGTCAAATTAATGACCAGGGCTTTTTTTCAGTTGATTTTATAGCCGTTATTCGGTCATGTTCCCAATGGCAAAACATATACTTTTTTCCCAATTTGAGAAGAAAAATTCCCAATTGAATCAAAATAAACATTTCCAATGAAAAACAACAGCATCAACACTGCATCTTTTGCTCTTTAAACCAGGCATTACTGACAATATTAAATATGGATGGCAATGATTAAAAAAACAGCTGATAACAGTAACACTTCTTATTCCCCAATGATGCTAAAAAAATTACTAATTTCTGGCAAAACGATGATAAATTTCCCAATTCCAGGGGTATGGGTCATATTCCCTATAAGTATCTTGCATGAGTGTGAGGAGAAGATGGAAAAATCTGTCACCGAGGGGGAACTGTTTTGCGGGAACGAGGCTCTGATCCAGATCAGCCAGCACACCCATGCCGTCTGATCTGGATCTGCACTGGTCTCATTTTGTTCAGAAATAACATAATGAATAAAAAAAGCGAACAGTTCAGATCCTGATCAGATGGCACAGATGTGCCAGCTGATCTGGATCTAAACTGTTCGCCCTAGCAATAAAGGTGTATCTATACAAGAAAGAGTTAAAGATTAGCTGTATATCTGTAAATTTAACTGATCATAAAATTTATTTTGCATATAGGGAAGTGTGGCCTGATCGAGATGAGTTCGGCACAGCGGACATTTCTCCAGAGGATGAGTTTATGGCTTTGAGGGAAATTTTTATGAGCAGTCTACCACGTACGTACTGTTAAACCTTTACTCAATATATGCACCTTCATAGCATACTGACTGATCAGGATCTACACTGTTCATTTTTAGATTCTTTAGTGAGATTCAGATCAGACATCATGGCACATGTGTTAAAATGGGTATATATGGTGTAAAGGGTTAATTTTTGTTCACATTGAATGCAAAATGCAATGAACATTTGTAGCACATTGAACATCTTTCGTAGTCATATGTTTATTTAAAGATTTTCACATAATCAAAAAATCATATAGGTTATGTTATATAATAAAACCTCTTGGTAGAAATTTACACATGTACATCACTCGAAATTTGCTGAAAACTATTTTTTAAATTAGAATGATTGAATTATTTGACAGTTTTCTGAAATAAAGTACCATATAAGTGGATATTTCTGCAGGCTCCAAACTTTGCAGTTTCGTTAAAATTCATGGGTGTTTTTATTTCTGCATACATTATTTCTTCCACATCAAGTGTTTTCATACTCGCATAAAAATTCTGAGGTCTTGGTAGAAAGTGGAAATATAAAGATCCTTGTCATTGCCATACAAACTTATTAAAACTAATACATTTATTAATTATGAGTCACTAATTACCAGTAAATTGAAAATCTTTACATAATCGTACAAAAAGGAAAACAAACCATCATAGTTAGCCCGGTGTAGAATTTTATAAATGATTCTTAATGCTTCCATGAACAATATATTGTTTGACTAAGGTGCAAACAAAAATTATGTGTAACAATTTGAAAAGATGAGCATATTCAATCATTATCCGACATGTGAAATATTTACTGATTCACCTGGGTTTTAGTAATAAATTGACATGATTTGAACAACTTTAAAATATGACCAGAGTAAAAGCAGACTGACTTATCTTTAAGAGTACAGGTAAATTTAACAGTATCAAAACTTGATAAAATCAAAAATATCGTTATTCAAATATCGCGTAATAAAGCAAGTACAAAATGTGGAACGCACACTGTGACCTGTATAAAATTCACTAAGGGATAAATATTCTGCGGATTTTAAATTTGCGGTCATATATTTAACCGCAGAATAGCAGAAATAAAGTCCCGCAGAAATCACCACTTTAATGGTAAGTGGATATGATTTCACATATACATACTAAACATGTTGATTTCAAAATATTTTTCATACTTTCTAAACTTATATCTCTAAACTATACAATAATTGCTGCTCAGTGAATTTTAAACAAAAGCACCATAACTACAGTATACTATAAACCAACAAATAATTGCGACCAATTAATATTTGCGAAAATTGTGGATAGCACTGAATCACAAAAGGTAAATTTGAGCCATTATTTCTGTAGGATTATGTAATTATTTTTACGAAATTGTAAAAAACGCAAAAATAAATGTCCAAACTCCAAAAATGTTAAAAATTTTATCTGCAAATATTTATTGGTTAGAAAGTGCTTGTCTTATTAGTATTGCATATTTATCACATGCATACCCTTGTTTTTCATGTAATACACCCATTTACCCCTGTTTTCAATGTTAGACACTATTAACCTGTGTTTTCCATGTAAAACACCCATTTACCCTTGTTTTTCATATTAGACACCTATTAACCAGTGTTTTCTATGTAAAACACCCATTAACCCTTGTTTTCCATGTAAAACACCCATTAACTGTTGTTTTCCATGTAAAACACCCATTAACCCTTGTATTTCATGTAAAATACCCATTTACCCTTGTTTTCCATGTAAAATACCCATTTACCCGTGTTTTCCATGTATAACACCTATTAACCCTTGTTTTCATGTAATACACTCATTGACGCTTGTTTTCAATTAACTCACTAAAGCATTTGGATTTTTTTACATCAACTACAATTGAAATAATCTTCTGAAATTTTCTCCGTTACAGTGTATACTGAATCCATACACTTAATTCGTTGTTTGGGTCAACAAATTCACATTTTATCTGTAAACTTGGTTTCATGTCCGTGGCTTTTTGAATTTCCTTTTTCACTTATAGTAATCTTACCCACCCTTCCTTGCATGGTTTTGAGCTATGACCTCTCATAAACTCTCTGTAGATGAGAATTTGTTTAATATAATGAAAACTCTGCTTAATACATTTTCCCATAACATCAACAACTTTTAGAACTATAAATAATATTTTGTCTTCTGTCAAAACAGTGTTTTCCACCAACATGTCATGCATCAATATCTAGTGTGTAAACCTTCATATCTAGGTCCATTTCGTTTGTGATATCCTCACTGGCTCTAGATGTTGTTGAACCTCGTTCAGTACGGGAAAGTTTCCTGGGAACTTTTGTCTCGGGTTTTGGTTCATGTGATGCGACAAATACATAGTCTTGACTTTCACAGTGGTTGTGGCTATGTTGTGAAGTGACGCGTTTTCTTCTCCATAATTTATAAATAATGAAAGCGATCGCAAGCATTATGAAAATCACTCCAAACGACATCGCTATAGCAATAGCAACGGCTTTGAGTCCTGATGATTTATTTGGAGTTACTGGTTGTTTAGCTGGAGGTTGATTGACTGGTTTTGAAGCCATTGAGGTCGTTAATGAACTTGGGTCTGTCATTGATGGTGTGAATGATGTCATCGATGGTGTTGATGATGTCATGGTGGAGCTGGAGAACCAGTCGGAAGCTTGAGGGATTATTACCGTAGAAAATGAGTTATCATTATAATCATATCCATAATCAACATATGGGTCAAAATATTCATGGTCAGGGTATTGATCTTCGGTGACTTCGTCAAAATAATATAGTTGAGTTACCTCCCCTCCATAGTCTGGTTCTGTGAAATCTGCATTGGTGGTTGTACTTAAACTAGATTCTGGAATACCAGTCGTGTTTGACATGAAATCCAAAGCTGATATGTCTGCGATGCTTTGGCCGTGCAGATGTTGTGGAAGATGACATCGAACTTGGTCGAACATGAAGAATTTCTCTGGTTCTAAGGCTTGCCAATCCTTCAGCCAGAGTAAATCACTGTTGCAAAGAAGCTTGTTTCCGCTGAGAGCTAACTTGTTGATATTTGGCATATATTGTGAGAGGTCTTGAGTCAGTGTTTCAAGTTCGTTATCCATGAGGTTGAGCTCATTAAGAGTTCCGATTTTCATCTTGTCGGCAGCGAGATGATTTAAAAATGACCACGCTAGCGTCGGACTCTGCTGAAGCTGAAGCTCCTGTAAACTGGCCAGCGGTTTGAAAATGTTTCCAATTATCGTGTGAACGTTCACAAAAGACATTTCTAGTTTCTTTAGATCCCGTAAGCCTTGAAAACAGTTTTCGAAAATTATATGCATGTCCATTCTGTTCAGATTTAAGTACTGAAGACCTTTTAGGGAACCAAACATAGCATCTGGAAGGATTATAAATTGATTGCCTTCAAGGTGGAGTTCTTGGATCGATATGATGCTTTTGAATGCCTGTGGTGGCAGCGACTGTAGGTCATTATTGCGGAGTGAGAGGATAGACATTTTTGTACCATGTTGAAACATATCCTCCTGGAAACCTGTGATGTTGTTATTATCTAAGTGGATACTTCTTATGCTTGCTGGAAACGGGCCTGGAATTTCCTTTAAATTGTTCTCAAAGAGGAATAGGTCCGTCAGTGATGACATGGCAGCGAAAGCACCATTTTCCACAGAGATTAATCCGTTGCCTCCTAACACTAATGCATTTAAGTTGATATATGGTTGTGTATCTTTCTTTAATATTTGTTGAATTTTGTTTCCGGACAGCTGTATGTATTTCAGAGATGGCGGAAGGTCCCCAGGTAACGATTTCAGATCGCAGTCGGTCATGTTTAGATACTGAAGGATCATGTCATTAGGGAATATGTTGCTGATGTCACTTAATGGATTTGATGCAAGACTTAAAAACATTATTTTTCTGTTGTTCACAAAAGTCCCAGCGTCAATTTTACTTATTTTGTTTTCGTTAAGTTCTAAATGGTGTAATAACACTAAATCTTTGAATGCATCGGGTGAAAGTGCAGAAATACGGTTACCGTTGAGACTGAGTTTTTCAAGGTTTTCCAGACCGTCAAACATTCCATCCACGAAATTGATTAAGTTTTCACTTAAATCTATGCTTTTCAAGTTTTGTAAATTTGAGAAGAAATTTTTGGGCAATGTCAGTAACTTATTTCTTCTGAATGAAATCATCTTCAATGGAGAGGTGCCTATCTGAGCAGTGTTCTTGATTCCGTAAAGTTCGCTTTCTTCAACTTTCAAGATATTCAGTTCTGTAAACCTCTGCAGGTCGTCCATATTAAGAATTCCAATATTAGCATTTTCAATATGAAGTTCGGTAATATTTAAAAGAATACCGTCAGGAATACCGGTAATGTCTTTTCCAGTACACTTTGCTATCCAAGCATCATGTTTAGGTACAGCTTTGTACTCACAACCAGAGTTAAGTTCCTTGCATAAAATGTTTGCACATGTGAAGATTAAAATTAGAAATATGGCCTTGATACACTGTGGCAATCCCATTGTAATATGATTTGTCTCTCTTCGATATTTTATTAAACAGGTTGATCGGAGTTATATGTCAGCACTGCAAGAGACTATAGCAAACATACACATATAAAAGGAATGAAAACTCATATTTAATCCAACTAAAATCCCTAGTTGAATGTCTATTCAAATTCCCAGTTCACTAATGAAAGTTCAATCTGGCAAGCAAGAGAGTTCCATTAATCTGTGATGAAAGTTTCATCAACCTATGGTTCAGTTTTATCATTCATGCACTCTTTGTCCGGCACTAATAGAAACTTAATTTTAAATTAGCATTGTTTGTCTGTTAAGTGTAATATCCTTGAACAATATCCAATTTAATGATAACTGCATAATTATGCCATATTCTGAAGGGTTTGTAATCATGATGGTAGTATGAGTTCATTATAGCATACTTTGTAAAACACTTGAGTCCTGTCCATACTGGAGTCAGAAGATTATAGCAGCTATTTTCCCATTCTTTAACCCTTTCCTGTATAGACACACCTTTATTGCTAGGGCGAACAGTTTAGATCCAGATCAGCCGGCACATCCTTGCCGTCTGATCAGGATCTAAACTGTTCCCTTTTTGATTCATTAGGTTATTTCTGACCAAAATGCGAACAGTGCAGATCCTGATCAGACGACACAAATGTGCTGGCTGATCTGGATTTACACTGGTCGCACATGCGTAAAAATGTGTATATATCCAGGAAAGGGTTAAGAAATAGTTATTAGCCCCAGTGATTAATAGTTAGTAAACTAGAAAATTTTATTATTGTGACATTATAATTTTTACAAACTATTACAAAAATAACATTACTCAGTCATGTTGGGCCTATTAGTCACTTTAATTTATATGTACATTTGAACAAATTGCAATTAATTATTAATGCAGAGCACTTCAAACAAGTATGCATGCTACACTGTGGTATGATATTATATATAGCAGGATTTATCACAAAGCAAAGTTTTGATGTGCAGGGATATATTAGAAGGTGCTTAGGTGGTTCATTATACAGCTTTATAATGGTTGGTTCTACTTCTTGAAGCAACAATGTCTAGTGGTTTATGATGCCCAAAAAGATAAATGACAATTGACCTGCAGGGTTGTCATTACATGCCGGCCACTGACCAAGGTGACCGTTTTGGTCAGAAATAACCTAATGAATAAAAAAACAGTTTAGATCCTGATCAGATGGTGTGGATGTGCTGGCTGATCTGGATCTAAACTGTTTGCCCATATAATAAAGGTGTATCTATGGAGGAAAGGGTTAACAGTAAAATATTTGTGATCTGTGCAGACCCAGGATCAAGCTCAGTATCTACTGTACCTTTGTTTGCTGTCAGTCAAGGTTTAGTTCGGCTTGAAATTGGGGGAAAAAAGAAACAAGTCAGAAACTCAGGGTTGGGATTTTGCCCTGGCAATATTGTCCATGCCATTTTTGGTATAACAGCAACAGTTTTACCTGCATGCTATCACTTCTGAAGGCAGAAGCTGTTCATGACCGTGATAAATAATTTATAAAGCTCAAATAAGTATACACAGAGTTTAACCCTTTACTTCATAATATGCATTTTAACATATGTGCGACCAGTGTAGATCCAGATCAGCCAGCACATCAATGCTGTCTGATCTGGATCTGCACTGATTGCATCTTGATCAGAAACAACTAAATGAATCAAAAAGCGAACAGTGTAGATCCTCATCAGACTGCATGGACATGCTTGCTGATCTGGATCCACACCATAAAGGCTTACAGAAAATATTGATGAAAGGCTTAAAGAATAGTGTTTGAACTGCTTTAAACACTTAAACCTTATTTATTCAATAGATTCCGCATACTTTTGACAAAGAAACAAGAGCTACAGTTTTAGAAATACTTAACTTAGAGAAAGGAAAGGAGCACTTGATTAAGTTCTAATTAACTTTAAAGTTTCCTTCCCATACACTGAGCTACAAGTAGTATAATAGTATTGAAGTCTGAAAGAAACAAACACAGTGGCTTCAAGATAAATTTGTTCATGGTTGTTAACCCTTTCCTGTATACACAAACCTTTATTGCTAGGGCTAACAGTTTAGATCCAGATCAGCCAGCACATCAGTGCCGTCTGATCAGGATCTAAACTGTTCGCTTTTTGATTCATTTGGTTATTTTTAACCAAAATGCGACCAGTGAAGATCCTGATCAGACGGCACGAATGTGCCGGCTGATCTGGATCTACACTGGTCACACATGCGTAAAAATGTGTATATATCAAGGAAAGGGTTAATACCAGTGCCATAGATTTGTATGAATTTTATTTAAACCCTTTACTCCATAGACATGACTTTAATGGCATGAGAGTAGATCCAGATAAACCTGGGCCCAAGGTTATAAAACTGAGCATGGAAACCAGTCTCAAATCTCAAGCATCTGATTGGCTGAAATGGCGACCAGTCGCCATTTCAGCCAATCAGATGCTTGAGATTTGAGACTGGTTTCCAAACTCAGTTTTATAACCTTTAGCCCTGTACATCCACACTATCTGATAAGGATCAAATAGTGTCTGCACTGTTTGCTTTGAGATTCATTAGGTTATTTCTGACAAAAAAGTTGACAGTGCAAATCCACAGATGTACCAGCTGATCTGGATCTACACTGGTTACAAGTAATAAAATCCATATTTATGTAGTAAATGGTTAAACATTGATAAGTTTGGGAGATCAGTTTTGAATTTGTTTATCAAAATTATGTAGAAACAACATGTTTGTTTGTATAAAAAAAATAAATAAAACTATCGAGGGGTGTTGCACAATGCAAGTAGATGTGTTTATATAAATCACTTTTCATTCAGAATCCCAAATAAAGGCTTTTTTGGAAAATTGGATCGCAAACGGCACTTTTGTGGCGTCAGGTGCTTATTTTTTGTTCTTTCATGTCTAAAGGTTTGTTTGTTGATTTCCTGTTGCACTTGTGTAATTATAGGATTTAGCAAATTATCAACCCTTTACTCCATATATACAAGTTTTATTTTATGTGCAAACACTGTAGATCCAGATCAGCCAGCATATGAGATCGATATCTACACTGATTGCCTTTAGATTCATTAGGTCGTTTCTAACCAAGCGGGAAACAGTGTAGATCTAGATCAGAAAGCACAGATATACCAGCTGATCTGGAATTCTGGATCTACATTGGATACACCATGATCAATAAGTCTAATTTTGATCAGAAATGACCAAACAAATCAAAAAGTGAACAGTGGCCATCTGATCCAGATCTACACTGATCACAACATTTACTGTGAATGCATTAACTTAGAAGGTTTGTGTAAAACAGCATTTTATGTGATCATGAAATTTTGTGGATTTTAATGTTACAACCTTATATCAACTTACAATTATTGTCTGAGGTTTTTTATGCCCCCACAAGGTGGAAGTATAGAGTTGCACTTGTCCATATGTCTGTATATACGTACGTCCCTCCTTCAATCCCCCAAATCTTGTTGCATCAACTCCTCCTAAACTATCAGGCAGATTTCTGTCAAACTTGCACAGATGATCAAGCAGAATGTGTAGATGGTCGTTAAGAAAGGATTTTTTCCTGCAACCATTTTTACTATAGTTATGCAGGGCTTTTCATCCTTACATAACAGAGGCCTATAAAAGGCCTCTTCCCATTCCAAAAATATAGTATTTTTTCCCAACTGCGGCAAAAATTCTTCCCAAAATGCTAGGTAAGATGTCCAAAAATGGTTAAAACTCCTCTGAGGGGTGTTGGGAAAATTGAAGTATGAAAAATATAGTGCTTAAAAATTAGATTTAAGTTAAAAATATCTATAACTATTCAATTTTATGAACTAGAACCCATCTTTCAATTAATTTTGTTTTCCCAATTATTGCGCATAAATTTCCCAATTGGAAAGGCCAGGGCCTCTTCCCAATTTACAGATGAAAAGCCCTGTTATGGTCCTCTGTGATACATCATAAACATTAGCCCTTTTCTCCATATGTACGCCTTTTTATGCATGTGCGACCAGTGTAGATCCAGATCAGACGGCACAACCATGCTGTCTCATAAGGATCTGCACTGGTCGCATTTTGGTCAGAAATAACCTAACGAATAAAAAAGCAAACAATTTAGATCCTGATCAGATGGGACAGATGTGCTGGCCGATCTGGATCTAAACTGTTCGCCCATACAATAAAGGTGTATCTATCGAGGTAAAATATTTGTGATCTGTGCAGACCTTGGATCAAGATCAGTATCTACTGTACCTTTGTTTGCTGTTTTAGTTATTTCATACACACATCATGCAATTTGCAAGGAGGAAGTGTTCTCTTATAAAAGGGCATGGTTGCACTAAAAGCCACTCAAAAACTCTTGCATTGTAGACAAAAGTTTAACTTGCGAAGTTCAGAAGTGCCTTCAGGTTCTTTAATCAGTTATCAGTTGCTGCAAAACAATTATGCCGCAATCAACATCACACTTCTAACATCCTCTGGGTTGAGGGTGAACCCTTTACTCCATGTACCGGTAGTTATATGCCTCTTATTACATGAGTGTAATTGTAGATCCAGATCTGTCAGCACATCTGTGCCATTTAATCTTAATCTATACTGTCAGTAACTTAATTGGAAATAACCTACTTTGTTTGTTTTATGTAATGCAAAGGGGCAAAATAAATAAAATGACTTGGATATAAGTAAGTGCTTAATCTGTTACTCCATGGGATGTGGAAGTTATCTATACATGAACAGTGTAGATTCAGATCTGTCAGCATGTCCCTGCTTTCTGTTAAGATCTACACTATTCACTGATAGATTCATTAGGTTATTTCTCACCAAGAGGTGACCAATAAAGGTCCAGATCAATGTACTGGCTGATGTGGATCTGCTGTGGTTGCACATGTGCCCAAGGTTATAAAGCTGAGCATGGAAACCAGTCTCAAATCTCAAGCATCTGATTGGCTGAAATGGCGACCAGTCGCCATTTCAGCCAATCAGATGCTTGAGATTTGAGACTGGTTTCCAAACTCAGCTTTATAACCTTCAACCCTGGACTATAGCTATGTATCCTATGGAGAAAAGGGTTAAGTAGGCACTATGTTGGTGTGAAAAACTACCTTTTTTAGAGTCCAAATGTGGATGGTATTAAAACATATGAATAGTGATATCCTCATAGTTCATTAATTTTGTGCAGCGAAACTGTTACTGATGAGCACACTTTGCTAATGTTAATATACATCAAGGAAAGCAACTCTGGCTTTTTGTAATTCTGAATTAGGAGGTTATTAACCCTTTCCTCCATATATACGCATTAACGCATGTACGACCAGTGTAAATCCAGATCAGCCTGTACATCCGTGCCGTCTGATCAGGATCTGCACTGGTCTCATTTTGTACAGAATTAACCTAACAAATCATAAAGTGAACAGTGCAGATCCTGATCAGACGGAATGGATGTGCTGGCAGATCTGGATCTACACTGTTTGCCATGCCATAAAGGCATGTATATGGAGTAAAGGGTAAAAGAGTAACCTTCAAATAATGATATCCTTATAGTCAGTTGTGTGCAGCAAAAGTGTTACTACAGAGCACACTTTGCTAGTGATAAGATAATTAAGTTTTAAAAAGCAGCACTTAGGGTTATATTTGTTAAGTGCCATTGTCGAGTTGGACTACTGTTCCAGTTTTAAGCTGTAAGAATATCTAGTGCAAACCTTTGATGAAGATCATAAACTGAGATTGGAGACCAGTCTCAAAACTTTAGATTTTTATTGGTCTTATATGAGACTGGTTTCAGATTTATCCAATCAGATGCTTTAAGATTTGAGACTGGTCTCCAGTTTCAGTTTTAATGATCGTTGGCCTTGTTCTGTCTCATGAAAAATTCTGTCTCATAAAAAATTATCAGTGTCACCTTTCTTTGTCATTGCAGGGCCTGCTGCAGAAATACCCGCCATGATTGAAGATGGCATGGAAGAAATGGAAGGTATTTATCTTTAGTGAATATTTTTGTATTATTTAATTAAGTCTTTCAGCTTTCCATTTCAAACAATACTTGGTTGGAATAGCCTGTATATGGGGCAAGATGGGGATTAAACATGTGTTTTCAAGAAAATCTTACCTTAACGAAGTGAGAAATGATTGTTATTATTAGGTGTTATATATTTTAGCAATGTAAGTTATTTTCAATGATATTTTTTAGAAGAAGAGGAAGTGGCGACTTACGAAACATCAGAGCAGGAGTTTGTATTCAGAGATTTTGTTGTCAAGTAAGTCACCAGGGCCCAAGATCATAAAACTTAACCAAGGGACCAGTCTCAAATCTCAAGCATCTGACCAGTCACCATTTCAGCCAATCAGATGCTTGAGATCTGATCTCAGTTTTATGATCTTGGGCCCAGTAAGACACTGTCAGAATGTGTTTGTCATACTTGTTAGGACTATGGTCCCTGTGAGGATCATATACATGTATATTAAGGTTTTATAGGGTGTGCGACCGGTGTAGATTGAGATTAGTTGGCACATCTGTGTTGTCTGATCTGGATCTGCACTGTTGGCTTTTTGGTCAGAAATAACCTTATAAGGCGTTTATATGGATGATAGTGTGAAATGACAGTGCTACAAAAATAAAAAAAAAATCCCCAAACATTTTATTATTACCCATGATTTGTTAGACCTTAAATACTTTATCCAAAGCACCTTTCAATGAAAATTTTAAAGACTTGATAGTGGTTAAAGTTTTTAAAGCTGTTGAAGAATCATATTTGGAAACTATTAAAGTCAATTATGTAAGGATGGAAATAATGTATTTTTATTCCATGGGATATGGCTGTTATCTAATCAGTGAACAGTTTAGATCCAGATAAGCATGACATTATGCAATGACTGATCAGGATCTAGACTGTATAAAGAGTACGAAAGTGGGAAATATAGGGATTCACCACACTCAGGAACCACACCCTCCTTTTGCAGTGAAAAAGAGGATAGGAAAAGAGAGCATTTCTTTATAAGAATATTATTTTCAAATAAGACAACCCAAACAATAAATGAAAAAAGTAACCCCAAGGGTTACTGCCTTGGAACGGTCAGTATGCATTTTAAAATCAAGAAAACCATTAATTCTGTGACCTACGAAAATGCATTTTTACCAAAAATCCAAAAAATTTTAATGATGACCAATATTAAAATGCTTTCGTAGTAACTGGTACGTTGTTGTTTTTTTTCAAGGTTTGCGAAGCCAGAAATTTTGAAGTCCTATGTGCTGCTGACGGCCGACTTTCAAAAGAACTCGACGCACACGAACCACTGTTGTGTAAAGATGCTTCATAGGATCGCTGTAGATCTGGGATATGTAGGCATGATGTTCCAAATGTCGTTGTTTAGAGTGTTCCAGAAAATAATGTTGAGTCCACTGGCCAAAGCTGAAAGATACAAGGTAAAAACACACTGACATTTAATTTTAATTTTTATAACACTATTTAATAAAGAAAAAAACTTGATCAATTCGAATTTAACAGCATTAGGCAGCGGGATCTGAATTTACAGTCTTCCTTTCTTCAGGGCATTTCTCTTTGGCCAGATTGCAAAAGCAAATCAGGCTGGTAGACTGATAAAACTAACTGTCTGTCCTGTCCTTTCTGTCTGTGTTTCTAAAGACATTTTAGCTGTGAATTTCAGCTCGTTGTAGGTGGATCACACTACAAACACAAAATTAATACATATTTAACTAAAATTTAACAGATAAATTAAAGTTTTATTTTTAAAAGATACATAATACAACTCTTGACAAGGGCTTAAATATTTTTAAAATACTTGTCCAACTGATTAATTTTATTTTACAGGAGTTAATGAAGTTTGCTACATTCATTGTTCGGCGGTTTGTAGAAGTGGCAGAGAATAACAAGAAAGTGTTTATGGAGTTGTTGTTTTGGAAGACTAACAAGGAGGCAATAGAACTTGTGGAGGGATATGGGTCATATCAGAGGTATGCTTTATTAGCACAGTGCTAAAAGTCAATGTGTGACATGTAAGATTTTCTGCGAAAATAATATGCTAGGCGTGGGCGATATACTGCGATACACTGGTTATTGCACTATATGTGCTACCAAAGTCTTTGCGATAAGATAAGCTTTTAGAGGGATATGTTTCATAGCAGAGGTTTGCATTTATATCCCAATACTAAAAGGAAATATGTGACATGCCATGACATAATGGGTTTTTTTACACCCCCGAATATAGTAATTGCACTGTTGGCCGCATCAGTTAAGTAAAATTTTGTCCACGCTTCATCTCCAAAACCACTAGGGGAATTTCATTTAAACTACAGGAAAATTTACCAAACCTAATTGTGTATATGCACATCGTCAGAAGTTTTTTACTCAATTTTGTTTTGGCAGGGTTATGGGCCGTTATTCATTTTTCACTACAACTTCTATTCATTCTTGCATATGTCAATATATAGTGGCAATTCTTGTTGTCTTTGTGATAAGTGCAGATCCAGAAAAATAAACCCTGATATATTTTCTTTATAGAGTTTCAGATAGAATTGGTAAATTCTAAAGAAAGGATTTTCAGGCTCTTAACTTTTTCTGCAGCAAATGACCAGTCTCAAATCTCAAGCATCCGATTGGCTGAAATGTCGACCATTTGCCATTTCAGCCAATCAGATGCTTAAGATTTGAGACTGGTCTCCAGTTTTAGTTTTATGATTTGGGCCTAAAGCTGTATATTTATTTTCAGCAAAGGAAAGTCATTGTGGACAGAGGATGCAGAGATGGAAGTCCGTAGACTGTTTGAAGAGTACAGGGATAATGATGCAGGTAAATAGTTTATTTTGATGGGTTCTAATAAATAATTAAATGTCAAACTACATGAATATTATTGTTTATCTGTTAATTGCTTTACTAGTTTTATCCATGATTATAATCCAAGTTTACCAAAAATAATTTTGCTGGTTTGTATATGTAGAAAAAATTATATTATATCGTTGAGCCATGTGGAAATGAAAATGGGTGACAATTTTGCCTGGATATAAATTTACAATATTCCCGTAAAATAAGATACAATATGGGGGTTAATTTTGGTTGGCTTTTACAAACTCATTGCCTGGTTTGAATTACGTGAAAATTAAATCCACATGTATTTTAATTGTACCACAGTTAACAAGATCATTTATTTTTAACAGAGGACAAGGACACGGTAGATTGCATTATGGAGAGGATCACAGACCCGTCCAAGTCTCGCGGTCAGATCATCCGAGAACTGAAACGTCAAGAACTCATTGAAAGTGCCAAGGATCTGAAGAAACCAAAGGGGTATGAGTCTGACATGCTTTAAATAAAATTCCAGAAAGTTTTACTCATAACACGTGCAGTAATACTATATGTCCTTTTACTCCATATTTATCAGGTGTCCGACCAGTGTAGATCCAGATTATCTGGCACATCTTTGTCATTAGATCTGGATCTAAAATGATAATTTCTTGGTCAGTAATAATCTAATGAATATCAAGTGATCAATGTAACTCTGATCAGATATGCCAGCTGATCTGGATCTACACTGTTCACCCTTGGATGACAAACCATATCCCATAGAGTTAAGGGTTAATGCAAATGATAATGTTGAACAAAATATAAAATAGACCCAAATCTGACTCCCATATGCCTTGATTGGTTTATGACTGTCATATAGTTGACATTTATATTTTGATAAGTTCCAGCAAAGTAGAATTACATTGTATTAATATATATTGTTGGAATTATTTCAGTGGAAGCCGTGCAGGACCGTGGCGAGAAGAGGATGAGCTGGAGTTAAAGGAACTGTATGACAGGTTCCGCGACTCCGATGGTAACATTTATTCTCATTTTTAATCAGTACGTTATATTAAGATTAAATGCCCCCATGTTATTTTTTGGTAAAAATATAGAAAATCCATATTTTTTAATCCAATATCCGCTGAATCTTATATTATAATAAAAATAATATAAATAATGTGCATCCCCTTTCAGAAAATGTAACACCCGGGGGCATTTAAAAGGAATTTTACGATATTCAAAAATACATTAACTTGGTCAATCCAGTACCGGGTATATACTCAAGTCGGTATTTGGTAATTCTGGATCCTAAAGATATATGGTCAACAAGTTCACAAAACTGCATTTTGAACTTATAATATTACACAACTTATTTATGAAACCTAAATCTTAAGTCAGCATTTTATAAAATTTATATCAGTTTGAGTTTAGTTGAAAATCAACTCAGTACAGTATGTTTCATTTATTGTGGCCTGGTCTCATGTTTGTTTCTTGACACACAGATCCTGTGGGTTCTATACTCGGAGAGATGTGTAAGAAGAGAAGTCGTCCCAAGGTCATAGAGAAGCTCCTTTCCATGGGGCTGGTCTCGGACAGGAAGCAGCTGTACAAGAGGCGGGGCAAGTCTGGTGCCAGGTCTCGTAGAGGAGGGAACCAGTCTGATGACAGTGGGGATGAAGGTATAACAAAATGTGTATTTATTAATCAACAGTACATATGTATTAGTCATAAGACAAAAATGTCAACAGATTTTAATTTACTGTTGTTTCATTTTCAGTTGGAATAACTTGCATCTATTCCTTGTTAGAAATTTCTGCAATTTCAAGTAATTCCTTCTGCCTAGTTGATATGTTTGTACACCAGTACTTTGGTAATTTGGCTGCTTATTGTGAAAATTACACTTTCAAGTTAGACAGCGAGTTCTTTCTTAGTGTCATAAATATGATGATGATGTTGATGTTGATGATGAATGCTCTATTTTCAGATAACAAACTCATACTTATGTTATGTGCACAATGTTGAACAAACAAAACATCTTATTTTCTTAAGACTATCTTTAACAGATTCTTTTATTTTAAAGTATGAAGGTCATATTCATCACTGTGAGGGAATTTTTATTTGTTGAAAAGTTTTAGGATTAAATGAAAAATAAATACATTTGTCTGACTAAAAATGTTTATGAAAGCTAGTCAGTAGCGAATACAATCCGAAAGATAGTGTTTTCTATTAGTATTAGAAAGGTAAATGTAAAAGTCTTCAAAAATTTGTAACGAACCAGTGCTAGAAAGAATAACAATATTCAAAACAAATAGAAAAAAATAGTGATACTATTTTTTCAGGACCACGGGAACTACCATCCGACTATGAGGAAGATTTTGGCCATCGATCAGACAGCAGTAACATTAGCAGTGGCAGTGACAGTTCAAGCTCTGATAGTGGGCCTGATGATACTGGTGATGCTGACGATGATGATGATAGTGAAAAAAGTAAAGAAACTGGTTCTTCGAGTGACAATATGGCTGATATATTGACGGGACTTGTGGACAAAGGTAAGCATTTAAATGACCCCTCATCCACATAAATTAAATAGTACTACAAATTTTGATTTCATTTAAATTTTGGCTTGCAACCGAAACATCAAACATGTGGTGTGGCGAATGATATTTCGGTTGAGAACTAGCGGGAGGTTTAATTGACAGAATGCTGTTCATTGTTTATCACACTTTCAGGTTGCTTTACTTTAAGCCACACATTTTGTTACTGCTTCTGTGCTACTTGAACCATTCAAATCTTTAGAAAACAAAATTTTCAGTTCATCAATCATGCACACAAAAATGCACCCACAGAGACAAAAATTTGATTGACATCAAAACCTAGTTTGCAAGTAGAACGAAGCGTATTGTGGGTATAATGTACATGTATATCTAATCGAAATTATTAGTTATTGTTGTTTCACCTGTTTTGTTTTTCATCGAACAGTTGTCATGATGTTTCTAATGTTGCTGCCAAAGGTTTGTATCTTTATAATGAAGCCGAGTGTAGTTTCAAGACAATTCCCATCACAGTAGGGTCCTGCCAGAAGGCATATAATACAGTACACTGATTGCACACACAAGTATGCTTCCGTTGCAAAAAGAAAGGGTTGGGAATGTTTTTTAAATGTCAGTTTTGTTGGTTCCTGTTAAAAGTCTTTTGGGCTGATGTATAACATTGACACGATTAACAGTTCTGGCTAGGCTTTCAACCTTTGTCAAAGAGACAATCTAGTAGATGCCACTAGAGGTAGGAATGGAATGTGTGCTTTGACTCAAAGGTTTATTACAGGCATCAATCCCCAGATCTGTGTTCTTTCGTACACTTGCTATCTACTTTATCTGGGGAGAATCCAGTGGGTGTTCAGTGGAGATGCTCAAACCCCACTTCTCGGCAGCAGTATTTAATTTTGGCAGGTATTTGTGTAACTACCCTAAGACTGCCCCAAACAAACTGCCTTTCTGCATTGACTGTTTATAATCCTACAGATTTTCTTGCCTAATACCAATTGCAAGTCACATAAATGAGATTGGAAGGTTGCTATTACAATAACAATCTATGATCGTACATAAAAACATATTTCAGGCTACAAAGATCAGATAGTGTGGATACAAAGGGGACTAAACAGAACAGCCACAGATAGAGAAGAGGAAGGTAAGATTTACTCCCTTTAAGTCTCATAAGTTCATTCCAGTTTATAGTATAAGAGTTCACAATGATTCTTCCAGGGCCCAAAATCATAAAACTAACTCCAGAGACCAGTCTTAGATCTCAAGCATGTGTTTGGCTGCAATGGAAACAGGTCTAATTTAATGCAAAATTATGCAAATCAGCTGCAATTTTGATTTTCTATATTCAGTCTTCAAACCTGTAGGATTAGAAATAAAACCTTAATGATGTCTTGCTGATTTATTGATACAGGTAGTTGGAAAATTCCATTTATCCTGTAATCTATGTAAAGAAAGCAATGGTTAAATATATCTTTCAAATTAGATGTTTATGATGTCATAAACTTTAAAATTAATTGCTTTCATTGAGCAATTAATTTATAAACTTCAAAAGGCTGATATTGGTTTGTCATTCTTTCAGAAAAAAACGCAGAGTTTATAGAAATTTTACTACTATATTGACTGTTGTTTATATTCTTTATACTTGTCACAATGTAAATGCTTTACTTATAGTCCATATATATGCCTTTTAAGACATGTACAACCAGTGTAGGTCCAGATAAGACGGCACAGATGAGTCAGCAGATCTGGATCTACATTAGTCACATCTTGATAAGAAGTAACCTAAAGAATCTAAAAGCAATCAGAGTAGATCCTGAACAGATGGCTCAAATGTGCTGGATGATTTGGATCTACACTGATCCATGCCATAAAGGCGTATATATGTATATAGAGGAAAGGTTTAAAGATTTACCATGCACCTATAATGCTGATTTTAAATTACCAGGTGAGTCTGTTGGTGTACCTATTGTTCCACTTACGGAGGAAAATGAGACAGCAATGGAAGACAAAGTGTTCCTCGACTTCCTGGAAAAGATTGGCTTGTCACCTCCTGCCAATGAACAGGTACAGAATTTCTTTTGTATTTTGATAGGTTAGTCTTCTCTTTACTCCATCAAAATCACTTAAGCGAGTGTCCAGTGTATATCCAGATGAGCCTGCACATCAGTGTATTGTATACTGGTCACACATGCAAGCTGTCTCCATGGTTTAACAAAGTGTTACCGGTATAATTTTTTTATTTTAAGATAAAAGAATTGTTAAAAGACATGATTTTATTTGATATTGATGAACTTAGACATCTCTCAATGGTTGGCTCAAATATCTGTTTTTAGGAAGCATTTTGGAGAATTCCGGCCAACTTAAGCCCAGCAGACCTGCGCAACATAGCTGTCGGTCTCACTTTGGATGAAAACAATCAACCAGTTAATGCTGACAAGATTAAAATGAAGAAGGTAGAAAAGAAAAGTAAGCCAAAGAAAGAAAAGAGAAAAAAGAAGCAAAAGGAACCCAAAGAGAAGAAAAATGCCAACAAGTTTGCTGCTTTGAAAGAACTGGTAAAGAAAAAAGCTGAGGCAAAGAAAAACAAACGGTGTGTATAACATATGCATAAGGTACAATTGTTGATAAAGAAGTAATGTCACAGGCATTAAAATCATGTATTGTGAAAACTAAACAATCAAATATCATACCCAATTACTTAAATTATTTGCAATAGTATGTCAATATCATTTTAAAAATTTGTAATGTATCAAGATACCACTGTATAAATAAAGAATGAATACAGCAAATGCTCATGTTGCTGATGTTTTTGATGTTCAATATGGTTCTTGCTGACTATATTAAGTGTCAATCCTTTTAACCATTTCTTCCATGAGATATGGCAGTTATCCCATGGGCGAACAGTGTAAATCCGTATCAACTACCTCATCTGTGCCGTCTGATCAGGTTCTGCACTGTTAGCTTTTGATTCAGAGTTATTAAATGTAAGTTTTAGTTATTTCTGACCAAGATGTGACTTTCAAAATCCCAATCAACAGCACAGAATGATGTACCGGCTGATCTGGATATTACTGGTCACACAAATGATAAAACCTGTAAAACCCACATTGTAAAACCCACCTATATGTAAAAAAGGTTAAAAGAAGTCTTGTTGATGCTCAACATAGAGTTGATGTGTGCTCCAATGAGTGATGTTCTTGTCTGAGCACACAGTTTTTCTGGATCTCTGATCAATATATAGTTTGACATCTCTTAAAAAATTGCTTATGGAATATTGCATACAGCTTGACTAAAACTGATGTGAATAAATTGACAATTATGTATTAACGATTTACTCCATATATGTGTATTCTGTCACATATGCTAACCTGTGTAGATCCAGATCAGCTTGTACATCCATTTTGTCTGATCTAAATTGTTTGTTTCTTGGTCAGAAATAAACTTAATACTATGAAAGGAAAAAAAACGTCTTAAAAGCGGGAAAATACGGTACGCCAAAAAGCATGATTCGATGACATGAATATGTGGGGTGATCTGGATCTACACTTAAAATGTGTATATATAAAGTAAATGATTGAAAGTAAAGTACGTCAAACTTTGCTTATGGATGTTTGACTTCCGAGAAACAGCAAAACATTGTTCATGTTGTTTTGTTTTTTTTTCTGCTGACTAGAATTAGGAAAAAAGATGTTATAGCAGAGCCTGGTAACCAGGATGAGAATGTTGGTTCACCTGCTAGAGAATGTGATGCTGAAAACCAGTCCAGGCAGTCTTCAGATAAAAAGAAGAGGTTGAAAAAGATTGCTGTATCAGATAGTGAAAGGTAATCAAAGAATTTCTGTTATCCCAGCTCCCATTCAATTTCTGCAACATACATGTATGGTAAAACACCACTATTAACTCCACCTCTGGACTGATGTTAATCAAGATTTGAACTATATCTTGCACCAACAATTCTTTGAATGACTTTAAGAATAAATTAAAATAATAATGAACATCCTGATGGACAGTTTTTGTGTATTGCTGTTTTAAAGAAAATGCAAAGCATAGGGATCACTTTGTCCATGGTTCTGTTGTTCCATCCATCACAAAAATTTAATGTTCATTATAACTTTGCCATTTCTTAATATTTCTTATTCATATTTTAAAATTATATAGCTTATGACAAAATGGTTACGATTATGCAACATTCTTTAGTTTTGGGTCAAAATTAATGGTTTTGCCTTTTTGTACTGGGATTTTATAAGAAAACTTGCATTTGCTATGACTTTGACATTTCTTAATATTTCTTCATCAAAAGATTTAATTTTTTTGATTATGACAACACTGTTGTGATGATGTTAAAATTCTTTAAGTCAAGGTCACATTTGATGGAGTTAAGCCATTTTTTACTACTTGAGTTTTTTATTCAGACACAATACCACAGGATGATACAAGTGTTTGAATGAACACCCACCTAGCCGTTCTTTCTACAACACACATTAGTGTAGTGTGGCCAATAAATTTATAAATTTATGGCGGTGAATCTTCCATTACCCCTTTCATAATATTTAAAGACATAGTTCTACATTTCAGTTTGAAATCCTGAAAGTAGGTGACACATGTTCCGTGGAACACTCAATTCTTCTTTTATATAGGTTTACATATTAAGGTTTCTCATTGGTCAGTGTCTTAAAATAACATTACACACACATTTCTACTGCCTTCTGAAAATTGATGCAGTTATTACCATATAGGAAAAAGCAATAATTAATATGCTACCACTTTTCCAGGAGTGTAGCAGTGTCCTAAACGGCATTATATTTTATGTTTCTTGAAATATTACAGTGAAGATGATACTCCTTTAACAAGTCTAAGAACAGAAACCCAGTCTACTGGAAGGGGAGACCAGTCTGATGGGGAAACCGGGTCACAGATGCATTCAGAAAGTGAAGCTGGAACCCAGTCTGATGGGGAAGCCGGGTCACAGATGCATTCAGAAAGTGAGGCTAGTAACCAGTCGGCAAAAAAGAAAAGAAGACTGAAAAAGATGGTTTCTTCTGATAGTGATAGGTGAGACAGCTGAGATTAAATACAGCAAACCTCCTCATGAAAATCATCTTAAAACGAAAACCACATGCTTGCCAAATCTTTTGATTTTATCTGAAATTTTCAAACCACCTCTGGATTTCTACCAAGTCCATTTTTTCTCAGAATCGGTTGAAAGTAGTGCTTTGAAAGTTAACATAGTTTTTGACAAAACAGTAGCAATTGTCAAGACAAGTTTCATAACTTTTGACTGTATTTTGTCATATATTTGCCTTTCTGTGTTAGAATTTTTGTCAAGTTTTTTTGTTTAAGTCTACATTTTTAAAACAATACCAGTCCCTATTATTTAACCCTTTCCTACATATATTATGCATTTTTACACTTGTGCGACCAGTGTAGATCCAGATCAGCAAACACATCTGTGCTATCTGATCAGGATCTGCACTTTTCGCATTTTGGTCAGAATTAATTTAATAAATCAAAAAACGAACAGTTAAGATCCTGATCAGACAGCACATACGTGCTAGCTGATCTGGATCTAAACTCTGCCCATGCAATAAAGGTGTTTCTTTGGAGGAAAGGGTTAACTGGTTTTGTTGCATTAAAAGCATTTTTTCTAATATAAAACCAACCTACTATTGTCATCACTTCTATTGGCAGTGATGATGATACACCATTAGGTAACTTGGCCAGCAGACCTCAGTTTGAAAACAAGGGAGATAACCAGTCGGAACATGAAAACCAGTCTGGAGACGAGGCTAAAGCGTCACAGGCGTCACAGAGTTTGTCACTCCGCTTCCTTTCCAGCAGTGATGAAAGTGATGCAGATGATGGTTTGTTCACTTAACCCTTTCCTGTATAAATACACCTTTATTGCTAGGGCGAACAGTTTAGATCCAGATCAGCCGGCACATCAGTGCCGTCTGATCAGGATCTAAACTGTTCGCTTTTTTATTTGATAGGTTATTTCTGACCAAAATGGGAGCAGTGCAGATCCTGATCAGACGTCACGGATGTGCCGGCTGATCTGGATCTACACTGGTCGCACATGCTTAAAAATGCGTATATATCAAGAAAGGGAAATGACTGTTATCCAATGGGCAAACAGTGTAGATCCAATCTGATCTCTTTATTATATAGAAGACAAACTTAGTATTTTATTTATGTGTTTTATTATATAGAAGACAAACTTAGTATTTTATTTATGTGTTTTATTATATAGAAGACAAACTTAGTATTTTATATATGTGTTTTATTATATAGAAGACAAACTTAGTATTTTATATATGTGTTTTATTATATAGAAGACAAACTTAGTATTTTATATATGTGTTTTATTATATAGAAGACAAACTTAGTATTTTATATATGTGTTTTATTATATAGAAGACAAACTTAGTATTTTATATATGTGTTTTATTATATAGAAGACAAACTTAGTATTTTATATATGTGTTTTATTATATAGAAGACAAACTTAGTATTTTATATATGTGTTTTATTATATAGAAGACAAACTTAGTATTTTATATATGTGTTTAATAAACAATATTTATGTCTCTGAATATACATATTCTAAACATATTTTTCATTTTCGTGCAATTAAAAGAAGTTATTCTTTTCAATTTCTGAGAATAAAAACTGTTAAAAAAAAGTAATATGGTTTTTCAAATCATGTCTACTGTTTTATAGGTAATAGTAATAACAAGCAACAGGAAACATCAAACAAGAGGTCAAGGTCACCAGCAAACTCTGACCTTGAGGGTGGGGAAGGTCAGATGAAGAAAAAACAAAGACTGTATGATAGTGATGATGAGAATGAACAAAAGGCAGCTGCTACCGAAAAAGATGGTAATCATTTCGAATGACCAAACCACATTAACAATCAAGGAAGTCCAAACTGCAGCAATATAAACTAATTGACACTGCTTGTGTCACATTTCAAACAGTGTAGACGTTTAAGATTCTGAACTGCGAAATCAGAACTGCAATGCTTGCAGTGAGGTTGATAAATTTATGAAAATCGGCCTTTTTAACAATGGGAGGAATTTCTGCATTGAAAAATTTTAAAAAGAGTTAGACCGTTTCTTGAATTTATTGGATCAAGAGATGGATTTCGGTTACTTTAGACAGTTACTGGCAATTATTTGACATTTATTAAAATCAACTCATTTATTAAAATCAACCTTTGAAAATTGTGAATAATGAAGGATTCTATAAGATAAGCCGGCTTTCAATATAAATTAATTTAAAAGGCATTCACAGGTAATAAAGGCTATTTCCAACCTTTTTTGTTTAAAATAGCCTCATGATGTTTTCTATATACTGAACATGCTGAATAGTATTGTACATTTGTCGTTGCCATTAACTGAACAAATTAATTTGAAATAATACACTGTAGTTTCTAGGCTTAAATAAAGACACAACAACAAAATTAAGACACATTTTATTTATTGAGATGGCCTTACAATAGGCCACTGTTTATTATCATATGTAACCTTTTACATAGCAATGCTTCATATTGAAGTAACTAAGCTAATATTCATATATTCTGAGTCAATATTTCTCTCGACTTTAACTTACTCAGGACTTCTCTTAACTTTTTTCAGGGTCATTTCCTGCCACACTTTACACTCAGGGACCAGACTCGGATTCTGAACTGGATGATCATGTGCCACTAAGGAAAGTTATTCAGAAGAAAAATTTGATAGAAAGTGATGACGATGATGAATAAAATCCAGAATTTTATTTCTTAACCCTTCATTCTATATATACAGGTTTTATCACATCATGAGATGTGCGATCAGTTTAGAGCAGATTTTTGATTACTAATCATATACTTTGGTTGCTTTTGATCCATTAGGGTATTCTTTTCTACCAAAATTCAACCGTTGTAGATCAAGATAAGACAGACAGATGTTTTAATCTATGCTGGTGGCACACAAGATAAAACAAGTAGTATATCAGGGGCGATATCTGTTGTAATAGATCTATATAAAGACTGGAAAACTGTAAAAACCAAACATGATCACAATGTGTTACATTTAGTTTAAATGTTCTATGGATGGTATATTAATTCCATTTTCTTGGATTTATGTCAAAGATATGGAAGTCATCAGTGTTATAATTTGTTTACCAAAATAAAAAGAAATAAAATTAATACAATACATACATTAGAATTAAGTTGTTAATTGGTGACAGGCAGGGCTCTCACTAGACTTGCAAATGGGGGGGGGGGGGAGAATTTTTGTCATAGTTTTACTAAATTCTGGATAAGTTTGCAGTCATCGGCATTCTTTCCCTATATATAGTCTATACAAAATAATTTCTCCCATAGCTCAAAGAAGGGAGAAATGTGGTCACTTTAGGGAGACCACTTCTCCCAAGTCTCCCTGGAGTAAAAACCCTGACAGGGTGATATGTGTCTTATATTAACACACATAAATATTCTCAATTTTGTTGAAATCTTGAGATAAGCGGCCGTTGACGACGAAGCAAATAATGGAACAACTTTTTGCAGCAACTCTTGGCTAAACGTTCGTGCTTGTCGACGTCACAAATAAAAACAGCGTGCACAGTCCAATAAATTGTGATCGGCTTTTATTTGAGCAACGTCTCTAAGTAATATGTCCCTGGGCGCACCTCCCGTATTTATGATTCATTCAATGAATAAAACTTGATCGTAGAAAATGCAGTTGAAATCTAAATATTTTCTATTATTATTTTTAAAGAACAGCATATTAAAAAATCTAATTAAATTCCGTTCGGTATATAGTTAAGACATGTAAAGTACAGGTGCCGAAGTTTCGATTTGATGTCAGCGGTGCTCAAGCCAGTTCTAGCACGAGCACGGTATTCACATTATCTTTACTATAGTCACTTTTTGTCACATATAATCTGCTTGTCTGAGAACTATAGCTTAACGAGATGGGGAGGCTTACACGGTGCATTTGTCCAATAAGCTTGTGATCCTGTCCTATCTGAACGACATTGTTCGAGTGCCAGCCACACACAAACACATTACTACCGTCTGTACACACTCCACGGCAACCTGAATCTTGGATCTCACTGTTACTGAGAGAAGACAGGTAATTTCCCTGAATGTCAAGTGTAATCAAACCATTGTCCCAGTCAGCCACAAACACTCTGCTTCCATCAGCACTGACTGCAATTTGTCTGGTGTACTTGAATATATCTTTACCAGAGGCGTCTGTTGTTATTTTCCGCAGCTCTTTACCATTAATATCATGGATGTATACTGAGTTACCACCATCAGATATAAATAGTTTACCATTGCTGTAAGCCAGACCCCAGCAGTTATGTTTAAATGTGAGAGTACGAGTTGCAGTCAGCTTGGCTCCCAGTGTCACAAACTGTACAGTGTTCCCGAACAGACTGACAGCAGCCTCGTTCTTGCTGACCTGGCAGACAGAGTTTGGCGGAGATATCAAGCTGTGGTAATCTGTAACTGTCTCTGTAGACAAGTCCACGCGTTTAAGCTTATTGTTTTTGACATCAGCTAGAAGCAAAGAACCATCTTGCGTGATACAGGAGCCGTGTATATGACAGTTAAATTTATCGTTTGGAAGCTTCACGTTTATTTCTCCCTGCTTTGTTACTTTATAAAGATTTGTCTTTGGAATAGTCACGTTGGGAACAGGCGATTGTGGTTTGACAAATACTTTAATTTGTTGTAGGAATGATTTAATGGTTTTATCTGCAGTAAATGAAATGTTTTCTTCAGGCTGACTCATCTTTTCTTCACCAATGGTCGTCAGCTTTTTAGACATCTTCAAGCATATGAATTCCTGTACCTTGTTTTCTTCCGCATTTCTCAGCTGAGAAGCCACATTCTTTAGCTCATCTATCAGTTGTTCAGCTTCCTTCATTTCTTTTATAAGGAACGTCTGGATTCTATCAAATTCTCTTTTTAACTCCTCTATTGTCTCGTGTTCTATCTTGTCCAGTAAGGCTTTGAGTTCTTGACTAAAGGTCTTGACAGAATCTATGGATGTGTTCAATGAATGTTTTAATTGTTTCACTCTAGTTTCTTTGGATTTCTTTATATCTTCCAGGCTCTTCTGGTTCAATGCGATATTTTGCTTCATGTTTATTACTTCTGATCTGTTGTAAAGATGGTCAACATTTTCTGGTACAGAGAGTATCCTGGTACAAGACCTAAAATATAAGTCAATTGCAAATTGAAATAAAAGTTTTATTTTTGCACGGCTAGGCTTTGTCTCCGTACGGTACGGTGTACATTCCCCGTATGGGCATTATCATTTGCGGATATTGTAGATTGAGGGGCATTAAAACATAAATTCCTATTCAGTTTGTGGTCGATAAAATTTATTGAACTATGCATCAACTAATGGCGTGGCTGCCGTCAGGCTAAGTACACCCGTGTGTACAACTCACCTCTCGAATAAAATAAGTAGTGTGGGCTTAGTGAAATAAACCTTTTTAATCTCTTTAATGTTTATTTATTTATTAAAGGTTATTTTTCTCGTACTTTACTTATCTCTACAATATTTATTTAAGTACTTGTAACATGATATATGGTAAAACATATTGCTTAAACTAAAATGTTATTAAATGTCGCGTAAATAAAATATTTTAAATACGAAATTTACCTATTTATTTATCATTTTAACGTTATGCAATTCCACGACCAAAAGCAAGGTAACTAAGTCACAGTCCTCGAATGTTTTATCATGAATCCCCGTTTTTAAAATTCTGTTTCCGCCCCTGGATACAAATTATTATTAAGTAACATGAACTCCTTCCCCAGCTGTTTCACTTACCAGACGTGGTTTTTAGCTAGAAAAAGTGAGTTTTTTGTACAATGGTCAGTAAGTGTAAGTTAGATCGTGTTTTATTCAAATAATCAATTATTTAATGAAACTTGCCTATGGTTGAGTGCTATGCAAGAAGCACAGGCAACTTCATCATGACCCTGGCAGTACATATCCACAACTTTTGATGGATGAATTGAACAACGCTGTGTGGGAAAACTCGGCAACGTCCCATCACTTCGAAACGACTTGAAGGCGGTTTTGTCCAACAGTTTATGTCCCTCCATATGTGGAACAACGGTGTGAATATCGACACATGACGTACAGTAATAGTTCGAGCATTCAACACAATATCTATCCGACTCAGTTATTTTATTTTTCTTTACGCATACACAACATTTATTGCTTACAAGTTCATCCGACATAACGTCTTCTCCTCCCCCAGTCGCCATTTTGTCAAGGGAGGTATTTTACTTCCTTTTCTGAATAACCCTTTGCTATAAACAGAGGAACGCGTTACTATCCTTAAGTATTGATTCAATGATAAAGCTTGTTGAAATTCGTTTGTTCAAACAAAAAATGTTAAGAGTAACGGGCGGTTAAAAGATACTAAATGTATGTTTAGATATGAATTAATTTAACAACTCTACGTTCATTTTATTTAAAACATATGTTTAACCATACATTCTGGAATAGTATGAAATTTTAATTTCAGTAGGGCGAATTTAAAGTATACTAACTGTTCATTTCAGGGACTGTAAACATTTATGTATTTATTTGCTGTTTAATAAAAACCTAGTAATACCACGTCGGAAGAGCTGTAGTATGAAAACCTCTGTCTTAATGATTCCTAAATAGTCTTCTTATTTTAAAAAAAACGCACTGTTATTTTGTCAAATTTGAATATCACCCTTCATTACAATTCAAATAATTAATGTGCCCTACTGAAATAAACGGAAATTCAACATATTAACCAATTGTATTTTTATTTTTGTAACGACTAGATGATTTCTATGAAGTCATTACAGATGAATCACAGGATAGAAACAAAATGAATTATCACCAAGTACATTACTTTCGAAAATGGTAAAATGGAAATTTATTCATGTTCTATAAATAGAAAGATTATTGAAAAAGTCAAAACACTCTCACGCAAATAATGTTTGTGAAATAATGAGATATGAAATTAGGAGTGCCAATTGTTGTTGCTGATGTTGTTGATTATCTAGTTGTTGTTGTTGCTGATGGTGTCGTTGTTGTTGTTGCTGATGTAGCTGTTCTCGGCGTTCGTTGCTTCTGATATATTATGCAGCTGCTGATGATGATCAATGAGTTGTTGTGGTTGTTGATGATGATTTTGTTGTTGTTGTTGTTCATACAGCAGATGTTTCTGCTGACGATGATTTTGTGGTTCCTGGCTTTGCTTTTTACAGCGGGATGTTTTGTGGCGATTGAGAATTGATATTGCCATGCACGGAAGAAAAATGCCTGCCCCGGTTCCATTCATTAGCAAAACACTTTCCGCATGTTTGACATTCCATTTTTCTTTCTGCAAAAAAAAATAAAAAATAAATAAAATAAAAGCTTAATTCTCTGTAATATCTGCAATTTCAAGCGCATACATTTTAACAATCTTTATCTTCAATTGTTTTAAAGAATTAATCATTTCTGTTTGGAGTAGATGCAAATGTAAAATAAGTAAATCAAAAATATTTGAAATAAAATAATATACATACCTTTAATATATTCGTGCACAAGTCCTTTCAATATTAATTCCAAATTTTCTTTAGCAAACACGATGATTTTTTCTACTTAATTAGTTTGGCTGTTTTCTGCACACAGATGTTTTCTGGCTCTAATAAGAAACCCCTTTCATTCAAGAATAAGGATTAATGACAAACTTGATTATTTGTTTTTGGCCCAGTTGACAGGCAGACTTGCACTTAAGGACACTCACACATACTTGTGATACACTTAATTACACTGTACACGGATTAAGTATTACCTCAATCCACTTAACAAACACTTAACATGGATTAATTATTGCGTTAATCCACTTAACAAACACTTCACAGGGATTACAAATATTTATTGTTAAATTAAATACTAAACATGTTAAATATATGAATAACGTAGTGAAAACGAATCTTCTATTCTTAAAGTCAAAAATATTTATTAATTCTAATTTAATAGTTTTTGCATCGGCAAAACTGAGTTGTGAATTAAAACTTGTGCATTTAAGAACAAAAAAATGAATTTCGAATATAGTTTCAGAATGATTATTAGAACTAGTTGATAATTTATTAAGAATAAGAAACAAGAATGCACTATTTGATGATAAGTGTTAATACTAAGAAAACGCATAAACTTTTGTGATAGTAACATTTAGAATAAAATCATTACATTTTTAGAAGGTGGTGTATCTAGTACACGCATCCGTTATTTACAACTGGATTAAATCGTTAATAAGAAGAAACATTTTCATAAATTTAACGGGTAACAGTGAATAAAGCTCACTTCAATGAGTTTTTGTAATACTCACTTCGACGAGTTTTTGTTGTAAATAAATGTGAATGCTGTTATTGTTATCATTTATATCGGCTAAAATAATAATTAAAAAAAAGATAAGCTGATCCGAATGTTTGCGTCTGCTCTGGGTCTACACACAGTTCAGGATTCACTAAATAAATTTCTGCAAAACACCCCCGTGCACAATAGATGAACAGTGCAAGGCAAATTCCATCATACCCCTCTTTTTGCTTTCGGCAACTTCCGAGCTTTCAGTTTGGTATGCCATGCTTTCCTACAGCGTTCGTTCGTTCGAGAACTGAAGACCGTTTTTCAATTATTTCATTTAAATGATCATACTTAAAACGAGTCGTTTTCTGGTTTAAAACGTCGAGTTGCACCCCGTTTAATTGCTATGCACTGTAGATCCGCGCCGTCTGCTCTGGGTCTACACACACAGTTCAGGATTCAGTTAATAAATTTCTGCAAAACACCCCTGTGCACAATAGATGAACTGGATTAAATCGATATAAAGGAGAGTCCATTTCATAAATTAAAAGGATAGAAGAGTGAATAAAGCTCACTTCAATGAGTATTTTCAAAGCTCACTTCAATGCGTTTTTGTTGTAAATTAATGTGAATCGTTTTATCGCATTTATCTGCTAAAATAATATTAGTATAATAATAATAATAATAATAATACATTTTCAAATGAGTTTTATTTAATTTAATATAAAATTACTTTAAATGATTCCATTTTACCTGTTTAATCCCCCTATTGTCAATCTAGTGGTAGAGGCATTGTTATATACGGTAGAGGCTATTGTTATAAACGGTAGAGATCTTTGTTATATTTGGTAGAGGCTATTGTTAAAAATGCCCTCAGGGTGGGCTGGAACTGTCATTTTCTATCTACTGCTAAATTCATCTCTATTTCTTTCAAACCTTGTAAAATTTTGTAAAATAAAGGCCTATTGTTTAAGGACATCATATCTGAACAGGAAAAAAACAAGCATTATGTTTAGAATTTATTTCTAACACTTTATAAATTGACTTTTTTAAAGTGAACCCCATCTTCGGAAATGCACATTTTCCGATCTGCAAAAATTAAGCAAGTTTTTATCTGTGATTTTTGTGCATGTTTAATGCCGTAAAATAATTGTGTTATACATTAAAATTATCTGCAATGTGTATAGAATCAAATAATTAAAAAAAGAGCACCTCACCGTCTTCGTTTAAATTTTATTGGCCTACAAAATAGGTACCTATGGCCCAGACCAAACGGTTAAAAACCACAAAAACCAAAGGGCTTGGTTTACGAAAGGTGATTTTTTATACCCCCTCAAATTTTTTGAAAAACAAGAAATACGCAAGCAATCAGCTCTGCTGGTTAAAATTTAACCTCAAAAAAGTAATTTTGACAACCGTAACCATAGCAACCAAAGCATTCTTTTAAAGGAAAAAATCATCGTGCAAACACATAAAATTAGTTTTATAAGACAAGTATCACAAAATTACTGTTCAATTATAGAAACAATAAAATAGCAACATTTTCCTAAATGAAAGTACAGATTCCATAATCATTTAGTTTCATATCGTGATTCTGTTGCTGTATTATAAAAGAGTCAGTATTTTGTAATAATATCATTACAATATTTCAGTTTTCATGGCTACTAAATGAAGATGAAGAATAATAACAATTATTTCCGAATTTTAAACCTATTGATTATACTATTTTCTCCAAAAATTTCCTCACAATAATTTAAAAAAAGGAGAAAAAGGGGGGAAAAAAGGGTTCGTCTCCCGAGGATTGAACCGGGTCCGTCAAAATGAAGAGTCCTGAGCGTTACCATTAGGCCACGGAGGATTGATCAAACGGTGGTCAATTTAACTCTATTCATAACTGAGTGTTGTTTGTCTACAGACTTATTTTGAGTATTTGTTATGAAAATATTTGTTTACTTTACATCAATTTTATATCCGCACTTTGTTATTATTTGATTTAGTTATTAATGACGTCATAATCGCGGAAAACACCTAAAGAGTAGACTCCTTTTACGAAAAATAGTATCAACCGGAAACGTACGAATCGGCGTTCGGAAAAAACGAATTAGTGACGGCATAAGTCGATGTTTGGCGGAAATATTACAGTTCTAAAACCTTAATATAAAACAGTTGTGTAAAAATAACATATCGATTGGGTTTTTTGTGTGCTGATCATTTTCTTGTAATGAAATAATGTATTTAACTTTTGTTAGTTAATGGCTGAAGAGACAACTGTTTATTATTACTGATCAATGCAATTCTGTATAAAATATGGATTCAAATCTCCATCTTAGAAAAAGGTTAGAATTTTGTCCAGTTGTCAAAACCCCTTTAAACCGGAAATTTTGTTCGGTCCCGACCTCGTCCGGTTTAAAGAGGTTTCCGTGTATATTATAAAAGTTATAAACATCGCATCGAGGTAACTTGACGATTTGTTAAAAAAGTGAAATGTGCATATCAGGGATGGCCACATCCAGCAGACACAGCCTCTCCACACAACCAAAAAGTAGAGGGGAAAAGAGAGCATGGTATTACAATAATCATTATCGAATGGACGCCACAAACAATTAACGAAAGTGAATAACATTTTTTTTCCATTTTTGTCAATAAAATTTATCTTTATATAATAAATAGTGAAGTAAAGTCAGCATCCTTTCTTTGCCTTAATCTTTCTATTAAGATTATTTTGTTACTATTATAATATATCATAAGCGATATAATGGATATTTTAATGATGTTTATTTTCAAATTGTATATCTTCGGGACTCATATTTCACAGCTCATTCGCTTCTGAAGAGCTTGTAATGATGTCATTATTTGCAATGAAGGCAATCTTGCATAACATATAAAATTTGGAAAAAGTGCAATCGGTCGCACAAATTTAGAAAAGTTTATTGATGACAAATAGATTTAAATAAAAATAAACAATTAATGTTTGAAATCACTACTGCAACATGATATTTCTCAACCGCTATGTTATGGAGATTATGGGCTGTAAATGCTTCATGATTGATACTTCTGAAGTAAATCGCTTTGTCTTTGCTTGCAGGACTATGGCAGGTGTATAAATGTCTATGAAGGTTTTTTACATGTAGTATATCTTGAATAAGACGGTAGATCTCGATCGGATTCTTTTTACTTCTCCCACCGTTCTGATTCAGTAAAAGTCATCGAAAAGGTCCTAACCGTTTGGCTTAATAATGTCATAAGATTCTTACGTTTTTGTGTCTGGCTTTTGCATGCAACATTATTGAGTGGATGGGTATGCTAAGGTTAATTGACCAAGGCAACCTGTTCTTAATTGTTCATTTTAGAACCTGTAAGTGCACCCTATACCTTGTTGAATCACTAGGTTGCAAAAAGTTTATCCACCGACCAATCCAAGGTGATGTCTCCCGACTTTTCATTTTGCTTGACTTGATTGTGGTGCTTCTTTGAAATTAATCGTGTGCGCTCATATGCTCTTTATTCCTGTTTTTTTTACTGTTTGAGGAGGATGTGTCTTCTGTGTTTGGATATTCCGATATGCATAGCGTTATCTCTCTTTTTATCAACACCCTTATAAAACATCATAAATAGCGTTAATTTCCCGTCACATCTTTGTAATGCCTTCTTTTTGACCCTTTGAATATTTAATCGGTAGGGACCAATATTGTCACCGAGGGTAAACTGTTTATGTGATGGAACGAAGCCAAAGAAAAGAGATAATCAAAAATGACCGATTTTTCTATTAAATGAATGTCTCAGGTAAAATACCTTTTCTTTCAAACTTTTAACCGAAAACCAAAAATGCGATTATCGCGATCTGTTCATTTCAGCTGCATAACAGTTACCGTATTACTGCCAAGTTTTGTCACATAAAGTCTTTGTTTCTGAGAATCAAAACAAAGCGAACGGGGGTTTGCACAAATTCCTATCTGTCTAATACACGTATTATCAGGTCCAATCTGAACTATGTTGTTTGAACCGGAACTGCACACAAACACATCTCGTGCGTCTGCGCACACCCCTTGTGGACGTAATACGTACATCATTTCACTTTCACTTAGAGTCGACACGTAATTTCCACAACTATCAACTGTTATCAGGCCTTTTGATCTGTCTCCGCTTTTTCTGTAAGTTTTGTGCAAGATTTGGTGCTTACAAATTCCTGAGCTTTGTTTCCCTCCGCGATTTCTAGCTGAGAGGCCATATTTTTTAGAGCATCAAGCATGTCTTCGGCTTCCTTGAGTTCTTCTTTAAGGGTTGTTTTAATGGTGGCAAAGGTTGTTTTAGCTTATTAATTGTTTCTTTTTCAATATTATCTAATAGATATTGTAGATCTTGTTTAAAGCTCTTGACAGAATCCAGTGATTTATCTAAAGACGTCTTTAAATCTTTAATCTGCGCTGCTATGCTGTTCTTGATAGTCTCCATTTGTCCTTCGGTGGCATTTATCATTTGCTTCAACTTATTTAAATTCGGTTCTTTGTACAGGTCATCAACATGTTCTGGTATTGAATATATATGCTCACAAGATCTGTAAATAAATACATTTTAATTTAACTGCCATCTTTCTATTAAAATAGGTCGTGAATCGGCCTTTCACGTTTTTGAACAAGTTTTTCATGTATAGATCCAAGATAAGACCTTATACGTTAAGATGAGATCATGTTGTTTGTTTTTTTAACGGGATACTCTATCTTATTATGTCAAACATTTTTAGCATTGTTTGCGAGGTGGCGAAATATTCTTCCGGGTGAAAACGTATTGTATAAGTTTGATTTTTTAAAACCAATGTGTATGACTAACATTGACTTTTAAGGTAATGCCGTGACCTTTTAACGCGACAATCTATCTAATTCAGGTTAACAGCTTTGCTACATGTATGTGCAACACTGACTGAGGCCCATTTGTAACTTGCAAAGTTATGCTCAGGACATGGTTTCACAGTTGTTTTACGTTTCAAAGTGTGACATAAACCGTTGAAATATTGTTAAATTCAAACAAGATTTTAAACATTTAAAGATGACATGTTGAAAGAATACATACATAGATACAAACTCATATGAACCCCCAGTGGCAATTTGATTTGCCACTGACCGTTCCAAGGCGGTAACCCCTCGGGTTCTCATTTTTGTTTATTGTTAGTGGTGTCTTTTTTGAAACTGATCATTTTATTAACCATGCTCTCTCCCCCTCTCTTCTTGACTGTGTGGGGAGGCTGTTTTTTTCTGAATGTGGCGATTCCTGATATGCATATTTCACCTTTTTTTTCAATAGAAATGTCAAAAGCTGTTGGGCTTTAAAAATTATTAAACTTTTGCAGTGACTTCGTTGCGCGAAATAGAAGTCTACCATTATCTGTACATCTTTATTTTACATTAAAGCCTTAGTTTACATAAAGTGTATGAATTTATTATTCAATATGAAACTTAAAAATCTGTATATGAAGAAAACGTGTTTTTCCACACAAATATAATACTAAGTTATACAAATTTTATCTTTTTGTTCTGGTTCAAAAATATTTATTGTTTTAAACAAGTTTTATTTTTCTATTACTTATATTTATTCCATATAAATTTTAAATGAACAAGATTAAATAGATTAATGGTTAAGTTTGAAAGCCAACGAGAAAATAATCTTCATATAGAGCACAAGATTGACTCGGATTAATTGAGCCTGTTCATGTGCAGAAATGGAAATGCATGGAAAAACAATAAATAATTTTATTAAAATTTACATCATTTTTAAAGAAACATCAATGTCGTAACATGAGAGAGGTTATAAGCAAAACAGCTACTGTTAAATGGTAAAATAAAAATGGTATTCCACATGTGGCAAAACAGTGGAATACCATTTGTATGTGAAAACTCTACAATTCACTGGAAAACATAATATAATATAGAATGGGGTTTTTGAAGATGTTATTGTATATCTGGGTATTCATTTTTCAAGCGGTAAATTTGTTAACCTTATTAACTCAATGAAAAATTAAATACGCCGGGTGACACATCATCTTTGTATACTTTTATATTAGTAGTAATTATAATAAGTCTATCAACACCGAAAAATCATATCAAAGTCTTAAGTAGAATAAAAGGTTTTGAAATAAAAAATGTAGTTAGTTTGCAAGCCGACGAACACAGCAAATATGACAATATTGCAGGCTCGGATAATTAAAATTGGTTCCTTTTTGGTTTTTTTTTCATATCTTCAATCTCCACTACTTAAAAAGATGAAAAACTAAGCATTCATACACTTGAATAACTTAAATACCATATCCTTGGCTGATAAATAATATCGTGATACCCATAGCTGAACTGTTTACAAGCATTATTGAATGGCCCTTTTGTTGGGTTTTGGCACATTGACAGGTGTGACTGTTTTCTTATGTTCCATGTAGAATGTATTTTCTATTTCATGTTGTAAAGTTTAACTTGATTAGCCTTCTATTGATTTTCTGTTTATAACATAGTTTTATGAATTTATTGAACAGCCCTTGTACAATGTCAATATATTCATCACTAAAACTTGTAGAAAAGATCTGAAAAAGCATATGCCTACATTTGACAGAAAAAGGGCACAAGAACATCAATTGGTTGTTAGCGCAAAGTTCAAATTAAAAACAAAAAGAGAGTTATTTAACTTATTTTGAATAAGATTTAGTATGTCAGTAAAAACAATAATTTACGTTTATTTCCTATGCATGATTTAATTTTGATTTTATACTTTACACTGTCTACCAGAAAACCAATAAGATGTTTACAATTTTAAAGGTGTAATTGTTTTTGAGGAGGGGTTGGGGGGGAAGAAAAGAGAGAAAGCTGTTTTTGTGTGGGGAGTAGAAAAGAGAGAAAGCTATTATAAAAAAAGGTGCACCCCAAAATGCATTGTCATGATTGTCAACTGGCTTTAAATGTATGTAATACGTAAATGCATCGTACCTGTGACTAAGTGCAATGCACGTAGCGCACGCTACGTCATCGTGATCTTTGCAAAACATGTCCACTACCTTTGATGGATGTATGGAGCACCTCTGTGTAGGAAAACATGGTAGCAATCCGTCGTTTCTGAACGACTTAAAGGAACGTTTGTCCAAGAGCTCATGTCGATCCATAGCAGGAATAATTGTGTGAATGTCGGCACATGATTTACAGTAGTAGTCTTTGCATTCAACACAGTACTTATCCGCCTCAGTTCTTTTATTTTTCTTTGCACAAACTAAACATTTATTTGTCACAATTTCGTCGGACATAACTTTATATTGCCTACCGGTCGCCATTTTATGACGAATATAACGTCCTGTTATAAAACCAACATTGGTATTTCTATTTCTACTATTAAGGTTACGTTTAACCTGGTTAATGTTAAATACTAGTAGTCAAAAATATCATTCAAAAAGGTACTTTACATACAATCCTTCATTTTGTCAGTGCACACGATGAATCATTTGATTTATCTAACGTACCTAACAGCCCGGGTACTTACTTGCGCACATGATGTTTACTGCCGATATCGGTATTTCCGAACATTTAGTGCATACGAGGGTTGCTCATCAAGTACCATTATCGCATTATAAATAGACGACTTAAAACGATATTTCTATAATTATTTTGCAACTTAGAATGCATATTGTAGACATTGTGCCCCAAGAGATACTGAAAAAAAGTCAATTTCATTACAACCAATTTAACGCCATACAGAAAACAGTCTTCGTCATATGCATACTTTCGTTTGCGATGGATCAGAATTGTATTATAGTTAATTGATGTAAATATTGAGTTGCGCTAAAACTAGGCTAGGCGGCGTGTGCTGTAATATGCATTGCCATTTCTGCCCATGAACATACGCAATCAAACCGAGCCTGCAATATTTTCAAAGTTGCCATGTTTAATGTGGCCTTTAAAGTTCCCTTATCATCTATTTCAGAACAGGAAATATCACAAGGTGCCAGGTCGGGAGAAAAGCAAGGTTGAAGGAGCATGCGAATGTATTTCTTCTTAACAATAGCGGATCTGTGAGCTGATATACACTACGGTATGAACCAATACAACCCCTTCAATCACTCCTTAAAAAAAGATTAGTTTTCCTGTGACCCGATCATTTAGAAATGCCAGGTGAGGCAACCTTAAAGTTATGTGCCTTAATCTATTCGGGCCTATTGTTGTTTATTCAATGCATGGTCATTTATATCACGTGTCATAGTGTCAAAGATCTATCTTTTGTAATACTTTAGATTCATTTTAAGCATCTTTCTGGAAGTTAAAGGCCCAATAAACTTGTCGAACGTTTTTTTTTATTGTGAAAATTAATTAACAACGTTGACCCTTTTCAAAAGAAAGTATAAATGACCAAATATTTATGTTCTCAAACAATCCCAATCATTGCGACCCGGTAAGAATTAAAACGTCGCGATATTTTTGTAGCCCTCAAAATTACTAACCAATGTTTACAATCACTCGGCGAAAAGTTATCGGTTTTTTCGTACGTCGGCCGTAAGAACGCAGAACGCGGTGACGTCATTCATATAAAAGATGTAAACACAATATTATTTCATCAGTCAGATGGAATGTTCAATCGAAACGGAAAAATAGAGATTCGTTAAGTTTTAACTTCATTACAAGGTAAACAAAGAAAGATGTAAATGTTATACGACCCATCCCGGTAACGGCTTTTAGTGGGAAATACGTCATCAATTTATGCACTTCTGCATAATAAGCGACCGTCGCCTGCCGAGAGTTGCCGAAAATCAGCTCGGAAAGATTCGCTGTTTGTTTTGTAAACAAGATAAACGATCCGCAAAACATGCTGCAAATCAATGAGATAATACCCTTTTCTTATTGTAAGGTTTATTTCTTGTGTTATTATGCATACAGGTGAAATCTAAAATGTTTAGGTTAATAAAAAATATGTTGTTTGACAAGTTTATTGGGCCTTTGAAACAGGCATCGTTTGTCTGGAGACATGATATGCATGTTTTTCTGTGATGTGCCCGATATGTACCCCCTTTAAATAACAATGTTTCACTTTGAGGTAACTAAACTACTATTCAGTTAACTTTTTTCATATCTTATATTTTAACAACAAGAACCAAAATTTTGAAAGAACCAATATGTCTGTCGACTTGAGTAACTCAGGGCTTCTCTGAACTTTTTCAGGCTCATTTCCCGCCACACTCTACACTCAGGAACCAGACTCGGATTCTGAACTGGACGACCATGTGCCACTACGGCAAGTTATTCAGAAGAAAAATTTGCTAGACTCTTATATAATTATACAGGTTTTTTCACATGTGCGATCAGTTAAGAGTCAGATCTGCTAGCAGGTTCTTCATGAATATAAAGGGTCTACTTTTTATGTCATCCTTTTGAAGAAAAGGCAATACATAGGGGTCGCTTTGTCAGTGGGCCGTCATTTCGTCACGAAAACTTAATGTTGGGTATTACTTTGCCAGTTCTTAATATTTCTTCATGAAACTTTCAAAATTATATCGTTTATTACAAGCTTGTAATGATGACAAATTCTTAAGGTCGAGGTCACATTTGATGGAGTTATGCCCCTTTTTGTACTTGGATTTTGACATGAATACTTATCGATGGCTTACATATGGCAGCACTGACCCTTATTGACCATATTACTTTCCCATTGCTCCATATATCTTTATGAAACTTGCTTATGACAACACTCTCTTCATGATGCCAAATTCTTTGGGTGAAGGTCACATTGAACACAAGAGTTATGACCCTTTTTGTGCTTGCATTTTTATTCCGGCTTAGTACCAGAGGGCGCAACAGGTGTTTAACTGAACACTCGTCTAGTTTTAATTTGCTTTTGATTCATAAGGGTATTTTCACCAGAGTTCAAATAGTGCAAAACAATATAAGACAAACAGATGGTCTGGATCAGTACTGTTGGAATACAAGATAAAACAAGAAGTGTAGTTGGGATAAATATCTGTTGCAATAGATCTATATAAAGACTGGTACAATGTTAAAACCAAACATGATAACGATGTGTTTCATTTTGTTTACATGTTCTATGGATGGCGTATTCATTCTGTTATCATGAATTTATTTCATTGATATGGAATTTGTCAGTTTAATATTTTGTTTACCAAAATAAAAATAAATAAAATTAATAAAATTATATACCTAAGAAGTTAGTTGTTAATTGGTGACAGGTCAATATGGGTCAGTGCTGTCATATTTAAGAAAAAATATTTTTGGATGTCTTGTTATGCTGTTGATCATGTTAATGCAACATTGTAAACTTTCTGGAGTTTGCATAATAAATCATTAATTTTTAAATAGTTTCTTCTGCTCTAACTGTAGCACTACATGTAAATGTTCATAGAAGTTTTGTTCCACTAGGTGAAGTTTAGTAAAAGGATCTTTTGTTCCGAATGGATTGTGTTCTTATGGTATGCAATAATCACTGTAATAAAATATGTAAAAAAATATATCGTTATCAAGTTGACGTGTTCTACTGTAAAACACTCTGGAGTTTGACTTATTCTACTGGAAAAACACTTCGTACCAGAAAGAAATTATGTTTATGCCCATTTTCGTCTTATTTGTTGTCTAAACACACATCTTCATGTGTGTACATATTGTTTTATCATTTGCTTTATACAGAAATATGTATTGTATAGAAACTAGTTTTCATGAAGTTTTCAAACAGAGTCTGTCTAGAAAAAATAAATTTTATGAACTTGTCAAATAATTCATGCTTTACAAATGCTTTATAAAAATAAATCATACAACCCAAATGTTTTCCATACCCAAATGAACACAATCAATTTAGTCACGTTAACAGCAGAGCGAATCACCAATGATGGCACTACTTTTATCAGCAAACCATGGCAAAACGTTCGTGCTTTCCGATCACGGTCGTAATTGAAAGCATCGTGTACAGTCAAGTAAATTGTGAGCGGCTTTTATTGTAGCAAAGTCTCTAAGTTATACCTTACACTGCGTACCACCGGTATTTATGATTCATTTGATGAATAAAACTTGATCTTAGAAAATGCAGTTGAAATGTAAATATTTTCTATTATTATTTCTAAAGAGCAGCATATATAACAAGAATTATCTTTAAAAAAGATAAACGGCGTTGATGGAAAAGATTTATATATACATGTATATAAGAAAGAAAGAAATACAGAGAGGCAAAGCAGACACAGTTTAGTTATTTTATTTTATTTGTTATAGCTGTTGACGAACCCTCCCTGCCTTCTTAGTATGACTTAGAGATTAAGCGACCGAATCATGACAACTCATAAATTTATTGAAAGTGTCTTTCAAAAAAGATGTCGAAGCTGTTGCAACAATTTCATACAGTGATAACAAGTCGATTAAAGAAGCAAAATATTCAGTTTCAATAAAATACCTCGTGTAGAATGAGAATTCAAGATGAATATATGTCCTTGAAATTTAATAAATATAAATAACAACAGCCTGTTACAAGAGCGAAATCTACCAACTTTTACGTATATTAACTTTAAAAAAAGTGTCCGTCCTGAGTATTGAACCCGGGGCCTCCGCTTGAGAGGCGAGAGTGTTAGCCACTACACTACAATAAACTTGTATTTCGTACTTGAAATTAACAATCAGTATCAAAGGAAATAGAAAGGAACCAGTAAGAACTAGGAATATCTACACTTCTCTTTCGTTTTACACTGTTTATTGTATGCAAGTGTTTACCTGACACCCAAGAATATTCCATATAATATTGTATTTAAGCCATCAATATTGACTTAACTGGTTACTTAAATCGTAAATATGTTTTTCCTCCAATACAACACCCAGTAACAACCAATCGAATTAATCTATTTGATTTTTCCGCTGCATAATAATAAAAATCCCACTAGATACCTCTCCGCCCTGCTAGATGCCTCTCTGGTGTAAATAGCTACCAATCGAAATAGTTTATTTCATTTTCCCTCTGCATAATAAGAGGATACGAGTATTATTTACAACATTTCATTGGTCGTAAAACTAGGTCAAAAGTGAGCTTAGACAGCTAACGCCGAAAAATCTAATTTAATTCCTTTTGGTATATAATACAGACATACAGAACACATGATATTGATCTGATGTCGGTTATGCGTTCAAGCAAGTTCTAGCACAAGCACAGTATTTCCACCATCATTACTAGATTGAGATTTGGTAATGAATAATCTGCTTGTCTGAGAACAAAAGCATAACGAGAGGGGTTTGTTAACATGTTGTATCTGTCAAATAAGCTTGTGATCCTGTCCTATTTGAACGACATTGTACCACATCAAATTACACACAAACACATTACTACCGTCTGTACACACTCCCCAGCAACCTGAAGCTTGGATCTAACTCTCACTGAGAGAGGACAGGTATTTTCCCTGAATGTCAAATGTTATCAAACCATTGTCGTAGTCAGCAGCAAGCACTCTGTTTCCATCAGCACTGACTACAATGTGCCTGGATCTACTGAAAATATCTTTACCAGAGGCATCTGTTGTTATTTTCCGCAGCTCCTTACCAACCATGTCGTGTATGTATACTGAGTTGCCTCCATCAGATATAAATAGTTTACCATCGCTGAGAACTAGACCGTAACAGTAATGTTTAAATGTGAGAGTACGAGTGGTAGTCAGCGTGTCTCCCAGTGTCACAAACTTTACAATGTTATTGTTCAGAATGATAGCTGCCTCGCCCTTACTGACCTGACAGACAGCGTTAGGCGGATATTTCAAACCGAGGTAATCTGTTACTGTGTCTGTAGACAGGTTCAGACGTTTAAGCTTACAGTTATCGCCATCGGCAAGAAGAAGGAATCCATCTTCCGTGATACAGGAACCATATATATGACAGTTCTTTTAGTCGTCTGGAAGATTCACGTTTACTTCTCTCCGTTTTGTTACTTTATAAAGATTTGTCTTTGGAATAGTGACGTTGGGAACAGGTGATTGTGGTTTGACGGCCAATCCAGATTTTGCAACGGTGTCGGGCAGTTTATTGCATTTAACTACACCAAATACTTTAATTTGTTGTAGGAATGATTTAATAGTTTCGTCAGCAGTAAATAAATTTTTTTTTCAGGTTGACTCCGATAGTATTTTATCTTTTCTTCACTATTGGTCGTCAGCTTTTGTGACGTCTTGGTGCATATGAATTCCTGTACCTTGTTTTCTTCCGCATTTCTCAGCTGAGAAGTCACCTTCTTTAGCTCATCTATCAGTTGTTCAGCTTCCTTCATTTCTTTTGTAAGGAACGTGTGGATTCTGTCAAATTCTCTTTAACTTCTCTATTGTCTCGTGTTCTATCTTGTCCAGTAAAGCTTTGAGTTCTTGACAAAAGGTCTTGATGGAATCTATGGATGTGTTCAATGAATGTTGTAATTGTTTCACTCTGGCTTCTTTTGATTTGTTTATATCTTCCAAGCTCTCATGGTTCAGTGCTATAATTTGCTTCAGGTTAATTACTTCTGATCTTTCGTAAAGATTGTCAACATTTTCTGGTACAGAGTGAAATCCCGTACAAGACCTAAAAATGTAAGTGAATGATTTGTTGAAATAAAGGTTTCATTTTGGCATGGCTAGGGGATGTTTCCGGTATGGTGTGGGTTCGATTCCCAGTATGGCCATTTTCCTTTGTGGATATAATAGAACAGAGGGGAATTAAGTCGTAAATTTCTATTTAGTTTGTGGCCGATAAACCTTATTTAACTGTGCACCGACAAATGGCTTGACTTCCGTTAGGCAAAGTTAGCCGTGTGTACAACACATCGTTCGAATAAAACACGTATTGTGAGCTTAATAAATAATTTTAATATACCTATATATCTGGGCAATATTTACTGTAGGTTTATTAATTAATTAAAGACTATTATTTTCGAACCTTATTTATACAATAGTTCATAAACTTGTAACATGATATATGGTAAATAAATATTGTTCAAGCTAATGTCGGGTAAATTTAATATTTTAAAGACGGGAATAAAACTATTTATTATAAGTTTAACATGAAGCTATTCTACGACCAAAAGCAAAGTAACCAAGTGACACTCTGATGTTTGGGGGAATCTTAAGCCCAATCCTCAAGAAGCGCAGTTCCAAGTTAGCGAAGATTGCGTGGTTGGTCCATCCTGTTTCGTACTCCTCTGCCAAGATCAGACCACAGTTTTTACTTTGGATTACGATGGAAATATTCTTCGTGTTTCACCTCAAGAACAAATCTAGTGTTCGCCGAACGATGACACGGTGCACCATCATGCATTCACTGCATGCACCTATGTGCTTGAAGACGTGGAAGGACAGCCGGAACAAAAACTTATCGCTGATATTCATTTTAAAATTTAAGTTTCCTTAGATTAAAACCGCTGCAGTCCTCTTGTGCATTGACATACCAACCCACAGCATGAAAAATTGATCCACCAAAATAAAAATTTAAAAAATCCGCTTCAACAATATTTTCGCGACTTAACCGGTTTCCGCTGAAGGTGGTCATACGCGTTATTAACTGATTTTGTGAATTTGTATTCTGTGGGTGTCAGTATTCTAAATGATTGTGAGCAGTCAGTTGTCTGTCATTTTAAAAAAATGTTTTGCAAATAAATAAGTTAGTATTAATTACATGTTTTATTGAAAATTTTAGAGCAATCGCTCAATTATAAAGCCAGTAATGTCCAAGTACGAAGGTGTATACTTAGAAAAGTTGTTAAGTGTATAAATGTCTACTATTTAAACATAGATAACAAGCATTTGGAAAGTACGAAGATTTCTCTTGACTTAAAATAATTAAGGTCTCACATAACTATTTTTCAGTGTCATTTCCTGTCACACTTTACACTCAGAGACCGGAATCAGATTCTGATCGGGGCGATCATGTCCCCCTAAAGAAGGTAATTCGGAAGAAAAAAAATGACAGAAAGTGATAATGTTTAATAAAAACCATCTACTACTTACATATGGGGTTTATCGCGCGTGCGATCAAAATAGATCCAGATGAGTCGTCACGTGCGTATCGTCTGATCAGGATCTACTTCGTTCGCTTTTGATTGAATAGGTTATTTTTGTATCAAGATGCGACCAGTGTAGATCCATGTCTGATGGCACGGATTTTGCCGGCTGATCTTGATCTACACTGATCGCAGAGGCGATAAAACCCGTATACATGGAATATATGGAAAAAGTGTAATATGCATATCAGGAACCGCCACATTCAGAAAACACAGCTTCTCCACGCAATCGGAACAAAGAGGAAAAGAGAGCCTAGGTTTATAATAACATCAATTTCAAATAAGACACCAGAAACCTTTACTGACTTTGAACGGTCAGTGGCAACACCATTTGCCATTTGGGGTTTATGCCAGGTTCTAGGACGCACCAACCTCACACTTTCTTCAACTGGTTCTCATATGAACAAACAATTTTAAGTTGACTCTTTAATTTCAAAACGTTTCGGCCATCGGCTTTCTTCAGTTGAAATTGCCACAACAAGCTTACATTTTCTTAATATCACAACATACATACAGGAAGTTAAGAGAAAATGTTTGTATGACGTCATACAAACATTTCTCTTAACTTCCTGTATGTATGTAGTGATAATGAGAAAATGTAAGGTTGTTGTGGCAATTTCAACTGAAGAAGGCCGATGAAATTAAAGTTAAATTAGATATGTGATTATTATTTCCTATCCCTTCATGGATAAACAAAAAGTAAATTTTAAGTTGCCTTGGTGAAATAACGACAACCCACCTATCAACCAAATAATGTTGCAAGCAAAAAGCATACAAACATAAGAAATTAATAATTAATTGGTAAAGTAAAAGGGCGGGTACTCAATGACCTAACCGAGACCGGAGCCCAAAATAAGTTTTTTTGTTTTCAAAAATGTATATTGACTTAATTGGATACTTTAAAATAAAAAATAATTTTTAAAACACCGTTTGAAAGGTGATTTGTGGCACTTTAATTAACTTGGTACTTTTCTTATTTGGGTTTGAATTTTTGTATACATTCTGGAGGTGATTACTTTCGGTTTAAAATGCTGAGAGAACGAGTTTGTGAAGACCCTGATTCTGGCCATTTTTGCTTTGCCCAAGATTTCCATTTTGCAAATTTATGGTAAACAATAAGAATAAGTCATGTAAACGATAAGAAAAAGTCATGTAAACTATAAACACAGGACACAATAAACAATCTTATAATGTAACTCTATTGGAAACTATTTATTTGTCTCTGACCTAAAATAGCTGTGAAACATGTATCTGTATAACTTTTTTAAACATTTCAAGTTGTATTCTACAACTTGAAATGTATTCCTTTATTATTCTTCTATTTTATGTTAATAGTCCATGTAAAATTTTTGTAACTAACTTTTTTGGAATTGTGTTGCTAATATCAATAAGTATCAATAAAAAATGATATATTTTTCTAACAATTTCCACTGAATATAAAATTTTCAAGTGTCTATTTTAACCTGCAGCTTCAGTTTTGTTCAGTCTTCATTTATATAATTTAGAGACAGACATAATTTATCTATTTCATTCTTATAATCATGACAACACATTTGAAATAGTCAAAAAATGACCCATGACAAAATAATGTCAAACCGATACACCAATGGCAGATTTAAAACGCTAATAATAAATAGTGATTTATGCAGTTTTGTAGGTCAACTTGGTCTTTTGACACTAAGACAATGTCGTCAGCGTAGATTAATAGAAGTAATAGAAGCAGTTTAAAATTGTTTATATCAACTCCCTCAAAACCGTGTTAATAAAATACTTCCTCTTTCTGCGGAAGTTTCCTGACTCAAGAATTTTATACATGTATTTGAGATTGTACACAAAGATCAACAATTCAATGACATATTTATGTTATAGGAGAAATTAAGTCTTTTTTATAAAACAATAAATAAGACATATGACATTTGACAAATTATAATAACAGCATGTTATAAAGTAAATAAAAAAACTGTTGCCATTGTTTATAATGAGCTCAATGTTTCCAGGAGAGAAATACTGATATAATTTGCTTTATTCATTGTAAGATGGGTCGTCAGGATCACGTTACATGAAACCTAAAATATACTACTTGTGCAGATATCGAGAAGACATGTGATATGATGTGAGTGATGCTTACGCCAGTTCTAGCACGAGTACAGTATTTCCACCATCGTTACTATGGACACTTTTTGTCACGAATAATATGCTTGTTTGAGAACTATAGTATAACGAGAGGGGCTTGCTAACATGTTCTACCTCTCCAATAAGGTTGTAATCCTGTCCTATCTGAACGACATTGTCAGAGCTATACCCACACACAAACACATTACTAACGTCTGTACATACTCCGTTGCAACTTGAAGCTTGGATCTCACTCTCACTGAGAGTAGAAAGGTAATTTCCTTGAATGTCAAGTATTATCAAACCTTTGCTCAAGTCCGCAACAAATACTCTGTCTAAATCAGCACTGACTGCAATTTGTCTGGTATCCTTGAATACGTCGTTACCAGAGGCGTCTATTGTTATTCTTCTCAACTCTTGACCGTTTATATCATGTATGTATAATGAGTTACCACTATCAGATATAAACAGCTTATCGTTGCTGTAAGCAAGCCCCCAGCAGTAATGGTTAAATGAGAGAGTACGAGAAGCAAGCATCTGGTCTCCTAGTGTCACAAATTGTAAAGTACCAAACGGCAGACTGACAGCAGCCTCGGTATTACTCACCAGACAGACAGCGTTAGGCACTGATACCAAGCTGAGGTAATCGGTTACTGTCTCTGTAGACAAGTCTACACGTTTAAGATTCTTATTATTGGAGTCAGCTAGAAGCAGGTAGCCATCCTGCGTGATACAGAAACCGTATATATGACAGTTATTTTTATCGTTCGGAAGCTTTACGTTTATATTTTTCCTCTTTATTACGTTATAAAGGTTTGTCTTTTGAAGAGTGGTGTTAGGAACAGTGGATTTTGGTTTGACGTCCAATCGAGCTTTTTTAACGGTGTCAGACGGTTTTTTGCATTTATCTTTACCAAATACATTAATATGTTGTAAAAATGACTTAACGATTTGATCTGCAGTAAAAGAGATTTTCTCCTCAGGTTGACTCTGAAAATGTTTCATCTTTTGTTCACTGATGATCAATACTTTTTTAGACGTCTTGGTGCAGATGAATTCTTGCGCTTTGTTTTCTTTCGCATTTTTCAGCAGCAATCCTGCATTCTTTAACTCATCCTTCAGTTGTTCAGTTTCGTTTATTTCTGTCTCAATGAATGCCTGGATTCTCTCAAATTCTCTCTGAAATTCCGCTATTGTGTCATGTTCTATCTTATCCAGTAAGGCTTTGAGTTCTTGACCCAACGTCTTGACAAAATCTATGGCTGTGTTCAGGGAACTTTTCAATTGTTTCACGTTGACTTCTTTTGATTTCTTTATGTCTTCCCAGCTTTTCTGTGCCAATGTGATATTTTGCTTCGTGTAAATTACTTCTGATCTTTCGTAAAGATTGCCAATATTTTCTGGTACAGAGAGTATGCTGTTACAAGACCTGAAAAATATAAGTCGCTTCCATGTTGAATTACACGTTCATCGTAATAAACACAATGTAGGTGGTCTAAATAAAATGAGAAATGTGGCGATGATCCCAAGATATGAATAATCGAATGTGCTATACTTATAGGGTTTTCGTCCAGAGTTTCAGAGGGGCTTCGCTCCTGACCTCTCTACTCCCCGAACTCCCCAACAAGGGGCAGTTGCCCCTTTTTATCCCAACTTTGCAATCGCTTAAAAGGGCCTAGCTATCCTGCTGCTAACGCTTGTTTTAAAAAACATGTGTTGGTCGAGATTTTTCCCAACTTTGAACATTGTTTTGCGTGGGTTGCCGGCATCTATTTACCGAAGATAGAAACCGTTCGATGGTTACGCCCGAAGATAACCAACGACCTACTGGGTTATAGAATAAAATTGTAAAATTTAAGCCAAAAGGGGGACTAAACTTTTCTGAATTTCGAAGTTCAATATTTTCATGTACAAGAACATTTAAATTGTTATCTAAACTGTAATGTTTTTCCAATTTTAACAACCATGGGTTTACACATAGCTTATTCCACTCATTTAAGACGTTTCGGCCTTACGGTCTTTATCAAATTGTACAAATCGCACAAATTTCTACATGTTGATAACATAAAATTAACCCATTACCGGAAATAAAAACTATAGGTTTTGCACGGTGTTTCAATTGGGAGTCATGTTAGCCAAATTAAAAGAAATAAGATACCAAAAATATTCACTTAAGCAGCGAAGTTGTGGTCCGATATTGATTGAGTTTATTATACATTCGATAGACTAAATTCAGTTTAAAAATTTTAAAACTGTTTAGGCGGATCGAAGAGGATAAAAAAGAGTTAAATTATTAAAGTTGTATCTAAATAATGCTGTACCTGTTTAAAGTCCTGATAAACGCTCATATGTAGTATCATTCAATATCGCGGGGACGATTTTTCGCGATAAACTTGTAAATAACAAATTCGCTGGAATTTAAATTCGCGCAACTGTATTTTTTTTTATAAAGAAACACTTGTTTAATGGTTTAATTTCGCTGGGATTGAATTTCGCGCTCTTGCCGTTGTGCGAAATACGCGAAAATTATAACCACGCGAAATTAATTGATTTAACAGTATGTTTTTTTAAAATTGATGTTTTCCAACGAATGACTGCGATGATAAGCAAGTTGCAATGTCAAATATCTCGTTTCCGCTCCAAGAAACGAATGATTTGGTATTTGTGTTAATTACAAGACGTGTTTTCTCCAACAATGCTTAATGTGCTTACTTCATGTTATTGTTTTGTATAATACATTATTAAATACAACGTACCTGTGGTTGAGTGCAATGCAAGAAGCACAAGCAACTTCATCGTGCTCCTGGCAGAACATGTCCACAACTTTCGATGGATGGATTGAACAACGCTGTGTGGGTAAACTCGGCAGCGTCCCATCACTTCGAAAACTTTTGAAGGCGGTTTTGTCCAACAGTTTATGTCCCTCCATATGTGGAACAATGGTGTGAATATCGGCACATAACGAGCAGTAATAGTTCGAGCAATCAACACAATACTTATCCGCCTCGGTTATTATACTTTTCTTTGCGCAAACACTACATTTATTGCTTACATGTACAAGTTCATCCAACATTTCATCCTCTTCTCTCCTTGTCGCCATTTTCGTAAGTAAGTGAAGTATTTTACTTCCTTTCTGAATAATACGTTGCTATAAACAGAGGATCGTGTTACTACATGTATCGATAGATATTGATTCAGTTATACAGGGGGTCCAACGTATTTGGTTTTTTCGGAAAAGTAAGTGAGCGACATGTTCTGTGCGGAACAAAATGGCGGAAAATTGTGTGATTTGGTGCATTTCAGGAGATATTTTGACCTGGTAAGTAGATTTATATCAATGTTATCGTAATATAAATACGCCTACCCGGAGGCCAGATGTGTAAGCTCCCCTCGGTTTTTTAACTTATGTTTCTAGAGGCCTAAACAAAAAAGTTATTGAATGTATAAACTGAAAGATTGTTTGTTTACAAAGTGAAAATAGAAAATTTTGTGACTTAAAACTGTGTTTTTAGTCAAAATATAACGTTCTTGGACCTATTTTAGCGAAATTATTATCGAGTTTTTGCATATATTTCTTCACGGCGGCTTTTGCACTTTACATGGATACTTTATGGCCAATTTTTTTATGTTCAAACACTTTAATGTTTGGCGTGGAAGTGGTAAGCATGTTTTTGTTCGGTGCAGAATCTGAATAACACACTCGTATGCGTTAATATAAGTGAAAGTAAGACACGAGCTGATAACAAATGTTAATAATCAAAATAAAAGCCGATTTGTTACCCAAATACGAACATATCGCGTATTTGTTATGCAAAATTATCTACCACATACTATACTTGTATATTATTCTACCTCTTGATAAGTAAACTCCCGCCTTGTGACCACCTCAATTTCAAGACCATCCCGCTGTTACGGGCACTTTTTGAAAGAACAGATTTTTCCTATATAATTTAATGGTCGCTCGCATCGATTATACGACCACCCCGCTATTCCATATTCCATAATGCGACCACTTTCTACAGTCTTATACCCAGTTGCCACTTATTTTGACAACTTAATTACGACCACAAGGCATTTGCTCGCCGAATACACAGTCAAGTGCCATTGTCTTTTGGCGAGAAGCGAGTTTACAGTTTACAGTCTTCAAGTTTCTGACGTAATTTATTCAAGTTAGTGACGTCATTAAAAATAAGATTTACGTTTACGTCAATATTTCAGCGTAAGGAAACAAAATTTATTTTGTATACATATACACAAATGAACAGTAAAAGGTATGCAAGAAAAAGTATCTTGCATGGGACATTCGGTAAAGATAGAAAAATCTGTCACCTCGGGTGAACTGTTTTGGCGGGAACTCGACAGAGCCTCGTTCCCGCAAAACAGTTCACCCTCGGTGACAGATTTTTCCATCTTCACCTCACACTCATGTAAGATACTTATAATCCTGTCAAAATTTCTCGGAATACCCTTATAACAAAATGCTATGCTCGGTATTGTTGTTTGGGTATATTCTGTGTCATATTTACAATATTTAGAGATTTGTGTACGCAAAAAGGAAAGCATCTTATTTTTTTTATAAATAAAAACGATTGTGGAAGTAATTTTGCTTACTGAAGGAGGCTACAAAAGCGTGTTACCCTTAATAAGTTAAGAGCTCTGGGAATCAGACTTGAGCGTCATACGGGGCATAGTGAAATGACGTTTACCAATCCCGCATCAACTTGCGGTTCTACAGGTGCAACCCTAGATACACTATTATTCCACCTAAAATAAGAAAAGAGACTGGACTGGTAAGAAATTTATATCGGGGTATAGATTTATATATACGCGCACACACGCACAAACAAACACGAGAATGGGTAAGTAGATTCTAATTGATATTATAAATACATATGAAGTTCTTGTTTCGGTAAAGCCATTTTCGGGCAAAGATATAAAGGAACATCCGTGTGTTTGGGTAAAATATTGGCTTTTGGTTTGATTTTTAACATTTGTCAGCTAGTGTCTTACTTTCACTTATATTAACGCATACAGTGTGTTATTCAGATTCTGCACCGAACAAAAACATGCTTACCACTTCCACGCCAAACATTAAAGGTGTTTGAACATAAAAAAAAATGGCCATAAAGTACCCATGTAAAGTGCAAAAGCCGCCGTGAAGAAATATATGCAAAAACTCGATAATAATTTCGCTAAAAATAGGTCCAAGAACGTTATATTTTGACTAAAAACACAGTTTGAAGTCACAAAATTTTCTATTTTCACTTTGTAAACAAACAATCTTTCAGTTTATACATTCAATAACTTTTTTGTTTAGGCCTCTAGAAACATAAGTTAAAAAACCGAGGGGAGCTTACACATCTGGCCTCCGGGAAGGCGTATTTATATTACGATAACATTGATATAAATCTAGTTACCAGGTCAAAATATCTCCTGAAATGCACCAAATCACACAATTTTCTGCCATTTTGTTCCGCACAGAACATGTCGCTCACTTACTTTTCCGAAAAAACCAAATACGTTGGACCCCCTGGTTATATAGCTTTTGGAAATTCGTTCGATTAAACCAATAATAATAGTGAAATAGACTGTTGAACAAATTTTTAATTTATGTTATATTTATAGTAATGCGTCAAGCGTTATGCGCAATTTATTGATTACACTTTAGTTTAAACGTTTAAGCGTGTATTCAGTAAAAATAAGATTGTTTTATTTAAAATCTTTGAGTTTTCGGTACTGTTCGGTTCAGAGACTGTTTGTTTATTCATGTAAATTGATTTCCTTTTTTATTAAAATATAATATAAGAGCTGCAGTAAGAAATAGGCATTACCAGCATACCTCATTGTCTTTGAAACTGATTTGATGTATTGTTTTGCATATGTTTTGATTAAAAGACAACTTCAGGCAAAAACTTAGCCTGACGGGAAACTGAATACTTTTTGAAGCATAAATCGTTTCGTATATTATGACGCCCCAAACTCTTATTACGTTCTATGGATTACGCTTAATGATCATGGAAACCCCATATTTGCGTATGTTTAAACATCTGGAAATAACATGTTAAATGACGATAGTTCACCGTTTTGCATTTTTCAATAAAGCGATCCTCACACATTATTCTGGCCAAATTTTAATAAGATTTAGACAATATTTTATTTTTGACTTCAAAACTGGGTGAGCAACGTGTCCATCCACCTTCCAAGACTATTCAAAAGTAAACAAGTTTGAAAGTTGAGATAACTTTTTAAGTAGACACAGGTTCGTATTCTATCTTTCTTTTCTTTTTTGTTTAACTGTGTGAGGAATGAAAATTTTCCTTTACAATTGTTTGTTTTACTTCACTTTACTGTAATATAGTTAAATTTTGCAAGTAGAACATTTTGCATTCAAATCAGAAAATAATACTCCACAAAATGAATCTCTTTCAACTTTAATTTCAATATCGCTTGAATTACCAGAAGAAAAGAAAATCAGTTTGAATTTTGGACATTTTCAGACAGGTGACATTTCACAAAAAAGTTATAGAGTTACATTTTAATGCTACACCTTCGTTTATGTTTTATTACAAATTGGAGTTTTCCGAAAATAAAAAGGAGATAAGTATATAATAAAATTTTATATAATATTTTTTTATACATATGCCTTTTGTTTTATGAAATTTTGGAATGATGAATATTTGGCAGCCTGAACGCGGGTATGAAATTTCGCGTAGAAGACATAAATGATACTTTCGCGCAGACATAAAGGAACGCAGTTATATTACTCTCATAATATAAGATATCCCATGGTTGGATTTCGCTGGGGTTTGATTTCGCGCACGTTCCCTGGAGCGAAATACGCGAACATTTTATCCACGCAAATATAATGATAATACTGTATCTGGCAGAACAGTTTCAAATTTAGACAGATAATCCGGTATATTGTGTGGACGATCATAAGGGAAACATTTTAAATCAAAACATAGTTGTTAAATATGCACAACTCAGGACATCAGCGTTCTATATTTGATATTCCATTTATTAAGACGTGCATACCACTCCGTAAGTTCCTTCGAAGACATCACTGCAAAATACTTAAATTATTTTCTAAGAGACCGGCGTTTGTAAACACCGATATCACATTCACGCATGCGTATAATATGTGCGTTGGTGCAAATAAAACATTCAGATATGTTAGCATTTAAAATCTGAAGTCTGATATTCTGCCAGTTGTTTTCTATCTTTATTTGGTGTTAAATATTTATATTTGCTGCGGTATCATTGAAATTCACAGGGACGGAATTTCGCGCAATAGCCGCGGATGAGTTTTTCGAGTTGGTTTAAATTCGCGAAACTGAATTATTATATTAGAATACGCTAATATATTGCTAAAATTCGCAGGGGTTTCAGTTCCCGCAATAACCCGCCCCCCCCCCCCAAAAAAAAAAAATATACCAGAAAATGAAAACAGATAATTTAAAATTATAGATCTATACAATAAAAAGGAGAATATAAAAATACATGTCTATACACCAGAAAAACATATTAAAATTAAACAAAAAAGGGTCTATACATCAGAAAAGGATAAAATTAAAAATATAAGTCTACATCAGAAAAAGATGTCATAAAAAATAAAGGTCTATACATAAGAAACAAATTTAAAGAAATCGTGACAATTTCCCTGGAATAAGTTGCAAAGAGATTACTTCTCGTAGTGTAAGGAAACACACCAGGCCACTTCAATGGTTGGAGTTCTAGGTTCAAGTCCTAGCGAGAGTCTCGTGCTGCAAACTTCCGGGGAAATATCTCGGAGCCAGTGCTGATTTACATCTTAAAATAGGTTTAAACAAATAATTGTTTGCTGAAACGATACTTAAGTCATGAACTTGTTTTTAATAAAAAGTCGTTTTAATAATTTTAAGGTCCCTGGTCAAGTATAAAGATGAAAATACTTAGTGTTTTAACTATCAAAATTTATAATTAAAACTGTAGGAGGCATGTAAACACAGTAAATGTGGCTTACACACTCATCGTTCGAGTGTATTTAAAGCCGAAGTTTTAGCGTAACTTATGGAACAACATTCATTCACAACAGGACATAGAATAGCCTGACACCAGCTAGATGGTTTATATATAAAAAACAGTGAAATACTTATTATCTCTTTTTTTTATTTCATTTCATTTTCTTTTTTCTGATATGCTGGGAGATAAGGGATGTAAAATGCATATTAGTAAGGTACCTGCAGGAGTTGCTTTTCTTGGAGGTATTGACGATTATTTTATAAGTGACATAAGAATATATAACCGAACATAGGGACGGGAGCCAGTCTAGACCTAGACTAAAAATGTTGCTTCCAAAAATTCGGCGAAATTCTCTTCAGTTCAGAAATTTAAACTAGGTATCCCATAGTAGTATTGTAAATATTGACCACACTTGAGACAATGTACTGTGCATATAAAGGACATAGCTAACAATGCGAAATTTTTGTTTCAATTCCCTTCGTAAGAACAGAAGATGTAGCACCCTCCACGTGTTTACCACCGAACACACCGGGTTTTGTCACAGTCGACTCTATTTGCATCAGTTTAGATATCTCGGAAAACAATTAAAGCTCGGATATATGAGGAATGTTTTTCGGACAATCGACCGTTGGTTTATAGCCTCCATATGGGATATGCTCCCATATGCTGTTTAAGCGGAAATTTCCTGAACCTGTATATCTAAAAATGGAAACACTTGTTAATTCCAAGACTGTTCTCATTTTCGACCAATCATTTTGTTGAGATTTTAGATTGGTTTCTCCGGTTTCATGTTCACATCACTGTCATCAAAACTGCTTTTTGACTAAAAATTGTAAGGAGCAATTTTTAAAAAAGCAAGCTTTACAGAAAACAGTAAAACACAAATCTTACACATGTCGTGACCAAACCATTCAGATTAAAAAAAAAACAAACTTATATTAAAGGTGTCGCGATAAGGATTGAACCCCGGACCCTGCCCATGTAAGGCAAACGAACTAACCACTGCGCCATAGAGGAAAATACCAAACTTAGTTATGTATTTCTCTTATGTAATTGTTTCCGTAAAACGGCGGGAAAATAAAATTTCATTTTAAAATGTACGAGTTGTTTCGCCTATACCGTAAGGAAATAAACTCTTCCTTATATGTTCATATGAAAGAACGGTAACTCACTGATTTCATTTGAAAACTGATCTAGTGTGGCTTTTATTTGAGATTTAATGGCTTCCAGAGCTGTAGAACCGCTGTAGACCCATATCGACCAACGCAACACTGAAATTATTTCATTGGCGAATCTTTGGTAAAATCCTTAATGGTATGTACATTGTAGAGTATACTTGAGATTCTCTCGACTTGAAGAGTTGTAGAACCAGTTTAGACCCATGGGTAATATTTGTATGTGTAGGATATTATTTTACGGCCATTCGACATTTTCTTACCAAAACGCGGGTTATTATCTAATATAACGATTTATTCTTTTACTCACATACTTAAGTTGCATAATAACAATAATCTGAGACACGGGCGGGCTAAAAGAATAACCGATTGTTTAAGTTGTCTTCTATATTAACTAAATGTACATTTCTGGATTCATTTCTTCGTAAGTTACCGTTCTTTCATATGAATATATAAGAAATACAACAATTCTTTGCAGTGTAAGCGAAATAACTCGTACTCTGTGAAATGAAATTTTATTTTGGCGCCATAGCGGTTCACCATTCAATATATAACAGTTTTGTTCATTTTGTTAGTATTTTACTCCGTGGTGCAGAGGTAAGCTTGTCTAGCTCAGAAATGAAAGGTCCCGAGTTCGATATCAGCTGGAGCCCGCTTTTTTCTTCATATTTAAGATGCTACTGGTCAATTACAATTGCTGAAATAAATAAAAATAAATCTTTCTTTTCTCTAAGTTAAAGTAGACCAAAGTAATACATCGATCGTAAAACATGGTATAAATAAAGCCAGAGCATTATTCCAGTTTGCATATCATCAACGAACATAAATGTAAGTGTTAAAAATCACGTCAGACGTCTGTAAATGTGAAGTGTGTAAGTTTACCGCTTGAATTCTTACAGCAGAAAACATGTACAGTAAAAGTATAACTAAAATTGTTTAAGCTTTAAACTATTTATAACTAGCGAAGCATGTTTATAATTTACTTTGACAAGAAGAACTCACTGAAATAACTTACTAGTAGTACATGCATATTAACTAACAGGATTAGGAACAAGTCATGTTAGAAAACTAAAAAACAATAATCTTAAAAGTGTCTTGTTAAGGATCGAACCCCGGACCCTGCACATGTAAGGCAAACGTACTAACCACTGCGCCAAAGAGGAAAATACTAGTCTTCGTTATTTATTCCCCTTATGTAATTGTTTCCGTAGAAAGGCGGGAAAATAAAATTTCATTTTAAAATGTACGAGTTGTTTCGCTTATACCATAATGGAATAAAGTATTTCTTATATGTTTACATGAAGGAACGGTAATCCACTGATTTCATGTTAAAACTAATCTACTGTTGCTTTTATTTTAGATTCTAAAGGCCTACAGAGGTGTAGAACCAATGTAGACCCATATCGACGTACACAACACTGAAGTTGTTTCATCGGCGAATTTTCTGGGTAATATTTTAAATGTTAAGTGGTGTATACTTGAGATTCCCACGACTTGAAGAGTTGTAAAACCAGTGTAGACCCAGGGGTGATATTTTATATGTAGGATAGAATTTTACGGCCATTCGACATTTTCTTATATAAAACGCGTGTTATTATCTAATCATTGCGAATATAACGATTTATTCTTTTACTCAAATATTAAAGATGTACAATACTATTATAAGACCCGCCGACAGGCTACAAACATTACGAATGTATGAAGGTTAACTTCTATATTAACTAATATTATGTTTCTAGCTTCATCCCTTCGCGAGTTACCGTTCTTTCATATGAACATATAAGAAATACACTAATTATCTGCAGTATAAGCGAAATAACTCGTACTCTGTAAAATAAAATTTTATTTTGGCGCCATAACGGTTCACCATTAAATAAAAAGAAGTTTGTTCCTATTGTTACTATTTTCCTCCGTGGTGCAAAGGTAAGCTTGTCTGTCTCAGAAATGAAAGGTCCCGAGTTCGATACTAGCGGAAGGCCGACTTTTTTCTTCGTTTCAAAGATGCTACTGCCCAATTACGACTTATTTTATAAATTACCGAATTGTTTCTCTTCTCATTGTTAAGTAAACCAAAGTGATAAATTTTTTGCAAAATATGGTATGAATAAACCCGATTCCTCATCACGTTTTTGCGTATCGTCCTCGCCAAATATTAAGTCAGATGTCTGTTCATGTGAATTGTGTAAGTTTGTCGGCTAAATTCGTACAGCTGCACCCATTTACAGTATTAGCGAAACTGATATTTATATTTATAAGGTTAAAGCTCAGCTTATAAGCTTAGTGAAACACGTTTAAGTTTGCCATTACAATAAGCTTTCATTGAAATAACTAAGTACATGCATATTATTAAAAAATATTAAGAACAAGTCACGTTAGAAAACTTAAAAATACTAATCTTTAAAGTGTTACGCTAAGGATCGAACCCGGGACCCTGCCCATGTAAGGCCGACTTACTTACCTCTGTGCCATGGAGGAAAATACCAATCGCTAGTGTTTATTTTACTTATGTAGTTGTTTCATTAAAAAGGCGGGAAAATAAAATTTCATTTACAAATGTACGAGTTGCTTCGCTTATACCTTAAGGAAATAAAGTATTTCTTATATGTTCATATGAAAGAACGGTAACTCACTTATTTCGTTTTAAATCATGTTTGTACTGCGGTTTTTTGACGTTGCCTAGACTTGGAGAGGTGTAGATTCACTGTAGACCCTTATCAGGCTGAACAACAGTTTTTATTTATTAAAACTAATGGCTAAAAAGATATGTTTGTGCTATTTATTTGAGATTTAAGCAGCTTGCAGGGATATTGAACCACTGTAGACCTAGTGTAGACCCATGGGTGATATTTGTATGGGTACGATATAATTTTAACCATTCGTCATTTTGATACAAAAACGTATGTTATATTTATTATAACAATTTGGCCCTTACTCAAAGAGTACCTTTGCACAATACAAAAATTAGAAACTGTTGCATGCTAAAATGTATGAAAGTTGCCATCTAAATTAAGAACATTTACATTTCCAGCTCCGTGACTTCGCGAGTTGCCGTTCTTTCATATAGACATATAAGGAATAACTGAATTCGTTACAGTCTAAGCGAAATAACTCGTACTCTGTAAAATAAAATTTTATTTTGGCGCCATAACGGTTCACCATTAAATAAATAGAAGTTTTGTTTCTATTGTTACTATTTTTCTCCTTGGTGAAGAGGTAAGCTTGTCCGTCACAGAAATGAAAGGTCCCGAGTTCGATACCAGCTCAAGGCCAACTTTTTTTTCTTCGTTTCAAAGATGCTACTGCCCAATAACGACTAATTTTATAAATGACCGAATTATTTCTCTTCTCTAAGTTAAAGTAGACCAAAAAGATAAATTGTTTGCAAAATATGGCATGAATAAACCCGATTGCTTAATACGATTTTTGCGTATCTTCCACGAACATATATAAAAGTGCTGGATATCAAGTAAGATGTCTGTCCATGTGAATTATGTGAGTTTTAGGCTAACTTCTTACAGCAGTAAGCATGTACAGTATACCTGCAACTGGTATTTTATATTTATAAGCTTCAAATTTATTTTAACGCTTAGCAAAACATGTTTAAATCTACCATGACAATAAGCATTCATTGAAAAAAACTAAATACATGCATATTTATTCAAAAGATGAAGAATAATTCACGTTAGAAAACTTAACAAAACTAATCTTAAAAAAGTCACGTTGAGGATCGAACCCAGGACCCTACCCATATAAGGCAGAAGTACTTACCACTGTGCTAAGGTGGAAAATACCAATCTGTGTTGTCTATTTCACTTATGTAATTGTTTCCTTAAAAAGGCGGGAAAATAAAAATTAATTTATAAATGTAAGAGTTGTTCCGCTTATACTGTAAGGAAATAAACTCTTTCTTATATGTTCATATAAAAGAACGGTAACTCACTGATTTCGTTTTTAAATCATGTTTGTATTGATTTTATTGGAGGTTCCCTAGACTCGGAGAGGTGCAGATTCACTGTAGACCCATATCGGGCTGCACAACAATTTTTATTTATTAAAACTAATGGCAAAAAAGATACGCTTGTCCTGTTAATTTGAGATTCAAGCGGCGTGCAGAGATGTTCAACCAGGTAGACCTAGTATAGACCCATGGGTGATATTTGTTTGTGTACGATAACCATTCTTCGTTTTGATACGAAAACGTATGTTATATAATATCTATGTTATATAATGATTTGGCCCTTTCTCAAAGACTACAATTTTACCTTTGCACAAAACAAAGATTAGAAACTGTTGCATGCTCAAAATGTATGAAAGTTGCCATCTAAATTAACTACATTTACATTTCCAGCTCCGTGACTTCGCGAGTTGCCGTTCTTTCAAATGAACATATAAGGAATAGCTTAATTCGTTGCAGTATAAGCGAAATAACTCGTACTCTGTAAAATAAAATTTGATTTTGGCGCCATAACGGTTCAACATTCAATATATAGCAGTTTTGTTCCAATTGTTACTATTTTTCTCCGTGGTGCAGAGGTAAGCTTGTCCGTCACAGAAATGAAAGGTCCCGAGTTCGATACCAGCTCAAGACCAACTTTTTTTCCTTCGTTTCAAAGATGCTACTGTCCAATAACGACTAATTTTATAAATTACCGAATTATTTCTCTTCTCTCTGTTAAAGTAAACTAAAGTGATTAATTGTTTGCAAAATATGGTATGAATAAAATCTATGCTTCATTACGTTTTGGCGTTTCTTCCACGAACATACGTAAAAGAACTAGATAAATCAAATCAGATGTCTATTCATGTGAATTTGTGATTTTTTCAGATGGATTATTACAGCAGCACCAATTTACTGTATAAGTGAAACTGATATTTTATATTTATAAGCTTTAAAATCTTTAAACTCATTATAACGCTTAGCGAAACACCTTTTAAGTTTACCATGACAAGAAGCGTAACAAATAGCAAATACATGCATATGAATTGAAAATATTACAAATAAGTCATGTTAGAAACCTTACAAATGCTAATCTTAAAAGTATCCCGGGAAGGATCGAACCCGGGACCCTGTCCGTATAAGGCCAACGCACTAACCACTGTGCCAACGAGGAAAATGCCAGTTATCGTTATTTATTTTCCTTATGTTATTGTTTTCTCCAAAAGGCGGGAAATTAAAATTTTATTTATAAATGTACAAGTTGTTTCGCTTATACCATAACGAAATAGACTCGTTCTTATATGTTCATATAAAAGAACGGTAACTCACTGATTTCGTTTTGAATCATTTTTGTATTGGTTTCATTAGAGGTTCCCTAGACTTGGAGAGGTGTATATTCACTGTAGACCCATATCGGGCTTCACAACAATTTGTTAATTATCGAAACTTGTGGCTAAAAAGATAAGTTTTCGCTGTATATTTGAGATTCTCGTAGCTTGCAGAATGTATAAGAAATAATTTTACGGCCAATAGACATTTTTACACAAAAAACGCATGTTAGTATTAAATATAACTATTGGCCTTTACTTAAGACTTTAAATTGCATTATGCAAAAAATAGAAACTGTGGTATGCTACAAGCATTGCAAATGTATGAAAGTTTCCTTCTATATAAGGTACATTTACATTTCCAGCTCCATGTCTTAGCGAGTTACCGTTCTTTCAAATGAACATATAAGAAAAATCAGAATTCATTGTAGTATAAGCGAAATAACTAGTACACTGTGAAATAAAATTTCATTTTGGCGCCATAACGGTTCAACATTCAATATATAGCAGCTTTGTTCTCTTAGTTACTATTTTTCTCCGTGGTGCAGAGGTAAGCTCGTCCTTCTCAGAAATGAAAGGTCCTGAGTTCGATCCCAGCGGAAAGCCGACTTTTTTCTTTGTATTAAAGATATTTATGGCAATGAACAAGTAGTGTTATAAATTAAAGAATTAATTTCTTTCAGCTATGGTTTGTAAAATATGGTATAAATAAAGCCAAAACATTATTCTAGTTTGCATATTATAACAAACGTAAATATATAAATTTAGAAATAAAGTCAGTTGAAAGTGAATGTTGTGAGTTTTCGACTGAATTAATGCAGCACCAACCATTGTACAGTTTAAGTGTGAATGTTGTGAGTTTTCGACTGAATTAATACAGCAGAAACCATTGTACATTATAAGTACAACTGAAATTTCAAGAGCTTTAAACTATTTATAACGCTAAGAGATAAACGTTAAAGTTAACTGTAATTAGACTCGTTTATTATATATTGACTAAGTACATGCATTTGAATTAAAAGATAGAGGGTAAGCCATTTTAGAAAAATCAAAAAATACTAATCTTAAACGTATCTCGTTTAAGGAACGAACCCGGGACCCTTCCCATGTAAGGCCGGTGTACTTACCTCTGTGCCAAGGAGGAAAATACCAGTCGTTGTAATTTACTTCACTTATGTAATTGTTTTCTTGAAAAGGCGGGAAAATAAAATTTCATTTTAAAATGTACAAGTTGTTTCGTTTATACCATAAGGGAAATAAGTATTTCTTATATGTTCATATAAAGGAACGGTAACCCACTAGTTTCGTTTTAAAACATGTTTGTCTTGGTTTAATTTGTAAATTTCAAGTCGTCCAAAGATGTAGAACTACTGTAGACACTAGTTTTTTGCAAATGCAACACATTTTTTTTTCAGTCAATATTTGGAAAAAAGGCTCATGATCATAAAACTGAGTTTGGAGACAAGTCTCAAATCTCAAGCATCTGATTGGCTAAAATGGCGACCAGTCCCCATTTCAGCCATTTAGATTCTTGGAATTTGAGGCTAGTCTCAAGATTTAGTTGACGATCTTGGGCATAGGTCTATCGAAGAATCTATTATGTTTTAGCTGGCGCCAGATTTTCGTGCGAATAAAAGATGTTCAGTATTAAAAAAAAAATGAGTTTCTCAGAAGCTGTGATACGGACTTCTCGCTAGGACTTGAACCTAGAACTCCTACCACCGAAGTGGCCAGGTGTGTTTCCTTACACTACGAGAGATTGCCCGTTGACACCCCAGCCGTGAGAACTAGATGTATTAATTTTTGGATTGTGAACCTCTCTATTATCATTTTATTATTAATCATTGATAGAGAATTATAACTTTTAATGTGTATAGATGTAGTTATTTGAACTAATGTTTAATAAACTAAACTTTTATCAAACTAACAACTTATGTTTATATATTAATAATCTAAATCTACGCCTGCATGTTGTTTCCCTCTCTGATTCAAAGACTTTAACAAAGCAGGTCTGCGAAGTGGCAAAGAAATATGAATTGCGAGTATGATATTAAAAAATCCTGTTGAATTTGAATCCACTGCCGACAAAGGGTTATGGTGTCCGCTCTTCACAAACAGAGAATACCATGCAAGGTCGAGTCCGCTGCCAGCATAAGTTGGGTATGCGGTCCATGAGTGCGTTAAAATAGCGAAAAGAAACATACAGGCCTTTAAATCATGTTGTTCATAGAATGAAACTGGCTCTGTCGATAGAAAAGAAAAAAAACAGTTTATCAGTAGAAATAAGTCACGGAATTCTATTTAAAATAAAACAAACAATTTTTAAATCAATATTTTGCTTGCAAGCGAATTTAAAGCGTAAATGGAACTTATTTTAACAGATTTACTTTCACATTTAGCGCACGCCCTATCTCAACATTCTTCGGATTTTGACAACAAGAGACTCTCAATAGGACGTCAACCTTAAACTCCTACCACCGAAGTGACCGGATCCGGATGTGTTTCCTTATACTTAGAGAAATAATCGCTTTGTTGCTTGATCCGGGTAAACTATCAATATAACTTCAATATCTTTCAAAGAAATGCTAACTTTAAATAAAATATTGACAATAACCATTTCGAGGTTTAAAGAATTTTTTCGTCGGTTTTGGTGGCTTTGGTGTTTTCTTTTTTTTATTTATTGTAATACTACCATAGCATGGTTTGTGCAGTGAGGCCACTTGAAAAAGTCTCCCCGTTTATGCAATCATTTCTGTTATCAATTACCTCACTTGAAATTCGTTGAGCATGATACTTTTGATTGATATAAGTACTCCGAAACTAGTTGTATTTCGATCTATTGCCATGTATTAAATTAAACAAAGATGGTTTCAATATCACATCCAGTTAAGCGTAAGATTATCAACTAATCCCAAGAATTTACCCACTGCTTTTTAATTTTTAATTTTAAGTCTTTGGCGTTCTCAGTTATTCGTTCGTCTGAAAACGATCTACACTTATCTGACCAAGAACCGTAAAGTGTGGATCCAGATCAGACGGCATGGAATTGAGTGCTGCATTATTGGTTTCCATTTTTGTCTCATCTCAGCTTCTTGTCAAAAGATTAATGGATCTGTTGTGCCTATAAAAGTTTTATTTGTTGTATGCCATAACCTTTGATAATATGGTCCATTTACTAATATGGTCACTAATTCGTCAATGACGAATTCACTGTTGTCGTATTGAATTTCGATACCTTATAAAAATAGCTCCAGGGGGAAGTTTGTTTAATTAACTATTATTTGTCAGCTAAACCATGTATACACTGACTTGTGAGGCTGTAATAAAATGATTCTCCAATGAGAGGTAAAATTATTGGACCATTGATTACCATGATTGTATAGCATAGTTATTGAAATTATAGAACTATCATACCAACAGGGTGGTAGGCAAGATTTTCAAAAAGGGCGTTCGTTTGGGGAATTCTTAGGAATGTTACTTGAGAATCGCCAACTTTCTGGCCAAAATCACCTTGAAAACTAAGTATTTCTGCCCAAAAGGGGGTTCGAACAAACCAACTGAACGCCCTCTGGATCCAACCGTGATCAAAGATGGTAAATAGGCACCACATTGAATACATTCTCAAACATATTAATATATCGACATATCCCTTATGTTATCGCAACAATCTGACATTTTCATGCCAAATTTATTTAACTTTTGGTTATTTGGTATTTAGCATATAAATTTGCACTGTGAAAATGAACGATAACGCTGCCAGGCTGCAAATTTCATGCTATCAGGCTGCCAGATTGCTGGGTGCAAACATCACGCTGCAAAGCTGCCAACTTCAAAATCATATTTATAAACGCGTTATCATTATTTGACGACAAAATCATCTCAGTTCGCAACGCAACGCAAAAAAGCCGGTGTTGTCAGACAAATGAAGGACTGCGTCAACAAAAACGATAACGGCCATCCATGCCAGCAGACGGGAAATTCCTCAGTAATCACCTATTAAAGTAATTGATTTAACAATATTTCTTAAGAGTATAATTCATTATCAAATACTTGAAAAATAATTGTGGAAGTTTCGGAATTGCCTAACGGCTTTGTCAATATTGAATAAACAGCTGACCAATAACGCGAGATTTGCAGTGATATCACGAGATATTATCTATAATTAGGCAGTAATGGAAAACAAATATACTCAATGTCAGTAACTGATGAGAGGTTTATAATGCGCAATTAAACATTAAACGGATTTTTTAATTATTAATTTAACGTAGGCTAAAAGGGCAATTAAATATTTTTGAAACAGAACTAAACAGAAAATAACTTTTCGCAAATAATTATATTTTTGATTTGAACAAGAGGCAAGAAGATTTGCAATGTGATCATATATTTGGTTAAATGCAAAAAATAAAAATAATAGAAAGAACAGATAACAAATCATAAGATTTAACTTTGTGGACTACTCTTTCGATAACGTTTTCGATGTGTGTGTGTGTGTGTTTTGTGTGGTTTTGTTTTAAACTCATCTCAGATGTGACCGTCAAAATAACATTTATCCAGTCCAACTTAATGTGATTTTTCCATTTATATAATCACAAAAAAAGAATGTTTTGTTTTCTGAAACTGTTTCAATAATTTGCACAAAAAATACGCACCGAAAATGAATCATAATTAAATGATCGTTGCACCAATAAATTATTTGTGAACAAATGTTCCAATAATGAATTATAGGTAAACGATTTTATCGCTAATTAATTATATGTGAATGATTGAGCCGCTAATTAATTATATGTGAACAACTGTGGCGCTAATTAAAAATTATGTAAATGATTGTGTCTCTAATTAACTATATGTAAACGCTCTTGTAGCAATTTATTACATGTGAACGATTGTGTCGCTAATTATTTATATGTGAACTATAATGTCGAAGATTAATTATATGTGAACAACAGTGGCGCTAAATTATTTTAATGTGAAGGATCGCTGTAATCCTGGCCACGATGACGACGATGGATATTCATCAAGTCCTGTTCGTCATTACAGGTAAGTTGAATAAAACTGATGTGGATTAAAATCAAAGTATTATATGCCACTTTTTTGAATGTTGCTAAAATTTATAAGAAAAAGCACTTCTGTTAACATTGACATTTATTTGTATTTATTTGGTTTCTGTTTATTGTCATTTTAGCCACCACACAGTCCAATTCATTTTAAAATACATGTTTTATTTTATCCGAATTTTAACATTATTGCATTTATCATGGATTTAAAAATTCAATACCATGTTCAGCATTATAAAGTCTGGGTAAAAGATTTTGTTTCTTATTTTCCAAATAAAACTTAGTTTACAAAGACAACTCTGATAAAAATCTCAAATTAGGATACAATATCACTTAAAAATTTTAAATCTAATTAAAATTGGCAAATTTCTTAGGTTTTCCCTGTCGTTTTCCACAACTTTTATTTTGGTTGGTAATTTTACTATAAATAGCGTTATTTTTAAAAATGTTTCAATAATTTAAAAACACATTTTCATGACAATATGTCATCAGATTTATTTATATCATCATATTACCTGATTTTATTATGCGTTTATACTAAACACATTTTCACTTCTGTGAATTTATCAGTTTCAATTACCTCCTTTGATATGATAATTTCAAACCATGCAAAATGTCAATCATTATGGGTGGCAGAATATAAGCATACTTGAAGAATAGATTTTAACCTTGGATACTGTAGCAAGTGCCAAAATCAGATGGGTGATGAATTCCATTATTTATTTCAGTGCCCATTTCTCGAAAATAAACGCAAAGTGTACCTTAGGAGATATTTTTAACAAAGGCCAAATATATTTAAAATGGATCAGTTATTTAACACACAAAATAGAACAGAATTTTAAAACCTCTGTAAGTTTATTAAAATAATTTTGCATGAAATATAACATTCAAATATCATACACATATGTAAACATATTTTGTGTATGTGTTATATGAATGTTTACTGAGAAATGTAAAACAAAATCCATTGTATTAATTTGACCTTCAGATATATTTTGCTATTTACATTATATGTTTTAAATATTATATACCAGATTGTATATCACTTTAATAATTGTTAAGTTTTTTTTATAAATTATTATATACCAGATTGTATTTCACTTATTTAGTATGTTTTGCTAGCGTGTACCTCCTTTGAAAATTGTTAAATTCCTTAAAACCTCATTTTGTCGTTTAACTGACATGAGTGATTAAAAGTGTTTTGACTTGACTTTCTTGTGGGGATACTGATGATATGTACATTGTGTACTTTGTCTGTCTCTTGCATGGTTGGCTAAGCGCTGTAGCCATATTTGTATGGCTTTAGGGTTATTCATACATTTTATGAATTTGCTAAACAAAACAGAGAAACAGAACGTGCCACCCTTAACAAGTTCCCGAAAAAAATCGAGCAATTTTAAAATGCTTGTTACCAGTTTATCGTTAGAAATTTTGCAGTTTTGAATGTGTCTATTTGTTTAAGCGCGTAATTGGGCAACGTTTATTATGCGATAATCGAATATTATTATTTTGCTTTTATTTACAGTTTGCCTGTTTGGATCTATGAACGGTAAGTAACCTTTGGCGACTTTTTATTATGTCTTCCTCCTTTTACTAATTCCGATACTTGTTATATTGTACAACTAATTAATATTCTGTTACAGGCATTGTTCAATTCCCTCTGTTGTATCTTGTATTCATACAATAGATAAATATGTTTATTACCAAATTGATAAATATTGATACGAACGCTCTTTTATTCGATCACCACAGAATGATCGCAAGACAAATAGGAGATCAGGTACACGACAATAAGTGTGCACATTAATCATATTGAATAATGAAAAACGGAAATTCAAGCTTTACAGCTTCATAGTCGGAACAAACATTTAATTGTTTCTACAAACTTCTGTGTTTTAACAGAAATAAAACAAAATGTCGAAAATTACACCATGAACACAATAGGACGTGAATAACGTTCGATATGTCATCTGGTTCAAAAACTTTAACATATAATGTACAAATAAAAATGCCCAATTCATCTTTTAAAAAAGTACAACATATTAATCTGGAGGATTATAATTGATATGAGGAAAACTTCGAATAATATACAAAATGGGGCGCGTCACGGGAAAAGGTATCTTCGGACAGTTGACGTCAATCTTTGAAATGACGTCATAAATTTAAGCAGACTACATTATTTAATATGCATTTCGCGGTAAAAATACCATTTTATTGTCAAAATGTGTAACGAAATCACATTTTAGTTATAAAAATTTGATTTATAGTTGTAAGTTCTTTCTAAATTTAGTAAAAACTTAAATTTCAATTAAAATGACCGAAGGTACCTTTTCCCGTGATGTGCCCCAAATATTAAACACGAAGATATTTAAGTGAAATTCTACCAGTTATCGTACTGCAGCACACATTTTCTTGATCAAATTGCTTGGTGAAATATATCGTCAAAAATAAACATAGGGTGGCTGATTATTTGACTGCAAGTGTTCTTTTTGTGAATATTCAGTCGCAAATAATCAAATCGCACTTTGTGTCTTACGCTTAAATCTTCATAAACATTAAAGGGGTAGGTTCACGAAGGGTCAAAAATGGCCTAATAATATTTTTTTATAATTTTGTGTGTATTAGAACTATAAACCTTATCTCAACAGAAAATGTACAAATTGAAGTGCTGCTCTCACAAAGTTCACCAAAATCTTCATAAAATGAAATTCGGAATCTAAATCACGGCCGTTACAAAAATGCCTTACGCTATCCTGTCTCACCAGATCTTCGTTATTCTATAAATAGAATTTCACAATTTCGTTTAGTGGTTTATTGGAGTCTTTTAAATTATAATTATACCTAAAAATTCAAGTACTAAATTCTCCACCAGTATATCACCATTTTCACCCGATTATCAAAATCGCGATCGATTTCTATTTCCCTTAGCGACCAAGTGAAAAGGGTATCAAAATTGCTAACTAGCGGTCATTTTCAAGACAGTTTTGGTTTAATCTATATATCGCCCTAACATCGTTCGATAAGTCTTGTTGATTAATTTTATTTTATAATTATTATTTCAAAAAATGCAGGAACACGGTAAATTTGTTGTACGTTGATTTAACTATATTCGTTTATTACATCACGCAAAGCAAAGTAATAAATGCAGTTATCAAAGCACACAATCAACAAACGAAATAAATAAATGTGTTATTTTAACGTATTTGTTACACGACATTAAATTATGTATTTTGCTTTTCGAACTTTTTACCTTAACCCACGATTGTAAGAGTTTAATCTTACCAAGAGTGTAGTAGGGTTGCTCAAACCCTTTTTTTGAGCAGTAATATTTAATTTTTATAGGGACTGTTTGGCCAAAACATTTGAAATTATCAAGTAACTACCCCAAGGCTGCCTTAGACAAAACCACTTTCTGGAAATCTTGCATATTACCATAGGACGTAAATTTAGAATTCCGAACATGCATAAGTTCATCATTGATGTTGTTTTTCGATTTTTCAATTTGCAGGCTTAAATCAATGCCCCGATCTGATTACCGGTCCTCAGATGGTCTTGTCGGAGACCAGTGGTTGGGTCGGAGATCGACCTGTACAAGTCACGTGCTCCCAAGGTTACGTGCTAGATACAATGACATTGCAGAAGAATATCTCGTGCATGGCAAATCCAACGGGAGCAGCTTGGAGTGACACGCTAGGAAAATGTCAAAGTATGTTCAGGTTGCTGTTTTTGGAATGGAATATTTTCTTCGTTCCTGAGAGTCACATGGTCGCTATTTTTGATACCTTAAGCCTTTGTTAATTTTGTCTATCAATAAAACATTTTTAATGAAAAGTAAATACAATTGTGATTTGCATTAATTTCAAGAAAGATGCACATTCTTCAACACAATACTAAGATTTACTATTTCTTTGTTGATATGTATCTCGAAATAACAAAAATTGCACCATACAGTTCAACGTTCATTGGCCAGCAAAAAGTAAAAATACAATGTGATATACCGATCATATCTATACTCTGCACGGCCATCAAACAGATGTGACAATTTAATCAATGTGCTCAAGAAGTATATCAAAATAACATGATAACATGAAGATCGAATGAAAATGATGTGAACATGATTAAAATCCTCTTAGCAAGTACTTTTTGCTTACAAAATCGGCTACAAGATGTCGGATCATAGATAGTTAAAGTAACGCTTTGTCACGTGACGGGATTCTCTTCCAGACCACTTGTCAAAAAGAGATTTCCTTTGTCAGTAATAGAGAGATGCGAATCTGTGTAATTTATAGGTCTTTGGCATAAACAATGTGCCACCGGAGATTTAAACCAGGTTCTAGGGTGCACCAGCCTCACACTTGCCCCAGCAGGTTCCCCTCATATGAAAAACACAAGTACAAGTTGTCTTGTTAAATTAGCACCAACCCACCCATCAACTCGACAAAGTTGCATGCAAAAACACAATACCATACAAAACATAAGACGCTTATAGCATTGCCAAGCAAAATGGTGGGTACTCAATGACCTGTACTTCTGGAGAGGGTATTAATTTTATAAAATGAGATAAAAACTATTAATTAAAGAACAGAATCCAAAACTTGATTTTTTAATTAGGCTTTACTTTAAATTTCTTAACAAATCAAAGGATATATCAGGAAATACCCCATAGCTGAAGCTCTATCAGTTAATGGTTAATCGTGTTGAAATATAATTGTCTATTGCGTGATTGTCCGATACTGTACGGGTAGGCCGAAACATTTCAGACATGAACATTTTACCGATTTTTTATTTCTACATTTAAAACAAACGGAATTAACTTAAGATGCTTTAATTTAATAAAATTTAGATTTCGTTTAAAGAAATCTTATTAATGTATCTGAGACTGAACAATATTGTTAAATTTTGAAAGCTTTTAAATCCACTCGCTTGCAATAGTGATTCTTGGATGTAACGAGAGTTTGTAACTGTTACAAAATTGAAATGTACTTCTAGTTTGTAATTAATTTTTCTAATAAATCAAAAAGCTCACACTAGATTTTACTTAAGCATGCTGAAAGGTTAAAGACCGGTGGGCAAAATATTATCTGATTTCTTTTTCATTCAAAAAATACCAAGAGACTTGTCGGGAAATTGTTTGTTTGGAAAAATACCAATCTATAACTATTTTATATCACTATAAAATAGATCTTAATTACAATTGGTTGAGTTAATAACATTCAACATATAACATTTATCGCTAGACAAGTCAAACAATGCAGGTTATTAAAGTGTACCTTTGACAATTCTTTAGGGATGTTTTATTTTTCTGAGAAGCAATTAACGTAACAAATGCTTCACTTGAATCGGGTATACTGTTGTAAGGCTAAGCTCGATCGACTGGTAAATTAATGTATACGACATAAAATATGCAAGTATTTTAATGTTTATCTTTTGAGTTTTGAGGCAATACCATATACTAAATTAAGGTTAGATACCAATCTCAAATTAATTCCAGCTTTCCGTTGGGAAGTTTAGGGTTAAGGCTGAATCTTAATCATTCAGATATTCAAAGTTTTGAGTTTTATAACCTCCGTTCATCTGGTGCTCAAAATTAAAATGTCAAAGATCAAGACCAATGTCCTATAAAAGAGACAGCTATCTGTTACATGTAAGGTAATATCAATTTATCGTTAGAGTTTTGGCAGTTAACAAACCTGTGGGAACTGAACGTAGCAAATATCTAGCTTTCTAATCAAGGCAATTTCACACCTAACCCGACCTAAAGCCCAAATGTTCGGTCTTTGTTCATTCGTTACAATAATATCAAAATATGTCACTTCTTATTTATAGAAAGTCTTTTTTACAAAAAGAAATCTGCGTTAGCGGTTTTATATATTGGAAATATCTTTTTATAATTTGAATTCTCGATATATTTTAATTTGGTGATTATTTTTAATTGAACATGTCTGATTGGTTAATTATAGTAATATTTCATTGATTAAGGAAATAATATTGTAATTTCACATTGATTTTTTTTTTCAAGAAACGTTTCAAAGAATTGAACAGTAATACAACAGTATCATTAATTTGAAACTACCTTAGTTCCCTTTTCATCTATTTCCATACTTTTACTAAAACAACTTTAAGTACAATGGCACAATGGAACTTTAAACAACGAAAGTTTCATAATCACGGGTGACCAAGTCCCAAGGTTATAAAACTGAGTATGGAAATCAGTCTCAAATCTCAAGCATCTGATTGGCTTAAATGGCGACTGGTGAAACCAGTCTCAATTTCAAGCATCTGATTGGCTGAAATGGCGACTTGTTTCCAATCTCAGTTTTATACCTTCAGTCCCGCTTTCAAGTCGGTCCAGACTAGACCTTATCGGCTAACCAGAAACACCACCGCATTACCATGCATTTCAGACACCTTAAGTTTTATTGCAAATCAATTCCTAAATGAGTATTTTCATCATTCTTTTACGACGTTAATTAATAAGCTGTCAGGTTACGCAAAATTCGCAGTTATTATTGTGTCTGACATGCATTTTACAAGGGGTCCAATGGCCGAACTTGAAAAACAATTAAGGTATTGCGCCTTTCGCCATTGCTTTGCCATAGACAAAAAACAAAAATATGAAAATCTCTCAGACGACAAAAATGCAGTTCCGTGAAACTTTTCAGAAACAAATGTTATTAATATAATTATGTTTACTTTACATACGCTAAGAATAGTAAGAACAGTAAAGTAAATAGTTAGACCAAAAAAAAAAACCCCTAAAATTCTATTTGCAATTTATCACAAAAACATTGTGAATTTTAGGGATTTGTAAACGTTAACGTAAAAGTAAACCCGACTCTGTATGCCTATAAAATAAAAACAAAGTAATGCAAAGATGCATTCCTTTGTTTGTTATATACTAAGCATACTTGTATACGTGTATGCATACATAATTACTTGTACTTGTTAAGTACTAGGAATATAAGTTCAAACGTTATATATATGAGATGTGACTTTTGAAAGCAATCCACGTGCATTTGATTTATATTACGTTACATTGGTAAATCCCAGCTTTGGTCATAGGCATTCGCGATCTTGCAATAGTGGCCAGTGTACTCTCAAATCAGACTGGATGCAATGGGTAAAGAATAAGCAGTTTCTTTTATAAAGAAGCACGCTTTACATGATGTTGTTTTTCCAGGGAAGCAATGCCTTCATGCAACGACACTATTGGGTTCCAGTATGCAACTGTCAGGGGGAAATCATTCTCAACAATATTACTACGGTGATAACGTGACGCTTTTGTGTGATGAGGGATACGCATTTCACGTCAACGTAACAGCAGACGTAGGAAGTCGTGTCGTTACAGAAAAGATTGTCCATTGCAAAGATGAAGAAAATGCAACTATGGGGATCTGGGAAGATTTTGGCAACTGTTCAAGTAACAATAATTGAAATTGTATTAATCCTTTCTATATTCTCAGATCTCCTGTCAAAATTCTATTCTGATTAGTTCCGCCTATTGTTTTCACGTTTAGGGCAAAACCATTCTTTTATCTGGCGACCAAACGCCGCTGAACATGGAACGATATTAATCTGAAATACCGCAATGAAGGCTCCATGTTTACCGCCCTATGACTACCATCGTTTGGAATGGATCAAAATTGTACCGTTTATTGTTGTAAATATTGAATTACGATCAACCCTGGACTAGGCGGCGTGGGCAGTAATGCATTTCTATTCTTGCAATGTTCCCCTTTCATCTATTTCAATTCCTTAGCTGTTTAAAATATTTTGAACTACAGGCTGCAGGGCTGTAGGCTGGCTTTTAAAATCGAATGGAAAATGCTACAAAATATGGCAACAATAATTTTCAATTAACTGAGTGAAAGATAATTCAGTAACATTCTGTATGGCATCATAATACCTATATCTTTGCACTTGTTTTAGACAAGATCCCCACTGCTGTCGAAAGATTGTACATTGTATTTAAAGCACTGTCAAATGTCTAACATCTTTAACTTTCAGATTTCAGTCATAAACAAATTATTTTTGCTAGTCACCGACGACACTTTTAATATATATTGAATAATAACTTTGTCAAAATGTTTTTATATATGGCGATAAATCACCGTTACTTTTATGGCGAACTTTCGCCATGGCGTATTTTTGCAAAATGTAATATGACGTAAAAATTAAACAACATTATGTGCATCTATCTAATGCAAATATCAAACATTATGGTTAAAATGTTTACGTTTCATGAAACGCAATCCATCAAAACTCGCAATCATAACGATATCAAACTTTTATTATTGTATATTATTCGCGAAATTTAGTCGCAGCAAAATTAAATAATCTCATATATGTTGGGGTTGTTTATGTTGGTTTATTTTGTTTTTCGCGTTAAGTTCCTGTTATTTCTTATTTCGGAGAACGCTTTGTAACACATATCGTACTGGGATTTAACGCGTTTTCGTGAATATGATTGGTTTTAATTTCAGTGATTACTTGTGGTACACCACCCACGATATCTGGTTCAGTGAGGTTTCACAGCGACCTGACATACAACTCCACCGTGCTGTACCAATGCTTATCGGGGCTCGGATTTTATTCCAACGTGTTCCACATGACTTTCTTGTGCAATGGTTCAGCCGAATGGGCTGCCGTTGGCTTCCAAAACGCCGATCTGGTGTCAATGTTTTGCGGTCGTAAGTTTAATTCATTTCTTTGAAATACAGTCATCGTCCAAGTTAAAACCTTCATTTTAAGATCTTTAATAATATGAATATGAAGATTCATATAACCACTTTGGATATAATTCTTGTTTAATGAAATAAATTATTTAAACGAAGTGGTATACATTATAAATGTATAGCGTTTGGAATTCAAATAATTTTCTTTGTTTGAAATAATAAAAAGTGGAATACTTATATCAGGAATCGCCATACATACAAAACACAGCCTCCCGATGCAGCGAAAATGCAGAGAGGTGGAGAGAGAGAGAGAGAGAGAGAGAGAGAGAGAGAGAGAGAGAGAGAGAGAGAGAGAGAGAGAGAGAGAGTAGAGAGAGAGAGAGAGAGCAATTTTGTAATAAGTATGCCAATTCAAATAAGACGCCACAAACAATCAACGAAAAAGAGAACATTAGGGGATACCGCATTGGAACGGTCAGTGGCAAAACAAATTAATTGCCACTGGGGGTTCAAACCAGATTCTAGGGTGCACCAACCTCATAATTGCCCCAACAGGTTCTCATTTCACAAAACAAGCATAAGTTGTCCTAGTGAAATAACTCCTATATTTAAAAAAGTCAACTAGACGTCAAGGAACTCGATTAGCAGAAGCTAATAGAATTAGCATTGGATTTCCATTAATAACAGACATGCATAGATGCAGACAGTGCAATCATTGTCAGATTTCTCTTAAATGACGAATGGAATAAACAGACCAGATAGAAATTCATTAGTTTATATATAATTCACTTTTAGATAGTTTATCGATCTATTTATACCAATATCAATATTCTTGCAGAACTCCGGAAGTACGTTGGGTGTCTTTCTTCCGGAAGTCTACTACCAGAAACGGAAACGGAAGTCATTAATAACGGTGTGCTCTTCTGTCAGGACTATTGTCAAACGCTTAATAAAAGGTGATTGAAAATGAATGCTGACAAGTTCTAATAGCCTGAATATTTGTACTTTATTTCAGTATCCTTTCGATCATTATCGAGGCTATGGAAGCACACGTATTCAGAATGGAATTTAATACTTGTAAGAGTACCAAGCTAAATTATGTAAATTTAAGTTTCACCCGACATGTTAATGTCCTAAATGGAGGAGTTAAAAAGCATTAATCATCTTAAAATGCAAAATCCAACCAGTCTGAGAGTAAATAAACGCATGATAAGACCGTGTCATTTGTTTCGGCAAGAGCTAAACTTTTCAAAGAAAACTCACATGTCAACCTATTCATAGAATAAAATAAACCCAAGTAGTACCGGTCTATAAGATTCTATGCAGATGTTTTCGCCGCCGGACTCGGATCACAAAATGCAGTCTACTAATGCACAGATCAACTCTTTTATGAAGCTCTTAAATGTTACACTTTTTTAAGTAAATATTTTTTCTTTAAAATATTTAAATCTGGCGTCACAAAACTGTAATAATAATAATAATAAATGTTACGCAATCTTTAACATATTTAAGTCTGTTGTCACAAACCTGTAATAATAAAAATAAAATCACATAGGCATTTAAACATATTTGTTGAATTCAACTGCTTGTAATGCCCATTAAATATTTGCTGCAGGTTCGCTGGAGTACATAATGGAACGTGTTCGTGTGGCGTTAAGCTTCATGACGGCTATGTGAAAAAGGTGGATACCGAATGTGATATGCACTGTCCGGGCTACGATGGTACGAGTGCGGACCAACAGGTGTACTGCGGGGGTAACGGTGGACAGATAGCCGTGTATGTAACATTAGGTTAGTATTAAAGACACGTAACACAAACACGTCATATGTTGTTGTTGTAGTAGTGATGTAAAACAACGCAGGTTGATATCCATATTTAATAAGTCATCGGCGTGTTTTAGTGTTATGATGTCATTCTGATGTTCGGAAGAAGTAATACACAACGTTTATGTTATTGCATAAGGACAATTAAAGGATTAAAAATGCGACATGGGTTGCATAATTGGTGCCCATAAGGACGCCTTTTACTTTTTGACACAATGAGCTGTCAATAAGATGATTTCTTTGCTTTTCCATTAACGTTCCGAAAACGTTGTAATATTACTTTTTACTAGTTTTTTAAAGCAAAAAAGCAATGAGAGACTTTTTAAAACTTGAAACAATAAATTATTTCGTCCGAGTTTCACCAACTTGTATCAATTCAAATGTTTGTTTTTATTTATTTCATAGATTAATATACACAATACATTTTCGATTTTAAAGCAGTGGAATAATTTTCAGTTTAAAACTCATCTGATCAACTGAATTTAACATAAATATTTAAAACTCATTTGATCAACTACATTTAACATAAATGGATGATTTTTGTTGTTGTTTAATAGAATTATGAACTAATACTACATGTATATGACTTATATCATTTAAAGATGGATGTTACGATTCGGTTACACTTTCTACGGAACCGCACGAAATTGTGACGTCAGACGTTGAGATTACGTGTAAAGAACGATGTCGGGGAAAAGATTTCTCTCACGCGGCCTTGCAACAGGACGATAGATGCTTCTGCTTAAATACAACAGCCATATCTGCCATTGAAACAAATGAAAAACTCTGCATGAATAGAACATTTTATAACGTCACACTTATACATGATTTAGGTAAGTAATATGTAGTTTTGATATAAAAGCTGCCTGTTCACAGTTCAATGTTTATGTGAAATAGTTCAATGCCCCACATGTTGTATATATTAATTGCATTGATGCCAGTAAATGACTGATCATGAGCGAATTTTGCCGAAATTTTGAACAAATCATAATATTTGGAGCCTGTTGTGAGAGATACTTAGTAAAGCTATAACAACTTCCAGAAATCGGCTTAAAATATATTCCTTCGTACGTTTTCTATGTAATGTACTTTACTTGGTTTACAGGTCAAAATTATCAGCTTTTGTTTTTGAAAACACACAACATTTTTTCGTCCTCATACTCCTCATACGTGACCATGCACCACCTTCAATTATTGTAAAATCATTATAATTATAAAAAAATAAAAGTTAATGGAACAAGGTCATGGCAAAACGTGTATTTTGTGATATTTTTTACGTTTTACCTTTAAAAACGGCGAAAAGCTAACCATTATCGCAACACGATGTGATGTGAATAAAAACACAGCACAACATGTTGTTAATTAAAATTAAAAAAAAAACTATTTATAACCTCCCATGCTGACCAGCGCTAACTCAGGTGAAGTGGAAAACCTGCAGCGAGCTGTACGAGGCTGGAATCAGGATGAACGGTGACTATTACATGACTAATCCCAACAGGAAAGAGACCTGCTTCTTCAAAGGTATCATCTTTATTATCACAAACAAGTATATGCTGTTAATTCATTAATATTCGACGGTACTAAACTTCGTGGATTTCTAAACTTCGTGGATTTCTAAACTTCGTGGATTTCTAAACTTCGTGGATTTCTAAACTTCGTGGATTTCTGGATTTCTAAACTTCGTGGATTTCTAAACTTCGTGGATTTCTAAACTTCGTAGATTTCCTAACTTCGTAGATTTCTAAACTTCGTAGATTTCTAAACTTCGTAGATTTCTAAACTTCGTCGTTTTATAAACTTCGTGGCTTTCGTGGGCAGATGTATGCACGCATACAAAAAGTAAAATAAATACTCGTAAACAATAACTCCAATTTGTGTTTAAAAAGTTACGTTTCTTATTTCTTTAAGTATATTATTTTATAGTAAAAAATTAGAAACGCAACTTTTTTAAAACACAAAATATATTTCGTGTTTAAAGAAGTTGCGTTTCTAATTTCTTTAAGTATATATAATTTGAAATAATTCAAATAGACCTTTTTCTCACAACTTAAAATTATGGTATTCCTATAAAGTTTTTCTTTAAAGTGTTTAATCAATATTACCGCTTAATGTTTAATTATCATCGTCTCTGCCTATGACGTCATTGAAAGGATTGACATCAGCTGTCCTTGGGGAACCCCATTTTGAGTGTAACGAGTTGCTTTCTTCGAATGTTCTTTCATTTTGTGTGTCGAGAGGTTTGCTATTTCAAAGCTGGTTCTGATCAAGAGGGGGGTTCATTTGGGGTTGCTCGAAGCCCCTTTTCGGGTATTAATATTTAATTTTCAGTTTCAGAGTGTTTGTGGAGAAAGTTCGAAATTATTAAACTAACCCGAAGGACTGCCAAACACACATTTCTTGCATATTGCATATGACTGTGTTAATTAATTGTCTTATGGTGTGAATATTATTAAGAAGTATTCATATTTTTAGACGGCACAATATGTGAAGAAGGTTGGATCGGATTCAACAATTACTGTTACCACTTCTACAATGGTTCAACCCTCGACTTCGAAGAAGCCAGAGACCACTGCCTAAGCCTAGATGCCGATCTTGTATCCATCACATCAGAGTCTGAGTTTGATTTTCTAAAGGAAACCAGAAAAAGTATGATAACTCACAAAACAAATAATTTGTAATACATAAATAATATTAAATGACAAGCACTTATTCAAATTATCAGTTATCATAAAAACATTCAAATGAAATTAAAATAACATAGGTTTGTTTGAAATCAATTTTGCAGTATCAAGCATTTAGCACAAAACAGTGATAATGTAATAATGAGAACTATTGCAACTGTCCATATATATGTTAGTAGGAAAATTGGCCTTGTTGTCCAAATTTTTAACACATGTGCATCTATATTGTGTATTAATTGAGCAATTGTATCTTGGTACTGAACAAATGTTTGATGATGCGCCCTTGACATTACCGCTTTTCAACAGGCCTTTGTCGCCAGGTTCCCTTGGCATCAACCTTAGAGCTGATTCCTTACTTGTCTCAGACAAGTAAACAGTATTTTATTCAATGGACACCAATCCTATTTTAAATTTGAATTGTGTGCAGTGTTTAGTGATCTGTGGGCTGATGAGACGGAACCCGACTGGTGGCTAGGCCTAGTGGATATAAAGAACACATCTTTGTACACGTGGGTGGACGGCAGTATGAGGACGCTTTCGGCGTTCCAAGAAGAACCAAGGGATATCAACAAATGGTGTGCAGGAGACAGGAGCAAGTCGCAATATTTCTGGCTCGAGATGGATTGCAGCTCTTCCAAAAATGTAATGTGCAAGAAACCCAAAGGTAGGCAAGACGATTTATTCGTTGTTTATGGAACGCTTAAACTGTCTTATGTTAAGAAAAAATATTATGCTCGGTCAACGTTCATTCTATTCAGTTATGATAACATTCTGTCTTGTGCGTAATACATTATGTCCAACCATGAAAATATACTTTTGAGTAGAGCCATCATCATGTTAAATCGAAGCAATATATTACTGAGTGATTCTTTCATTATTCTAAGTTATTACGACATGCTGTCGGGTGGCACAATTATTATGTTCAGTTTTGTTATTATTCTGTCTTGTGCTGTACTCATTATGTTCAGCCATAAAATTATACTGTTTAGTAGAACAATCACTATGTTTAGTCGGAGCAGTCTATTACTGAGTGATTCTTTCATTGTGTTCAGTTGCAATGACGTGTTGTTGGGTAGTAGAAGTATCCTGTTCATTTACGATAATCTTCTGTCAAGTGAGTAATTCATTATGTTTAGTTATGAAAATATACTGTTGAGTAGTTTCATCATTATGTTGAGTCGAAGCAGTTTATTACGGAATTATTCGTTCATATTGTTCAGTTGCAATGACATGCTGTTGGGTGGCACAATTATTATGTTCAGTCTAGTGTGTAATTTATTATGTTCAATCGTGAAAATATACTGTTTGGTAGTTTCAACATTATGTTAAGTAGAAGCAGTGTATTACTAAACATAATGTTGAAACTACTCAGCAGTTTATTTTTGTAACTGAAAATAAATAATTACTCACTAGACAGAACATTATCATAACTGAGCGAGATACTTCTACCACCCAACAGCATGTCGTTGCAACTGAACATAATGGAATAATCACTCAGTAATACACTGTTCCGACTAAACATAATGTTGAAACTACTCAGCAGTTTATTTTTGTAACTGAACATAAATAATTACTCACTAGACAGAACATTATCATAACTGAGCGAGATACTTCTACCACCCAACAGCATGTCGTTGCAACTGAACATAATGGAATAATCACTCAGTAATACACTGTTCCGACTAAACATAATGTTGAAACTAATCAGCAGTTTATTTTTGTAACTGAAAATAAATAATTACTCACTAGACAGAACATTATCATAACTGAGCGAGATACTTCTACCACCCAACAGCATGTCGTTGCAACTGAACATAATGGAATAATCACTCAGTAATACACTGTTCCGACTAAACATAATGTTGAAACTACTCAGCAGTTTATTTTTGTAACTGAACATAAATAATTACTCACAAGACAGAACATTATCATAACTGAACTTGATACTTCTACCACTCAACAGCATACCATTCCAACTGAACACAATGAAATAATGACTCAGTTATACACTGCTTCGACTAAACATAATTTTAAACCTACTCAACAGTATACCTTCATGACTGTACATAAAGAATTACTTACTAGACAGAATATTATCATAACTGGACATGATACTTCTACCACCCAACAGCATGTCATTGCAACTGAACATAATAAAAAAATAATCACTCAGTAATACACTGTTCCGACTAAACATAATGTTGAAACTACTCAACAGCATATTTTCATGACTGAACATAAAGAATTACTCACTAGACAGAACATTATTTTAACTGAACAAGATACTTCTACCACCCAACAGCATGTCATTGCAACTGAACATAATGAAATAATCACTCAACACGACACTGCTTCGATTAAACATAATGTTGAAACTACTCAACAGTATATTTTCATGACTGAACATAAAGACTTACCAACTAGACAGAATATTATCATAGCAGAACATGATATTTCTACCACCCAACAGCATGTCATTGCCACTGAACATAACGAAATAATCACTCAGTAATACACTGGTTCACTTAAAACACAGCACCCAACAACACGTTCTTTTGACACTTGAAAATATTAACATCACATAACATGACATTTCATTTACAGGTCACATTAGAATTATCACACGGCATATCGTTTCTAGGACTCAACAGAATGACAGTTAATCGAGCATTGTAGTTTTCTTAACATAAGACAGTTTAGGCGTTCCATAGTTGTTGGTCGGTTTTATGGGTACATTGAAACCAGCATTATTTCACATTTTAAAACATGACACACTTCAAAATTATCGTTGGGTGTTTTCCTTCCTTTCAATCAAGTGGGCTGATGCCTACTTTTAAGCACACGTGTGATATGTACAGTGCCCAAGGTTATAAAACTGAGCATGGAAACCAGTCTCAAATCTCAAGCATCTGATTGGCTGAAATGGCGACCAGTCGCCATTTCAGCCAATCAGATCCTTGAGATTTGAGACTGGTTTCCAAACTCAGTTTTATAACCTTCAGCCCAGTTTTCAATTGCTTGACAAAATGACATTATTACGAATTATTTAATGTACGATTTTCCAAAAAAATAATTGGAAATAAGGAACTTGTGAAACTATTTTTATACGTTAATTTCTTTTTGTAACATAATAATTTTATATGTAATCTTACTAATATAACGAGGATCACAAAGGCAGATAGCTTTATCCTTTATACCGAATGTAAATAATCTAACTAAACTGGTGATGTACCTATAAATGCGAGTTATCATGTTACTTCTACTTTCAATTTAGCACCTCAGCTACCACTTACGAGTAATAAAACCTCTATTGCTTTCATATCGACATATTAATTATCTTTCGTCGGTTATGAATATAACAAATTAAATGTTTGTCAACAGTATGGCGATCATTCCTGGTTTGTGAAAAGCAGAATATTCACATTCGTTGTATTAATAACATGATTTCCATCGTTTCTTAACCGCGATATTAATTGAACGACGATTCGCTGATGACAAACAATACTTCTTCTAACTAATTTTATTGAAATACAACGAAACATTTACGTATATATTAATATCTCTTTCACTTACTAAAATCGTAGTCAAATATGTCATTTGCACGATGGGTGTATGAACCTCCAGTGGAGAATTGTTTTGCAACTTACGGTTCCAAGGAGGTAACCCCTCAGGTCTTATTTTTGTTAATTGTTTGTGGTGTCTGTTTTGAAATTGGTCATTTTATTAACCATGCTCTCCCTTTCTCTCATCTTCTCTGCTGTGTGCGTGGGGGCTGTTTCTCATGAATGTGGCAAATCCTGATATGCGTTATGCTTATTTCACTTTTTTAATTTCCAAAACGTTCTATTGATCGAAATTTAAAAGTGTTTATTTATAAGAGCGCAATAATTTTAGGTACAAATGTTTTTGTTTATGAAACGAACACTTAATGTAAATGCAAGTAAAAAGTTATTTAATCGAAACTGTACAGAATTTAATGTTTTGGAACATTAAATATATTTTATTTTAAACACATCTTATTTTGTAGATTATCTATTGCATGCATTGGTTATTTAGATATCTTACTTATCATTTGAAATTTACAGTAGCGCTATTTGTGCAGTGTGGCGGCCGTAAAAATCTCCCCGTACATATAGTCAGTACTGTTATCAGTAAAATAACCCGTTACCGATGTCTTGCAGTGATCGTAACGTATATCAGGGCTATCCGATCAACCTTTTATGGGGTTGTCCCTGTTAGCTCAGTTGGTTGCGTCGCGGGGATTGCAGGGCTAGGCGCTGTCGCCGTGACGGTGCGGGTTCGCTCTCAGCTAGAGGCACAATCATTAAAAAGAAAACATGTTTATTTATCGTTTGTGTTTATTATGTTTAAGAATATAATAAAATAATAAATACACGTACTTAGCTGTGTCTTCTGAATAATAAATACACGTCCTTAGCTGTGTCTTCTGGATAATAAATACACGTACTTAGCTGTGTCTTCTGAATAATAAATACACGTCCTTAGCTGTGTCTTCTGAATAATAAATACTCGTACTTAGCTGTGTCTTCTGGATAATAAATACACGTCCTTAGCTGTGTCTTCTGGATAATAAATACACGTCCTTAGCTGTGTCTTCTGGATAATAAATACACGTCCTTAGCTGTGTCTTCTGGATAATAAATACACGTACTTAGCTGTGTCTTCTGAATAATAAATACACGTACTTAGCTGTGTCTTCTGAATAATAAATACACGTCCTTAGCTGTGTCTTCTGAATAATAAATACACGTCCTTAGCTGTGTCTTCTGAATAATAAATACACGTCCTTAGCTGTGTCTTCTGAATAATAAATACACGTCCTTAGCTGTGTCTTCTGAATAATAAATACACGTCCTTAGCTGTGTCTTCTGAATAATAAATACACGTACTTAGCTGTGTCTTCTGAATAATAAATACACGTACTTAGCTGTGTCTTCTGAATAATAAATACACGTACTGAGCTGTGTCTTCTGAATAATAAATACACGTACTGAGCTGTGTCTTCTGAATAATAAATACACGTACTGAGCTGTCTTCTGAATAATAAATACACGTACTGAGCTGTGTCTTCTGAATAATAAATACACGTACTTAGCTGTGTCTTCTGAATAATAAATACACGTACTGAGCTTTAGCTGTGTCTTCTGAATAATAAATACACGTCCTTAGCTATGTCTTCTGAATAATAAATACACGTCCTTTGCTGTGTCTTCTGAATAATAAATACACGTACTTAGCTGTGTCTTCTGAATAATAAATACACGTACTTAGCTGTGTCTTCTGAATAATAAATACACGTACTTAGCTGTGTCTTCTGAATGTGGCAATTCCTTATATGCATAATTCACCTTTTTATCAGTTTTTCACAAATTTTTTCACAAAGGTACAAAATGTAACATATTTTAACAGGCGTTACGCAAAAGTTTCCCTTTGCTATTAGTGCAAACAAATAAGCCATCTTAGAAACAAACATCCAAAATTCTAAAGGGGATAGATTTTACTGGCGACTCAAGATAAACAGTCATGGTGCAGAGACAAAGAACGAAGAACTGCGGTCCATAAAATTACGATTAAAACAGCCAGTCGATACGGAACTACCAATCTGAATTATGCTTTGATTTTATAGCGTTTTAGACACAGCAACACTAATTCAATCAGATAACGGATAACCATTTAACATGGTCCTAATTGCCCTTTGGGTAGAGATAAGCTTATTTGGTATCTGGTGGCCTGGGTACATGTATCCCCCATTCTTTCTGTTTGCATTAAAACTAAAATTAACGTTAAAACACAACCTTGCTACAAATATAGAAAAAAAAGTTAGAATAGAGATTTAAAGTTAAATAATTATGAATAACTAAAAATTATAAAAAATAGAAACAAAAACAAGATAATTGCCTGCAGTGGCAATATATAGGTACAAAACACAATAAACGTCTATTAATTACATGTCAAATTAAAGGTCTTCCTTGAATTAACTTACCCTTAGGACCAACTGTTTTTTCTGTCAGCACTTCGAATAGTAGGTATCGCGATTTACCCTTAAGACGGACTGTTTCTTCTCTGTCGGAAAAAATGAAGGTGCGGCATGTGCAAATATTTCATCCACCATAAAACTTGTTCTAGCAAATGAATACAAATTCTGACCATATAAAGATACTGCAACGTCTGTACAGCGAAGTCCTATCTTCTTCTTCTTTCTTTTAGATGGTCCAAGTTGTGCTAACATAACTGCTTTATCACCCGAAGCTGTCCGCAATCAAGAAACAATGTCAGTCACAAACTGTGTGCAGTTCTGCAAGGGACAACAGAAGGAGTTTGCATTGGTGAACAACAACACGTGTAACTGTGTAAACAGCTTGCCTGCCTACACAGAAGTAGCAAAGTCAGAGTGTAGTACAGAATGTCCAGGAAACAGGTTTCAATACTGCGGGGGAAATCTGAACGCATACGCAGTGTTAAACGGTGGGCGTTACGAAATTAATTACCAATTAACTCTACATACATAAACTAAATTAAAAGAGTTTTACATAAACTAAATTAAAATGGTTTTAAAATTTATTTCATTGACAATATTTTTAGAGCTTTTCTTCTAATATTGGGGCCAGGAAAATACAGACAAAATGTTGTTTTGCAATCAATGATTTTATTTGCATGTGTCGAATTATTTTCTGAAAATGACGCCAGCTTCCGTTTACATAATGAATTCAATTCTGGAAATGGCGTCAACTTCACTTACCTAACGTACTGATTTTATCTTCCCACACACGTTCGCATGACGGGACATTATTTATTTTAAGTGAACCCATAGGCGATTAACAAGAAACTGTTAAATCTTGAATTAGAAGAAAAGGCATAAACAATCATGGATCAAGTTAAAAAGATATGATAACAATCAATGCATTTTAAATCGATTACAGTTTTTTGTCTGACTTATCAATTTCATCGAAATATCTAATTTATTACAGACTGTAATCACTTCTTCCTCTAAATGATTGAAATTGATTATTTCAGTGAGTGAAAAACTTGCTGCGAGATCTTGTGAAGAGCTTCAGCTTATTGGAATAGATAATAGTACGTTTATAATACACCCTGATAATGAGACGGAAAAATTGCAGGAATGCGGAGTTTCAGGTATATAGTTGGATTTCTCTAACAACTCACCAAATGTGTATGTGGCAATTTTACTTTTAAAGAGCATGGCCATTCGCTGTTGTCGCTCGGATTCGCTTACTAGTAGAGGCAATATCATTTTATATTTATATTCTCTGATCCCCAGTCGAATTGTTACTCTGTTAAGGTCCGACAATTGTTTTTTTTTATTTCGTTAAGGTCAAATCCAGTTTTTTTATCTGGAGAATATACTTCGCTGAATATGGAATTGTATTAATCTGCAAATAACACATTGAAAGTTCCATGATCACTGTCATGCTATATGCTAAACCGCGTGGTAAGTAATATTGCCTTTTCATTACTGCCCATGAACAGGCTCAATCAAACCGAGTTTTCAGAGTTCTCTGATTTTTCCGTCATTGTTTAAAATTCAATTTTGAAGAGCATTTTCTCGGTCAACGCTGAGAAATTTAAGTAATATGATCGGTATATTTAAAACATTGGTTAATTGTTGTAATGAAAGGTCAATTCGTTTTATTGTCGTTTATTCAGCTTGTCCTTATTCATGGATTTACCTCAACGACCATTGCTACAAATACATCTTGTACGGTATGACGATAGAAGACGCCATAATTACCTGTGCAAAAGAAGATGCATACATGATAACTGTGGAAACAGAGAACGAAATAAAAGATGTCGTCGCAGCTGCTTCTAACATAAGTAATTATAACGTTTGAAAAGTCAAACAATCTTATTTATAACCGAGCCTGTAACATTTTCATATTTGTCGTGTTCGATGGCTTTCCAAGTTTCCTTTCCATCTTTATCACATATAACACAGAAAAACTAATTTTATGCGTGAATATACTATGTATAATGTTTATTTTTACAAATATTAGACATGATTTGAATTTTGGATTGAAGACATGAAATTAAATCATTGATGACAATTAGCTACGTTTCCGTCATAACACTTACATTTTCATATTTCTCTCTTTCCCCATCATATGACATGTAAAGCAAATTTACGAGACTTTCTATGTTCATAAGTGAAAATATTGAGTGGCGCTCAACCCGGGGCTAGGCGGCGTAGACAGTAATATGATAAACAGGTTAAATCAAAGCGAGCCTGTGATATTCTGATACTTGTTCGGTGGCTTTTAAAGTTTCTTTTTCATCTTTTGTAAACACAGGCTTGTACAGTTCGGTGGAAGTCTGGCGTGTTGGACTAACAGCTCTGTCTTTGAACGGTGGGCTGTACAGATGGTCAAACGGTAAAATAATCCAGCACAGTCTCTGGAACAACAGCGCAATAGGCCTAGCGGGCTCGGTGGTACGAGTTCAAACTTCCAACTACACCATCTGGTCGGCCGCTGATGCAGCTAAAGACATGTCTAAGTTCATCTGCGAGAAGGGAAATGGTACGTATTTGATGTATATGATGACGTCTGATATACAACAAAGAAATAGCAGAGACATAATTGCTAACAAAATATTTCATATAACACTGCTCAGAGGGAAATGGTAGTTATTTGATGTTTTATGACTTATAAAATTTACTTTCATGGTGTAATTACTGAGTTGCGCTCAACCCGGGGCTAGGCGGCGTGGGTAGTAATATGCATTCCCATTACTGCCCATGAACAGACTCAATCAAACCGAGCCTGCAGTATTTTCATATTTGTCGTGTTCGGTGAAACATCTCTCTCTCTCTCTCTCTCTCTCTCTCTCTCTCTCTCTCTCTCTCTCTCTCTCTCTCAGCATTAATAATACATACTTTAGTAGACATGTAAGCAGTTCAGTTTAATGTTGTTTTTTTAGTAATTTCACTGTGGTATGAACTGTAACATGCGAAATTTTTCGTCAGTTAACGCTGGTTCTTGAAAACTAGCAACATCTGAAAATGTAAAACAAAACACAAAAGAATGACGACATGGCCGTGTATCTTAGCTCATTTTTAAATATTCAGTTCTTACATTAAAACAATTGTGTTTCAGATTACCTAGGCTGTAATGAGATTTCAGGAATGCTTTGGGATGTTGCTCTGTACAATTTTGAGCAGATGACCATTCAACAATGTGTAGCATATTGCAAAGCCAACGACAGACCGTTTGCATTTATAAACAGCACAAGCTGCTCGTGCGAAGCTTCCTTGACTACCGATGCACGTGGGGAATGCGTGCACGTATGTGGTGGGCAGGACAATCAAATCTGTGGAGGACCAAATGTCATGTCTGTATATGACGTTGGTATGTAATCATGTCGTTTGCGTTTTAGTACCGTTTGTAGAATCTTACGTTTCTGTGTAAGCACCATGTATTACACAAACATTACACTTGTTCGGGAAATTTATTATTAAAACAATTTTCCTGCACTATTATTTTTGTATGACATGACAATTTATTTCAGATCCTTTATTTCCCATATGCCATATTATATCCTGACGCCAAAGCCTGTGTAAATACAACAGTTGAAATTATCGTCTTCATAACTGCGTTTCCATTGTAACTATGTTAAATGTCAATGAAATCGAAGAATATTTTGTTTCTAACAATGCTAGAAATCTGACGGATCTAAACGTACTTCGTTGATATTTTAACAACACTTCTATTCAGTTGTTATATAGCGTTAAACATTAAAATGTCATTACCCTTATCAAGCCAAGAGGCGATGGATGAAACAGGATTTATTTTGTATTTAAACAGTACTCCTGTTAATACAAGATATAATACTATTATCTTTCCAGAAGTGTACCCGCAATATGCTTCTTCCTGTGCTGATCTGTTTAAAGCCGGAATCTTTCTGTCGGGAACCTATAACATTTCCGGAACGCTCCAAGTCTGCAATTTTACAGGTATCTTAATCAATAACCTGATCCAAAGGTAAATCCTCGAGATTTATTCATGTAAGTTGACTTGATCCGGAACTGTTTGGAACAGCTGCTTTTATTTTTTATCCGGAAAATATAGTTTTTAACATTTTAACATTTAACCGATGATTATTGACGATCCTGAAATACAATCTCTGCCAATTAGCAAACTTACAATTTTCAATCAATAGGCAATAATTTTAATTTTTTTGTTACATTCAGCTGCCATCTTGATAGGCAAACAAACTTATATTTAAGACTCAGTCATTTGCGGCCTATTTATTAATTTTATTTGAACAACAATATATATCTGATGTCTACTTAAAAAATAACATTTCCGAACCTACGGTTGGTTCTCACTCAATAGTTAAATTTTATGGAGCAATCTATTGCTGCTCACTTAATAATTATATTTGAGGCACGCCACGGGATAATGTACTTTTTACTAATTTAGAAAGAATTTTCAAATTTCTATTATTTTCTTATAACTAAGCAGTGATTTTGTTACAGATATTGAGATTAAAATGGTATTTTTACCGCGCATTGCATAATAATTTATCTCGTTTGCTCAACTTTGTGACGTCGTTTCAAGGATTGACGTCAACTGTCCGAAGGTACCTTTTCCCGTGACGCGCCCCATTTTAAAACCATCTGCTGCTGCTTAAAATATTAATTAAAGCTAACCAAAACAGTTTTAAAGAAATTTTAATGCTTGAATGAATTGGTAGATTTCGTACAGTAAGGTTTTATTAACATTGTTTTTTTTTCTTTTATATTACTGCTCTTTAATCTGCAAGTTGTTTTAGTTATGTTAACTGTGTGTATGTTTGTAAATAAAATAGTTTTTTCATACATTATAAACATTGGTCGACCATATTTGACTTGTTATGTAAGATGGAGGCGGATGTGGGTCGGCTGGATGGATCAGTATTGATGGTCACTGCTACAAGCACTTTCCCAAAGCGCAACAGCCGCACTCAGAGACTTGTCGAGAGCATAGTGCCACACAGACATCTTTGTTGAACATCGACGAATATAAAACATTGGTTGATTACATAAGAGGTATGCAGACATGTATCCCGTCATTGGTTTTTGTAAATAATGTATTTTTACACATTTCTTTGGCCGCATAAACATCGCTAAATAAATAAATCAATCAAAGTTTTTAACAATATTTTGTTAGCACATATTTCTAATCATACAAACACCAGATGCTTGTATTCAAGTCCTTATTATGTGTACTTTTTCATTTAATTTGTCTTATTTGTTAAAATATCGTGTATATACACAGTTTCTCGTTTTTAAAAACAAATGCTTGATATATTGGTTAATTTCTCTATAATCGTTGTGCTTTTCAACAGAAAAGCGAATTTAACAACTGTTTTTCAAGGTATTAACTTCCACGGATCACAATCACGCGTGTTTACTGGTATAACGCACGGTAACTACCATCTGGATGTGTTTATCAGCGAAGATGGGTTCCTGACTGACATCTCTTTGCTAACTAGCGAATTGCTGGCATCGGACCTTCACGACTCATTTGGATATATATCATTCAGAATAGACCATAGTCATCCAAATGAGATTGATGGAGGTACTATCTGCAAAGAAAATAAATGTGAGTATATTTATTTTTAATTCACCGTATTTATAATAAGGGTAATATATGTTTTAGATTATAAGTTTATTTTAGGTCTGAGAGGGAACTGTTTTGGGCAGTCCTGCCACGTGAAGCCCGGAACCCCGTCCGATTTATACCACATTAAATGGAACCATTTGATGTCCGTGTTCTTAAAATGTCAAGACCTGTTTGTATATAACAGTAACTATTAACAAAATAAAGATGCACGCGGAAATATGATCGGCGTGAAAGAAAAAAACTTATATTAGAAGCCTTTTTATTATAATGTATGCAATTTCATTTTTGTTTTTGCTGAAATGGAAGGTGAGTTTGTTAATGTTGCATTTCCGGATGTATATAAATTATTTCTTGGTGTCTTTTGTTTACAGATATGATAGGGTGCTTCAACAGACCCTCAGAATTAGCATACACGCTGTCAGACTTTACTTCTGTGGAACTTACACTTTGCCGTCAACTGTGCATAGCAAACGAAAGCGATATCACAATTATTGGGAATGGTTTCTGCGCATGCGCTTCAAACATTCAGCTGTCGTCCTTTATTGCAGCATCTGGAACAAAATGTGACGTACATTGTTCTGTTCATCAGGATCAGTTTTGTGGTGACGGGACAACCATGTGGGCATATCAAACGGGTATTATACAAAACTCACTTTAGATTTAATTGTAATAAGTAACTTAAATAACTTTGTCTGTTCCGAATGTCGGCAGTTCTATTCTGCTATACCATTATTTTAATGAGTGAAAATATAAAATGCCAGAATAATATACAATGCAACTTTGCATATTTTTGGCTTTTTTGATTTGTTGATAATGACATTTACGCATTGAGCAATTTTGATTTTCTTTGTTCCAGGTCAGGTTTTCTCATGCACCCGATATTTAAATTAATTTAAATTCTGATTTAGGTATTGGAGAATTTCCTTATGCGACAAGTTGCACGCATCTGTACAAGACGGGTGTATTTCTAAAAGGCACATACCGACTTAATGCATCTGATCCCAACCAACCATATACTGAATCCCAGTGCGGTTTTGAAGGTATAATTTAGATGAAAGCTGAGTGTGTAGATGTTTAGACTAGACTATTTATCTTTTTATTGTACATAAATTCATTATATTATGTACAACGTATTATGTCCATGTACATAATGGACAGTGAACTGATGAGTCAAATGAACTCTGAAAGCTACCAAACACAACAAATAATCCAAATATTGCCGCTGTCTATGGGCAGTTCTGGATATGCATATTACTGTCCACGCCGCCTAGCCCCGGGTCTGCTGAAGGTATGGAGCATACTCCCTAAGTTGTCTACAAGCAAAGGAGCCTTAAACAACCATTTTGGTTAAGCATTTGCAAAGATTCATGCTCTTTACTTTCACATTTTCACATCATTTATTGTATACTTTTTCCTTCGTTGTTTTAATTTTGAGATAAGATAAATTTCAACAGATTTGCACTGACTTGCACATTCAATACAAAAACGAAACTTTGAGACAATAACGATGCTAGTTACAAAACAGCCTCATAGAAGTATGAAAGCCGAGATACTTGGACGTTTTTCTTTATGAAAATATTATATACAGTTTATTTGGTAATTTACAGAACAGTGGTTTGTTTTAAAATGAGCTAGATGCTTTACCTATGGATAAAACTTCACAATTTTGTGGAGAATTTCTCTCCAATGCTTAGCTTATGTAAGTTTAAACGCAATAATAAAGTACAATCTTATTATTGGTCACTTAATTGTTGGTAACTGTTAATATGATATGAGTTGGAAGACAATTTATTTATGTTCTGTACCAAAATGAAATCGGTAGATTAACACAGCATTAACCATCAAGCTATTTTTTTATCTGCTGAATGTATAATTTTCAGATGAGACAGAATGTCCGGCCACTTGGCTCGGAAGTGCGGGTATTTGCTTCAAGTTCTTCAAAGAACTGCGAACCTTTGAATCAGCCAGAAGTAGCTGCGCAAAACTCGACTCGTTTCTGTTCAATCCTATAGACGACTCAACAATAGCATTCACAAGTGACTTCCAAAATAACTCTCGCTTACTAGACGGTGCAACCATATGGTTGACAGGCATTACACCCATATTCTATAATACTACATACGTGTCTTCAAATGGACATTTAGTGATGTCAGATTATTCCTCCCCAGACAGTTTACCTGAGAGGTATTCGGTCTTTAATACGTTGTTATTGGCGTGGAGAAAGGACACCAACAAGAGACCGTTTATTTGCCAAACTGAGAAAGGTGTGTAAAGAAATAATTAAACCTAAAATGTAACATTTGTGCCAGTCTCTAACAAAATGATCCTAAGGTAAATATTTCATTATTTATATGTTTAGAATAGAACTTTCTTACTTCTCATTAAGATAAGCATTTGTTGAAATAATCTAATTAGGTAAAATTCAAAATGAAATTAACAAGAATTTGTGAAAGTAAGGATAACGGGATAACGATGACTGAGTACCCAACAATTTTTAGAATGCAATAAGGCTCATTTTGTCAGAGACTGGCTGTTTTAAAGTTAACCAAGATTACATGTATAAAAATGTGTTTTCTACAATATTTTTAGCATTTCCAGTTATGAATAGTTTAATTAGAATTTTTTGAAGTATATATTTTATTCTAGCAAAATACATTATATGCAATTTCGAAGACATTTCATAGTTTGACATCAACTTCTTGGAGGCACTATTTCCCAAGAAGGTGTTCACATAATCCATATTATCGTTCTGAAATATTTGATATTTAACTCTTTATAAATAATTTTTTAATCCAAAAATTATAAAACTTAATAATACTAGACCTGATAGAGATTATTATGTCAAATTCTACTCATGTACGCCGACTGTTGATGTAATATGAACAAACAGTCGTAATAAAAGTAATACAATCAGTTATTTAACCAACAGTTAAACCTTAGTAATACCTAAAATTTCAAAGTAAAGTATATAATTTAACATCTTAGGATGTGCCATAAATATTTATCTCATTGGTAATTCGTTATCACAAACAAATTAGTTTTGCGCTAAATCACCGTTTTACTTATGTGTTTTTTTCTCAGGATATTTCGGTTGTAAGAAGGTAACAAGTGCCTCCAATGCAAATTACACAGATTTTACGGGCAATTCCTTAACACAATGCATGTACTGGTGCCATGGTCAGGATTATGCTTTTGCGGCCGTATCTGGACTCAGCTGCCATTGCTTCGCTTCCTCACCCGCCATGACGTCAGCTTATGGCAAATGTGACGTCATATGTGAGGGCGGTAGCTCTCAGATTTGTGGAGGAACAGATAAGGATAATTCTAAGCTTTACACGGTTACTAATATAAGTATGTAAACTATTATAAGTTATTGTCAATAATATAATACCTTCATATATACAATTAATACAGGTTAAAATGATATTGATTTTCACAAGCATTCCATTACACCGATGACAATAAAGAAATATTTACCAATTAGCCAGTTTTAAACATTTTATCTTTTTCTTAAAATTAAGCTCGTATAAGATTTTGTTTCAAAATCTTTTTTGCACGACAAAATATACTTCTTTTTATATTGATATTAAACCTGTACCGTTGAAATAATTTTATTTAAATGATTTATATATCATAATTGATATTGGTCCGATTGTTTAGCGGATATGGAAGGTATGACTGGATCCTGCCAAGATCTCTTTCAGCACGGAGTAACTCGACCAGGCTGGTACAATATCCGTGTCAACCTTACAGCCCCTTACTCAAAAGTGCAGTGTTTTAAAAACCGTACGTAATCTGCTCACATTCATTTATCAAATTACATACATTGCAAATAAATATGTACATCAATTCTTTCTTAAAGGCTTTGAAATATTCCAGTACAGTACCGTTTGCACTATAAAAACAGCGTCTGTAGCAGTTTTAAATTGCAAACATGTTTCTAGTAGGATACCAACTTGTTAAGCATTATAGCCATAATATCCAAATTCCGATTGAAGTATTACAGAGCTGTAATATTACAAAGAGAATTTGTGTTGTTAAATTATGTAAGAGGTAGTTCTTACTTGAAAATTGAAGAAAGCTCCAAAATCTATGTTATCATAAAAATTTTATGTAAATGATCAGAAATGCCGTTGGTGAACAACTGATTGCTTTTCTGGCGAAAGAACATAAACATTTAACTTTTTGATTTTTGTGATGGGTATAAATGTGTGATGTGGCCATCATATTTTCCATCTTACGTTCTTGACATTGTTTTGATTGACTTGTTTCAGCTAACCCACTGGACTACCTAACTGCAAACATTAAGTCGTTATCAGCTTCAACAGAGAAAGTAAAATATGCTGTGGAAAACATCAAGTAGGCAACATGTTCTCTGTCGTGATTTCACATTAACTGGCTGACGCTCCAGTGGCCTTCAATGTACCATTTCTTTCTATTTAAAATATTACAGTAGCGGTGTTTGTGCCGTGTGGCGGCTGTAAAAATTCTCCCCGTATTTTCAATTAGTACTGTTATCGTTTAACAACTTTAAAGGCCGTTTAAGACGATACATATGTTATGTTAATTGGCGAAGCGGCGTGGACAGTAATATGCATTCCCATTACTGCCCATAATGAGCAGCTGAAACTTTCGTCAGTAATAGCGACTACCGCCAATGTGCTCACATCCATGACAGGACTTTGGTTGTCTTGATCCCTACAAAGCGAAAATCTCAATACTATTAATTACATTCGATTTTGTTAATATTGAATTATGTTGAAATACGCGAACAACTTGCAATACAATCATGTTTTACTTGCTCGATGGCGTCCGCATTATTCATTATCTAAGACATAATGTTTACTTATCCAAGGTTACTGTTTCCCTATACAACCGCCTGGAAACCACTAAACGATGTTGTCGGCGAATTCGTCAAGATCATCCTGGACAAGGAATTCCTGATCACCGGTATTATCATTGCAGGTAAGCAATCTATTTTAAACTAAAACTTTTTAAAACAAAACTCACAAAGAAACAAGATTTTTGTTCATAAACCTACAAGTTAATAAAGATCAATTTTAGAGTCTGAACTTTCTTTAATTCTTTTTTTTTCCAAAGAACCGAATTGTTTTGTTAAGTTTGACTTTGACCGGAGCTAGACGGCGTTGGTAGTAATATGCATGTCAATTACTGTGCTAGAACAGGCCCAATCAAAAGGAGCCTGCAATTTTTTTCTAAATCTGTTGTGTTCAGTGGTTTTTAAAGTTCCTTCTCGTCTATTTGATAGAAGTATTTTTGTAAAAGATTCGAAGTTGGGTTAAGCTCTTGAATATTAATTTTTATACAGGTTTGCATACACCCAGCGAACAATCATATGTGAATTCGTACAGTATAAAATACAGAGATATTCTGTCAGGGACGTTGGAAAATTACACCCATAATGGTAGTCATCAGGTAATATTATTCATTATTACCATGTGTCTCAACTAAATCACAGTGTCTACTCGGTTCTTTGTGGTGGAGTGGAAAGATAAACACACCTTTACGATGTCAATTTGTAGTTGTTGCATTTACGATTTTGCTGAAACTGCAAGTGTATGACTGATGCACCTTAGAACCTGTTTTAACCCAACAGTGACAATATGCTCTATTCCTGACCTTTCTAAAGCGTTCTTTTTTGTAAGCTGTAATATCCTTTTTATTGATCAACATACAAACTCACGCTCTGTCTATTGCGCTTGACAATGCTATTAGCTTTTGTGTTCTTTTGCATGCAGCAGCGTCGGTAAGATGTGTAGGTTGGGTACATGTTAAGCTATTTGTTTATTTAGCAGATTTATACGGTAATTGTTGAAATGGTAAACCAATGCAACTTCTACTTGTTTATTTGTAAGACAACCATAAAGGCAAGTGTAAGGTTGGTGCACCCTAGAACCTTGTTTAAATCCCCATAATTTGCAAAATGTTTTGCCAACGAGACCGTTCAAAGGCTATAACACCCTAGGTTCCTATTTTCCTTATATGTTTGTGTACCTTTTGTTAAAGTTTATGAATGATAATCACACGCCCTATTTTCTCTACTTTCTGGCTGTGTGGGAAGGCTCTGGTTTCTGAGTGCTCAGGGAAGGGCACGATAATGTTTAATGAACTTCATGTCCGACCTTTGTAGCTTTTCTAATTATTGTTCATGTGTATATACATGTATAAATACCTGTAAAAAAGAATGGGAAATAAAATATGTTTAAACTAAACTAAACAATTCCTGACATGCATATATTTTACTTTAATAGATATCTAGCGGTTGCAGCGATAGTAAAGTGTTGTGTTTCCATTTCCTCGCCGAGCCATTTGTCACCAATGAGGTTCGATTGTATCCAGAAACATGGCACAACTCTATATCACTACAGGTGGCACTAGCTGGCCAACAATTTGATCAATTTAACCGTATGTTAGCTTTTCTCGTTTAGATATTTTAATTATCTTATCTGCATACTTGTATGCCTGAGATTTAAATAAAGTTTTGTTCTGTTCTGTTCTGTTCTTTTGTCAGTTTTTGTTCATTTAATTGTATAGATGGGCCAAAAGTGTTCAAGAGGCATGAGACATTCAAAGTACTGTTATTGGCTATTGCTTCCCTCCTTCAGCAGACCTATAAAAACAAAGAACGGAGAAGGACGAAACTCAATAGCTCTTCTCTTTTCTACACATTCATAGCAAAACTACTTAATTCTTATTTAACAAACCGGTATCATGTTTGGTAAAGCTTAGTGTGAGGTTGGTGCACCCTAGAACCTGGTTTAAACCCCCAGTGGCAATTCGATTTGCCACTGACCGTTCCAAGGCGGTAACCCCTCGGGTTCTCAATTTTGTTTATTGTTAGTGGTGTCTTTTTTGAAACTGATCATTTTATTAACCATGCTCTCTCCCCCTCTCTTCTTCTTGACTGTGTGGGGAGGCTGTTTTTTTCTGAATGTGGCAATTCCTGATATGCATATTTCACCTTTTTATTAAAGTCCTGAAGATCATAATTGTGTATACAGCAGTTTCTATCGTGTTTGGTGTCATAGACTGATGAGAGAGCGATCTTGCTAGCAAGATTTACAATAGAAAAGTGTTCAGTTCATAGAAATCAATTGGTCAGTGGGCGGTTGTTATCAGGTATAGCAAATGCAGGTTTAAAAATCAACTTGGGTAAGCTCATGGCTATTATATAACAAACATTAAAATTAAGAATTCAAATCCGATCCAGAAGTCATTTTTAATGGATTCTTACAATAAACTGAGTTAAGCAAAATTATTCAAAGTGATGTAGCAGAAACTCGTAATGGCAGACTGCAAAACTACAATGAAAACAGAGTATATTCTACCCTTTATGTCATCTTACGGATCGTCAATTCATGAATTTTATCTAAGCACGATTTTAATTGATGTAAAACAATTTATGTTTCAATAGATAACATGCATATTGAAGGTTTAATTTTAATATCAAATATCATGTATATACCTTAATCCGGATTTCCTACTGCTGAATAGATGTTACCGAATGCAGACTTGAATTCGCTATGCTAATGCTAATACTTACTTAATACAGACCTTATAATAAGCTTTGTTTTAATTAGTTCTTGTTAAGTTCTATAAAATATAAAATGAGACTGTGTTTTAACAGATTCAGAAAAGTACATTGGCTGTGCCCTAGATCCGGAAGAAAAGTTTAGAAACGTTGGTCCTGCCTCCAATATCAGTGACTGCATAACCACGTGTCGCGCAAATCTGTATGCGTTTGCAAGTTTGGGTAAGAAATAAAGCCATAACATTTTTTGAGAAAATAGTGTAAAGATTGGATTTTGTTTTTGTCTTAACATTTTCCTTTCAAGGAGTTGAAATAAAGACCTGTTTTTGTCTTGCACTGAAACAGTGGTTCTGTGCTATTTCGGGGTTGTTAGCCTCGATGTTACGTTTCAGCAATGAAAAGAACACCACAGGTCTTGAAAAAAATGTGTGACCATCGTAATTGGCTCCTACTTCACTTGAGTGTTGTTAATGGGCTACTATCCCTAGTTTCGTTATTGTTTCACTTCCGATCATCCTGCTCCTGGGCCCAAATATTTGAAGTTTGAAGACCAGTCCTAAAGGTTTAGCTTTTGATTGGACTAGTTGAAAGTGCAGCATTCAAAAGATCGAGATTTGAGACCGGTATTTTGGTCTCAGGTTTTTGATCATGGGCCCAGATATCTCAGTCGTTTGAAGATGGTCCTAACATAATATATCAACACATTTGTGTTAAAATAAATTAAAACTGGGTCAAACAGTCTATTTTATTTTTTTGTGCTTTAAAATGTAGATATTTGCATCTATTTTAATTTTTCTTTGTTGTTTTACGGAAAACGCCGGCATATAGTACCTTGCAACTGTTTTAACTTAATTATGGGAATAATATTTTATGATAGTTATTGCTGTTCGCAGTATATTATGGCATTTGATTCTTTGGGCGGGGAGGGGGCATTATAAAAAGGATATATTTTTATTTATTGCTTAAAAGTCTAAAAATACTTTCGCTACGGAAATCTATAGTAAAATGGCTAATTTCTTATATCACAAATGCACAGTGTTGAAGGTCTTACGATGTAAATATTTTATTTAAGGACACGTATTTCGCATAAATATCTGTTTTGATTTGTAGTATTTAAAATCTTTGCATCACAACATATCAGTTAAGTTATTAAACCAAGTTTAGAATTAAATTCAGCATTGGGAAACAAACCTGGTGCATTGACGTTAACCAATTGATCCTTTGACTTTCCTATGGCAAAACATATCTATAAATAACAATACAATAATTGTTATATGAAATATTGTTATTGATAAAACATTGACATTTAACCAGTTAACCCAGTAAGTAAGTGCCAAGCTCTTATTTTGTATCCGGTTCTCTTACCCTCTGTCCAGCGACTCCGGAATGAAGTTTGTTATTAGTTTAAAGTTTAACGGAAAGTATTGTTTTTTGTCAAAAATAAATAGTCAGTTACATCAAATTATTGTTTTCTGTTTTCAATTATTTCGGAATAAATTGGCGTCAATTCTAACATTTAAAACGAATAGTGGTTCATTACTTTAATGGCTATGATAATTTATTTCTTGCTCTAAGTAAACAACTTTGGCATTCATCAAAATGAATTACGACAAATTTGTATGTTAACAATTCAATCGTAACGAGTAAGTGGAGTACTTGATTTTAATCGAAATCAGAATTAATGGAAAGTGCTGCTGCAATTATGATATATCAATCGTTTCCATATTTGCACGAAATCTTAATCTGTAATTAATTCAGACTTATTTATTTTACATCGATTGTGAAACAAGTTAAACCACTCTCGATCACTGCTTCGTGGGTTGAATCACGTAGTCGAGGCGAGTGCGAATACTAGGAGTCGAAACATCAACAGAATCTCATCAATTGTTGGATTCGAATCTGCAATCGCCTGATATGGAATCCGACGCTCTACCCCACCCATCCCCCACACACCATTATCCCAGCCTCAAGTATGATTACAACGTGTGATTGCGAAGATAAGTTGTCAGACATAATTCTTAAAGACGAGAAGAGAACTTTGAAAGCCACCGAACACGACAAATATGAAACTATTGCAGGCTCGGTTTGATTGAGCCTGTTTATGAGCAGTAATGAAAATGCTTATTACTGCCCAGTGCCCAGTGCCCACGCCACTTAGCCCCGGGTTGAGCGCAACTCAATATTTACACCAATAAACCGTACTATTCTGATCCATGCCAAACGAAGGTATGCATACTGTAACAGCAAGGTTTCAAAACCGTAATTCTAAAATACCTAAATACAACGATCCCCAAAATAACCTCGTAACAGAAATTAAACCTATTATGTGTTCGTGGAAAAAAAAACACAAAAATAAAACAGGAAATTCATTACAGGTTCATCTGATGAGTGTTGGTGTGGTAACGGAGACTTCAGCTTTGGGTTTTTGTCCGATACCTCTTGTCCCGAGGGAGTTACTGGAGAGCGAATCGGCGACAGCCCTTACAAATCACTGTACAGAACATTTTGTAAGTTCATATTTATTTATTAGAAGTTTTTTTCTCGCGCTAAAGTGCCTGAGTTATAAAGCTTTTAAGGCGCATGCGTCTAACTTACATATCAGATAAATTTGTAGTATAGGGCATTTTATGAAACAACCTTTAACAACATCAACCATCCTAAGAAGTTTGAAGGCTCTAGGTAAAATAGAACTCCAGTTAGTGAGAGGAAACCATTTTCACTCATCGGGCCCCTGTGACCTTGATCTTTGACCTACTGACCCCAAAGTCAATAGGAGTCCTCTACTCAATAAGGACATCCATCGTATGAAGTTTGAAGGCTCTGGGTGAAATAGAACTCCTGTTATTGGGCGGAAATGGTTTTTACTCTTCAGGCCCCTGTGACCTTGACCTTTGACCTACTGACCTCCAAATCAATAGAGTTTTTCTACTCAATAAGGGCTATCACCCTATATAGCTTGAATGCTCTGGGTCAAACAGTATTCGAGTTATTGAGCTAAAACGGTTTTTACTCTTCGGGCCCCTTTGACCTTTGACCTACTGACCCCAAATCAATAGGGTTCTTCTACTCAATAAGGGCCATCACCCTGTGAAGTTTGAATGCTCTGGGTCAAACGGTACTCCAGTTATTGAGCGGAAACGAAGTGTGACAGACTGACAGACGGACTGACGGACAGAGCAAAAACAATATGTCTCCCCCAGAGGGGGGCGGGGAGACATAATTAGTAGTCAAAATCAGTTCTGGAAAATGCTTTGGTCAACCAATGCACATCAGAAGCTGAAAATATCTGAAACTATCATAACACTAATTAGTAGTGAACAGATGTGAAACTATCAAAACACTAATTATTAGTATGTGAAACTATCATAACACTAATAAGTAGTGAACGGTTTTCACTCTTCGGGCCCCTGTGACCTTGACCTTTGACCTACTGACCCCAAAATGAAAAGGATTTTTCTACTCAATAAGGGCTATCACCCTATGAAGTTTGAATGCTCCGCGTCAAAGGGTACTCGAGATATTGAGCAGAAACGGTTTTCACTCTTTGGGCCCCTGTGACTATGACCTTTGACCTACTGGACTTTTACCCTCTGAAGTTTGAATGCTCTGGGTCAAAGGGTACTCGAGTTATTGAGCGGAAACGAAGTGTGACAGACGGACTGACGGACAGACGGACAGGGCAAAAACAATATGTTTCCCCCAGTCCCCCAGAGGGGAGGAGAAATAATGACAATAAAATATAAACGAGTTAAACCGTTTTTGCACTAAGGTGACGAAAAGTGTTGTTTGCACCTCCCTCTGTCGTTTGTGCACAATAATTATGCATTTGAGAATTATCCTACTATCTATTAAATGTGTACAGATGACGTCGTATTTGATACAATGGTACTTTATACTATGAAGATTAATAAAAGCTGACAGATCTTTGTCCTCGTAGGTTACACACGTCCAAATCGTTGCTGATGAAGTTTTGCTTAATGTTCGTATAACAGATGTTTTTTTCGTATGGAAATTTTTATCGTTTAACTTAACTTTAATTTTTAAACGTATTAAAATAAAGTAACAAACAAGGTTCCACTACACCGTCTTGACGACAAATAATTATATTTTTGCCGTATTCATTCCTTTAACAACTCTAGTCTAACCATAAATAAAGCTGCTATTTTGGATTGAAGATACATAAACGAAAGAATAAAAAAATGAATGTGGTTAACTAAAATGAGTAATACACTTTCAGCTCGTTTGTTCCGGTTTAGGCATTAAAACGTTGTGGATAATGCAATTTTATTAAAACGTATATCTACACGTGTTTTGTATATATAGAGTTTATTCGTCTAAGATATAGACAATAATGTTAACTGATACATTGAGTCTCGATAATTTTGAAAAACATTTAACTTTTAATGACATATTCGCGACTTATCCAGAAGAGTATTAGTATTTTTTTTTGTTTTTATGCTTATAAAGCGTGATACAGAGGACTTTATATTTCCAGGATCATAATTGTTAATTGCTTCATGTTTATTGTTTCTACATTAGACATCTTGTAATGAAATTTCGTAATTTAAGTGGAGGCGCGGGACTCATTATCGACCTATCGATCCGATCTTCCTCGAAGAACAGGTGTAATTTAACATTACAATGTCCTGAAAAAAACAACACAACACACAAACAACTGTTGGCCTTTTTAATAATTTATCCAAACGCACAGCTTTAACCCACTGTATAACTATTCATGTAATTTTCATAAGTTTACATTTGTTATCAAGGTGATCACGATTATTAAACATCGGTCAAAGTTTACATTAAATACCTGGGTGTCTTAAGTATTTACCAACTGAAAGTTAAATCAGTCGTTTGTATTTAACGTCTGATTTAGCGACTTAAAATCAATCAAAAATGTGGTAAATTACTAATACCGGAAGTTAATTAATTGAAAACCTTCCGGTTTATAACAAAGCGTGTTGTATTTGAAGGAAAAAATTGACATTCGTGATTTTAACTAAGGACGATCTGTATTAAATACTTGAAAAAAAAAACATCACAAGTTTCAATGCATGTTATTTAAGAGATTCGAAAAAAGGGGTTATTTCAGATTTTGGATTGGGGTGTCAAAATAAACGTGAAATACATGAATAATGATAACTGCCGAGTAAACTAATTTAAAATGCATTTAATGTTCATGTTAAAATAAAAATGAAATTGAATATTTTAAATAAACAGTTAGTGATTAAGACAAATATTCAATGGAAAGAGTGACATTAGGTATTGTCGGTGATACTTATGTAGGTAAAACCTTGCTGTGTGTATCATACACCGCAAATTATGTATACAAAGACTACAAACCTACCGTTCTCAATTGTCATTGGACGAATGTCGTAGTAGATGGTCACGTGGTCGATCTCAGAATATGGGATAACTCAGGATCGGTAAGTACAGTTTAATTGTTTTAAATGTTTTCTATTTATAAACGCGCACTTAACTAAACTGTGGTAAAAAAGTAATATTTACTTTTTTCAATAAGTTTAATAATGTTCCTAAATCTGGTACACGTTGGAGACGAAGAACCATTGGTTTTACATCGAATGCAGTCCTTTTACCACTTGCAATACCTGTTATAACTACTACTATTACTACTACTACTACTACTACTACTACTACTACTATCATCAGCATCATCGTCGTCACTACCATAATCGTCAGATGATGATGATGATGATGATGATGATGATGATGAAAAATATGATGATGATGATGTGAAATATACATAGAGACAATGAGACAATATTCTTTTCAACTGTTACATCCTAGTTTTACTTTTATATTCTAGGACGAATATTGCAAACTCAGGCCGTTGTCATACCCTCAGGTAGACGTATTTCTAGTCTGTTTCTCTTTGAAGTGTCCAGCATCATTTGAGAATGTAGCAACCAAGTGGATACCAGAAATAAAAACACACGTTGGAAAGGTCCCTGTAGTTCTGGTTGGATGTAAGCGAGGTAAGTTCCGCTGAAACTCTGCTGGTTAATGGGAGATGTGCAGGATTGATGAATGGAACATATTTGCGAAAAGGGTTATTAATCAGTTGAATATCATTATTTGAAGCTAAAATATTGATTTACACCCGAAATATTTCAAACCAATATTTTATATAAAAAAAAAGATATATAAATGGTGTTTCCTATCCTATGCGACCCGCATAGGTTAGCTATTTTTGTATTTCCCGCGTAAAGCCGCGGTGGTTTTTGGGATTGTCACTTGATCGCTTCAATCAAAATACGCATTCGGTGTACCTTGCCGACTATCGACGTCGCCATGTGTTTCAAAATGCCTGGGCCACCACGAATAGTAAGCGTGACATTCCAATGATCGCTAAATATAGAATGTATTTTTGTATAGGGATTTCTTCAGCGGATTGTTTTCAGGTCCGGTAAAATGGTAAAATTAACCAAAAACTTCCTCCTGTAGGGTTTGAAATGTAGAGTTTAGTGAAAAGTACACGTAAGTGTTACATGTACATAGATCGATCTGTTGACGATTTTACCGAGTACACCTGCTCGACCCTGCACATCTCCCTTTAATATTTCAACCTCTTAACAATGCAAAAACAGTCCGGGAAAAACGACTCCGTTTCAACCTCTTTACAATGCAAACATATTCTGGGAAAAGCGGCTCCGTTTCAACCTCTTTACAATGCAAACACAGTCTGGGAAAAGCGACTCCGTTACAACCTCTTTACAATGCAAACATAGTCTGGGAAAAACGACTCCGTTTGAACCTCTTTACAATGCAAACACAGTCTGGGAAAAACGACTCCGTTTCCAATCAAACAGTCTGGGAAAACGACTCCGTTTCCAATCAAACAGTCTGGGAAAAACGACTCCGTTTCCAATCTAACAGTCTTGGAAAAATGACTCCGTTTCCAATCAAACAGTCTGGGAAAAACGACTCAGTTTCCAATCAAACAGTCTGGGAAAAACGACTCCGTTTCCAATCAAACTGTCTGGGAAAAACGACTCCGTTTCCAATCAAACAGTCTGGGAAAAACGACTCCGTTTCCAATCAAACAGTCTGGGAAAAACGACTCCGTTTCCAATCAAACAGTCTGGGAAAACGACTCCGTTTCCAATCAAACAGTCTGGGAAAAACGACTCCGTTTCCAATCAAACAGTCTGGGAAAAACATCCCGGTTACCGATCAAACAGTCTGGGAAAAACGACCCCGTTTCCAATCAAACAGTCTGGGAAAAACATCCCGGTTACCGATCAAACAGTCTGGGAAAAACGACTCCGTTTCCAATCAAACAGTCTGGGAAAAACGACTTCGTTTCCAATCAAACAGTCTGGGAAAAAATACTCCGTTTCCAATCAAACAGTCTGGGAAAAACATCCCGGTTACCGATCAAACGCTTTCCTTATAAGATCTTAAATAGGTTCAGATTAAAGATGTTCTACCTCTTGAAATAATTGGATCTTACAACTATGTATTTTTGTACTGGGTATCACATTGGTTGACAGTTTCTTTTAAAAAAAGTATTTAATGATTTCAGCTTCAAATGAAGTATTTGCTGATCTGGGATCTTTGTGTTATTGTAAATTAATAAAAGCAAGTATACCGAGCTTAAATGAAAACTAACCAGTTTTTAAATTAGAAAATTTCGTTCAGTGAGGGTTATTTTTTGCTTTCATTTAATTAATGGTATTTGCATATATTTGGACATTAAATTACGCTGGAAGATGTTGTAAGTTTTTCACAGAAGGTCAAGTTTCCTTTTTAATTAAAAAAACACAACAAAATCAATTTCTTAATTTGCCACAACAACATAACTTTTTTTTCTTTTTTCTTTCTTTTAAAACCAATAGATACTGAACCGACAACTTCCAGGAAAACATATTGGTGATCAAATTCTCCGAGATATATACATCCACTGGCATCATTTATGTATTTTGAGTTTTCCATGTTAATTGTGTCACGTTTTCATTTTGGCCCAGTATATCTTCCTAAAAAAATGAAATACGTGTATGCATATCAGGAATTGCCACAACCAGATAAACAGCATCCCCACGCAGCCAAAAAGTAGAGAGGAAAAGAGAGCGTGAGTTTATAAGAGAATCAATTTCAAATTAGACACCACAAACAACAAACAATATTAAAGAGAACCATTTTGGTTGTCGCCTTGGAACGGTCAGTGACTAAACAATTTGTAAAATTGCGATTTGTGTCTACACAATTCTCTATAACAAAGACCTGACTTGTATACGATACTGACCTCTAGCTTCATTGATTAACTCATTACTGCCGATTTTAACCATATATTATTGTGCAAGATGGTAAATAGGCAAGAAAAAATGTAATCTACGAAATTATAATGTATTGTGACGTTTTGTAAAAAGGTGAAATATGCATAACAGGAATTGCTACATTCAGAAAATACACCCTCCCAACACAGCCAAGAAGAAAAGAGAAAGAGCATGGGTTATAAAATGGTCAGCTTCAAAACAGACACCGCAAACAATTAACAAAAATGAGAACCCGATGGGTACCGCCTTGTAAGTCATATTTATGTTGAAAGAAGAATGTAACTAACTTGCATGGTTCTCAATTCTAATGATACACATGTTTAAAAATAAAAATAGAATATGTTTTCAGATGTGTGCGTGAAAAATATTGCAACGAAAATGTAACCAGATTTCAGTCATATGTCACACTTATATAAATGATACACATGTTTGTAACTAATTGGGATTTCAGATGATTGCTTAAAGTCAAGCCATGACAGTCTTGAGACAATTAGTACTGACGAAGGTGAAGAAATGGCAAAAGAGATAGGGGCAGTCAAATACGTAGAGACCAGCGCCGTTGAGCAATCAGGATTTACAACGTTGTTTCGAACTGCGGTAAAACTGTTTTCCATTTTAACATTTTAATTCATTACTTTTTTAATAACTTCCAATATATTTCTGCGTATGACAAATCCATTCTTATACATGGTTAAAGTAAAACTTTAATAAGCTGTGTTTTCTTTTAATTTTTAATGTTACAATTATATGTTCTTTTTAATTTTTGTTACTGGAAGGTTCGGTAGGTTATGTAATTTCTGGATTTATCTTTTCCTGTTAAATGCTTACAGTTCATCAAACATCTAACGTTATACAGTTCATGTGCATTAGTATTTAAATCGACGAACCAGGAACTAATCCTCGGATAACAACACTAATAGCCATCCATTTGCAATTACCTCCCTTTCAATTGAAAATATAGTGTTTTAAGATCCTTTATCAATTGTTTTTCGATGGGAAATTGCTCAGTACTTACTTCATAAGTTTTTCTCCTAACTGTTAAGTTTCTAGCGTTGTGTTCTGATTAACACACACAATCGGATCTAACGTGGGCTGATTTGATAAAGTACTAACGTAATAATTCGTAAGCATGTTAACTTAGCAATGTGATTTCTTTCTTTGCAGATTCTAGCTGCTTTGGAAAAACAACGAAACGCACAACATATCAGATATTAGTTTTTGTCTTATTTATATTTACAAATTATATTTGACCCGAAGTTTGCAGGACGTAACGTAAAATGGACAGTATTCTTAGGTACAAAATGAATATTATGTCTTCATTGCTAAGTCGGAGTTTAGAAACTTTAATTAAGTGTACATGTATGTTTGCAAAGCTTTAAACCTCGTCGATGGTTTGCTCTCAAATAAGTGGTCGTAGTCACTAAATTTTGTCTTTATTGACAAAAGCAATTTTCTAGAGTGTTGCTTATTTGAAATCGCATAAGTGGCATTAATTGCGATGCTGTTTGTTATACGAAATGTTCTTTAAATCAACAATTGAGTGTTTACATTATTCCGAATACTCATGTCAATATTTATAAATATACACTTAACCAATGTTCTAACTACACCGATCTTAACAATTTTAATTCCTCTGCACAAAAATTCAGAACACTGTTTAAATTCAAATTTTAAACACTATAAGATGCATCATGTTTACATCTTTTTTATAAAATTGCCATTAAAATCCCCTTATTAGTTTATAAACCATTGACATTTTTCCGAAGTGAGTGTAAAACTAAAAGTGACACAATTGACCTTAGCTTATGTAAGGAGGATATACTGAACCCGGCTAATACCGCTGAAACATTGTCATTGTAGCAGCTAAGCAAACGCATTATTGCAGAACTGAATAGAAATGTTCAAAATAACTTAAGATTCAAAATTTAAATAAGGACACGTGAATTTTCGTTAACAGAGAATATACCCGCTACTGAAAAGTTTGTGACTTTTGTTTTTACCCCTACCTTTATTAAATGTCTGTGGTTTCCAAACGGATGCAGAGAAATATAGGATTATTTCATAAAAGAAGTGGGAATGATGTATCTTTCTATGTTCCAAGTTTGAAGTGTAAACTCCCAATCCAAGCTGAGAAATTAAAAACTATATGATCGTTGAAGTTAGAAAATTGGTTAAGTGTATTAGTACTGTAACTGAGACTATTATTTTGTTTTAACGTTTCTCCTTGACCTTTAATAGTTTGTTCAAATATAAATACTATCGACTCTTATTGAAGTACTACCCAGGATATTATGTCTCATACGTTTACTATTATTATTATATTGAACTTAACATGTTTTACTTGTTTTATAATATACATATATAATTAATGCTTTAATAAAATTAAAGGAAATGTTGTCTCTATTTTACATACATGCTATGTTTATACAGCTGGTACCTTTAATGTGTATGTCAATGGTAAACGAAATGTCTGGGTTTATCAAAACTTGTTTTAACCAGTTGATTTCAATTGTTTCCATGCAAACGTTTCTTTTGGTTATAAGCAAGTAAATGTTACTTAGGATCAGAGACGAGCTGGTATTAATGTCTTTTACCGAATGTGAAACGGACTAGTAACCAGGATGTATGCTATATAATTATGCCTACCAAAATGTCTTTAGGATCACATTATGCATTATTAAAATTTAGTATATATAAATTATTATATATTGTTTTAGATGGCATGCAGTGATTGTTACTTATATCAGGGCTATCCGATTAACTCTTTATGGGGTTGTCCCGGTTAGCTCAATTGGTTGCGTCGCAGGTACTGCAGGGCTAGGCGTTTCGCCGTGACGGTGCGGGTTCGCTCCCAGCTAGAGGCATTATCATTTTTAATTATTATATATTTTTTAACCAAAACAACCTTTTGATATTTGTTTAATAAATATCTAGATTAATCGTTCTCTGTCGTATATAACTTTCTTGAGCTTGGTATGTAACTGATGCATTATCGAATGAAATGAAAAAAAACATGTTGGTAAAGCATAATCAGATTTTAAAGAAATGCACTGAATTCTTCATAACCTTAACATTTTTACACGCCCGTCGAAGACGGGTCGTATTATGGGAATACCTATGGCGGGCGGTCGTCCGGGCGGGCGGCGTCCACAGCGATGTCCGCTCAATAACTCAAACAGTTGTAGACCTATCTTCATGAAACTTGGGGAAATGTTTATGAATATTATATCTCGACCAAGTTCGATAACCAGCCAAATCGTTTCAGAGTTATGACCCTTTATTAGTACAAATGATTGCACATTCTTCGACGGGCGTATTTTGTGGCACTTTAGCACACTTGTGTATTAACATACATTGAACTATTCAGATCTCGAATATTTGTTGTCTAAATACATTTTTGTTTTTACAAGATGAACGTTTTATGGTAAGTATTCACTGAACTCTTCCTAACGTGAATTTTATCGGATAAGCATAACTGTACTAATGTTCTTGGCTAATTTTTACACTGTACTCTTCTAAAAATTAACACGACATGTTTTCAATAAAAGTAATTCGGTTATCACCCTTGTAAAATAAATATGTGCGAACTAAAACGATATATATTTGCCGCGATAAGCGATACTGTGGCTTCGGGAAATTGAGGTTATTTTAATGACGTCAAAACATTAGAAGACATCATTGAAGATTATAAATGTATTTTGCGTAAATAAATATATAATTCAGTCAACATTTGCAACAGAATGACATAATGTTAAGTCGAAAATAAAATTATAAAATTTTCATCATTCTAAAAATAGCACAAATTGAAAATGCTAAAAATAACCCCTAAGACAAATTTTACCATAACGAGGCTTGTGACCTATTTTCAGACAAGCACTGCGATGACCCAGAATACGACATTGTTGGGCACGGAAATATTACATCGATAGTACCAGCGGCAAGTGTTCCGGATATCTATCCCTACCGCACAGAGGTCAATTACACATGTGAAGAGGGTTATGAGATACCTGATGGGAACACTGTTCAGGTTTCACATTGTCAACTGTCAAACACGTGGAGTAAAGTCTCTTATAACTGTTCGAGTAAGCACTTAATGTAGCTGTTAAATAATGATGAAATGATACATACACTCATTTAGTTTATTGTTTGTGGTGTCTGTGTTGTTTTTTTTTAATCAATCATAATATAAACCAATGCACTATTTTCCTCTCTACCTTTTGATTTCCTCTCTACTTTTTGACTGTGTGGGGAGGCTGTATTTTCTGGATTTATTTGTATGAGATAAAACTGTCAACAATATACAAGAATTTTTAAATAACAGAACAGTTTTGATATATTTACATTTCAGTTACATATTGCCCTTCGTTTACGGTTGCCAATGGCGATGTGAATTTCACGTCCCTAGAGTTTGGTAGCGCAGCAACAGTCACGTGTCACCATGGTTACTGGAGCAACAACAATCACGAGCAAATGACAGTTTATTGTCAGTATAACAAAACGTGGTCAACAGTACCAACGTGCACAGGTTTGTGGAAATGATTTTGTGTTATCAAGACAACAAAATGTGGTCAAAAGTACCAACGTGCACAGGTGTGTGGAAATAAATTTGTAATATCAGCACAAAAAACGCATGGCCAGCAGCACCAACATGCGCAGAATTGTGGAAATGATTTTTGAAGGTTTTATCGAGAATGAATTTTAAAGCATTACCAAAGAGAACTGATGACAAGTGTAAAAACATGACCTTTTAACACAAGATAATTTAAACTGATGTAAGTGACTAATCTCAAAATTATAGGATGTGATTTCTATGTTCGGATACTTTGTTTAGTTTTATTTCAACCCATAATTGACATGAGGTTAAGACCTCTTCAGTCACAGTTTTATTATATTTAGAAATCGCCCAACATTAATAGCCAATCAGAAGCTATGGAAATTTAAATTCCTCGGCGATTTATCTCAATAGAACTCCTTTCTATTTTCTATTTTACAATGAACAAAATAGATCGATCTATTTTAATAATGGTTTTGGTTTCAACTGCGCATGTGCAACAAAACACGCATTCCGACTTGACTCCTCCCCTTGCTACACGTTTGAACACGTCATGACGAATACCGAATAGTTTCATGGTCATGCATGCATTTAAAAAAACTGGTCAGAATTACACATGCAATACGTTAAGATACCAAAGCCAGCATCAATACACAAAATACATTAAAATTATAGAAAAACAAACTTTATTTCAACAAAATAATTAATACGTACTATTATCAGTGTTATGTGCAAAAATTAAAAAAACTAGTAATCCAATATATTTTGCACATGTCAAAACAGTTTTACCAGTTAATTTAAATATCCATTACAATTCTCCGTCCCTCTTTCATAGCAACTATTTTCTTCACACACCTTGGTACATGTACAGTTAAACATTCGTTCGTTTCCGTTAATGCCGATGTCGGCTCAGTTTCAGTTTTTGAACTCGAAACCGCTAGGCATGAGCTGGGCACTTTTGGACCTCGAGGATATTCCTCTGCTTCAATTTTGATCGATTCCCGATTTCGTTTTGAATCCAAAATATTACTTATGTCCTTCAATGTGGTAAACGACTCTCCTTGATAGGCGAGGACCGCATTACTTCTGTGGTGACTTCTCCCAGACACTGCTTTATCTGTATACTTCTATACAGAAGTATAGAGTATTCTATTGTCTATAGAAACGTCTTAATAGACTCTTTCCTGTACAAATTGGGCAAGATTTGTTCATGCTATTCCGTTTCAGGGTATTGTTGTTACACTAAAGCGAAAGAAACTTACTTAAAATAGCTCATTAATCGCTACAAGCGGGTGACGTTACGAAAAATGGTGTCTTCGAAAAGCTGACGTCAATCCCTGAAATGACGTCATAAAGATGGACAGACTAGATTGCTTTTTATGCATTTCGCGGTAAAATAGCATTATACATTCAAGTTTATGCCAAAATCACCTGGTTGTATTCAATTGATTAATAATTGTTAGCTCTTTCCAAATATAGTAACAACTAAAATGTCAAAACATTTCATCGAAGACACCTATTTCTGCGACGCGCTCCAAGTCACAGACATATCAATGAATGAAGACTACTTTTTGGTTTAATAATATTATTATCAGAGAAATAAGAACAAGAGCTGTCAGAGGAGACAGATGCTCGACTATTCGAATCATTTGAAACAAATGCAATTTGAAGATTAAAACAATAACAACTATGGCCATACATTCATGTGCAATCAGGAAAAATATTAACAAGTGAATATTAAGGGAGAACTTCATTTCAAATAACAGAAATAATTCATTAATGTACCATAAATATTAAACTGAATAGGGGAATAACTATGAAATATTTCTGAATTTGTTAGAAAACTTGTTAGTAATTTTTTATTAGAGACATTTACTTATAGTCAAATATCAATCACTTCAGTAATGTTACAGAAAAAGAACTGAAATGAAAATATAATGGAAGTTTGAAGTTGATGCCCCTGCTATGCATCGTTTTCAGACACTCAAGTGCAATGATGGGAATAATAGCATTTCAAAGACAGTGATGTTCGAGTAATTATAAGAATATGCATAAACTTGAAGATCAAGTAAATTATTTGTATTTGTGGCACTGTTGTCTTCTCATTACGGTAATGTCTGTGAAGAAGTTGTTGGTAATGCAATGCAATGTCATAGTGAACATTTGTGCCAAGTTATTTTGAAATCCCTTCATTCATAAAGAAGTTATAGCCCGAACAAGTAAATTCAAGTTTTAGTAACTGTGACCTTGACCTTGGACTTACAGGCATGGGTAGTGTACACAACACACCGCCTTGTCATGGTGAACATTTGTGCCAAGTTATTTTGAAAACCCTCCATTCAAAACAAAGTTATAGCCCGGACAAGAAAATTCTATTTTTAGTAACAGTGACCTTGACCTTGGACCTACAGGCATGGACGTGGTACAAGACTCACCACCTTGTCATGGTGAACATTTCTGCTAAGTTATTTTGAAATTACTCTATTCCTAATGTAGTTACAACCCTGACAAGAAAATTCTATTTTTGTAACAGTGACCTTGACCTTGGACCTACAGGCATAGGCATGGTACGGAACACACCACCTTGTCATGATGCACATTTGTGTCAAGTTATTTTGAAATCACTCTATTCCTAACGAAGTTACAGCCCGGACAAGAGAATTCTATTTTTAGTAACAGTGACCTTTACCTTTGACCTACAGGCATGGGCATGGTACGCGACACACCGCCCTGTCATGGTGAACATTTGTGTCAAGTTATTTTGAAATCCCTCCTTTCATAACGAAGTTACAGCCTGGACAAGAAAATTCTATTTTTAGTAACAGTGACCTTGACCTTGGATCTACAGGCATGGGTATTGTGCGGACACACCGCCTTGTCATGGTGAACATTTGTGCCAAGTTATTTTGAAATCCCTCCATTCATTACAAAGTAACAGCCCGGACAAGAAAATTCTATTTTTAGTGACAGTGACCTTCGACCTACAGGCTTGGGCATGTACGTGACACGCCGTCTTGATATGGTGAACAATTATACCAAGTTATTTAAAAAAGCAATAAGAAATAACTTAGTTACAGAGCGGACACGATTTTGCAAGAAAATTCTATTTTTAGTAACAGTGACCTTGGACCTACAGGCATGGGTATTGTATGCGACACACCGCCTTGTCATGGTGAACATTTGTGCCAAGTTATTTTGAAATCCCTCCATTCATAACGAAGTAAAGGGCCAAGTGTATATTTTGCTTAACACAAAATGTAAGTGAAAAAGGGGCATAATTTGAAAAATATTGGAAGCAGGGTTATGGGTCTTGTTGGTTATGATGTAGATTTTGATGGTGAATATATATTTCAAGTTTCAAGGCAATATCTCAAGTAGTTTTAAAGTTATGGGCAAAATGCATATTTTGCTTAACACAAAATATAAGAAAAAAGGGGCATTACTTGAAATATATTGACAGCAGAGTTATGGGTCTTGTTGGTAATGATGTAGAATTTGATGGTGAATATATATTCCAAGTTTCAAGTTGATATCTCAAGTAGTTTATAAGTTATGGACCAAAGTGCATATTTTCCTTAACGCAAAATGTAAGTGAAAAAGGGGCATAACTTGAAAAATATTTGTAGCAGAGTTATGGGTGTTGTTGGTAATGATGTAGAATTTGATGGTGAATATATATTCCAAGTTTCAAGTTGATATCTTAAGTAGTTTTCATGTTATGGACCAAAGTGCTTTTTTTGTTTAACGCATTTGTTTAACGGACGCCGACGCCGACACCGGGGCGAGTAGGATAGCTCCCCTATTCTTCGAATAGTCGAGCTAAAAATGAGATTTCCAAAAAAGTACTACAAACATGATCTTTTGTATTTTTCTTTTCAGTGGAAAACCTTCGGAGTAAACAAAGGGTGTTTTCTGTGCAACCAGACATGATTCGGGAAACTTCGGCAATGGTCGACGAAGTTCGAGTACGGAGTAGAATCGACTGCGCATCAAAATGCGTGGAGGATTATTATTGTCAAGGAGCTAACTTTAATTCAGATGTAAACAAAGAAAGTGGAACGTGTCGTTTGTTTAGGAATAGTGCGATGTCAGGAGATTTAACTCATGATTCTAAATGGAAGTATATGGAATTGAGCCCATAATGTGTATTTCTTGCAGCCGCGACTCGGTCGATGACTTTCAGTCGAATTATGGAGACTTCTAAACAAACACTTTCACATTTATCCTTTATTTCTAAAAGATAGTGTGATAAAACTCAATATTTATTTTGTGAAAATAATCAACTGTAAAAGTTTTTGTTGTCTTGTTATATCTAAACGCCACCGCATACCATTTATTCATTTTGCAAATCGTTTGTCTTTTAATTACTAGTTAAAACAACTAAGCTCGCCGGTTTTCTTGGCATTTCTAACATCAAACTGCAAATACAACTGTTACAAAATGTCCCAATAACAGATTCGCCAGGTCAGGCTAAGAGAACATTCATAAGGAAAACAAGAAACTATAATGACAGGTTTTTATGAAAAATTCATCGGGATTTTTCAAAGTTCCCTTATCATTTATTACTTTTTTATTACGTTTTTGTGTGCACCCTGATTAATGTGTCATTCAATCTAGTAGCAGAAGTTGATGCCGATTAAATCGTATCATCAGGAGGATGATTTTTAATGTTTAGACAAGAACTTGATACTGATCATAATACAGCGAATTGGGCCGAGTCTGCCTGGCATTAAACACCAGCTCAAAAGTACCTGAAGGTAGTGGCTAGAAATCCGGAACCGAATCTCTTGACCGACATTGGATAACCTGTCTGAGCTAGGTACCAGTAAACCTAGCTAATCCTACATGGGGTATGTTGAGGACCGGTCAATAGTATGTATACAGTAAAACCTGTCTTAAGCAGCCACTCAAGGGAGTGACAAAAAGTGGCTGCTTAAGACAGGTGGCTGTTAAAGACAGGTAAAAATTAGAACAAAATGTCGGACAAATTCAAACTGGCTGTTTAAGACAGGTGGTTGCTATTCGCAGATGGCTGCTTAGGCAAGTTTAACTGTACTAAGTTGTATACTTATACAAATTGGGATAATGCAATAAAAACAATTGTGCAACTATGTTGTTTTATTTTATTTATCGTCATATTATGGCAGATATCTGTTACTATTCTTCAAGTATTTGATTAATCGCCACATCATTCAACAAGTTTATTGAAGGGTTAGTAACTTAAAAAGGTAAAGCTGTTTTCCATTACGACGTCACACTTCCTTATAAGACTTCTCTAGTAACTGGCATCAAATTATAAGTTGATAACTGTTCCCATTCCTTGGAGGTAATGAAATGCGTATTGAAGAAATTGTCGCATAAATAGATGTTGCTTATGAATGTGCATTTTGATGAACTTTTGAGACTCAAGGAAAATGCATTCGTCAACAACCTTACCTAATTTAGAAGATCTTTTTTAAATGAGTGTATTTGACGGTAACGCACAAAGTTTTATTTCCAATATTTTGTCGTTGTTAATAAAAGACATCACAAAAACTGAATTGGTCTGAATATTCCTTACTGCTGGTAGATATAATTGGATCTGGGCCAAAGATCATAAAACTACAGCAGGAGACCCGTCTCAAATCTCAAGCATATGATTGAAATGGCGACTGGTCTCCAATCTCAGATTTATGATCTTGGCCCTGATTTTTGTATCTGAAATACACTTGGTATGTTCTTGTCAGTTACGATGATTTCTCGATAGCCTACAAAAACGAATGTGAGTTACACAAGAGATTCGCATCAACACATAAATGTCAAAATGTCAAAAACAATCTCATGGTAACAAAAATACCACTACCACCAATCATTATTTGGTTTATACGAGAATGCAGTTATGTTCAAGTCTATGAGAGAGAGAGAGAGAGAGAGAGAGAGAGGGCCAATTTTAGAGTTCGTCGGATAACTCTAGAAAAACAAAACTGTTAACAAATCAATAAAGTCATCTTTGTTTTCTCAAGTTTATTCATAAAAAAGTACATTAAACTAAGATTGCACATGTTATAACGGATTGCGAAACAGTTTATAAAATCATGGGAGAAACTTTAAATATAAACACATATGTAGTCGATTTGCTAGAACATGAATCAGAATACGTGTTTTAACTTTAAGTTGCTTGCAGTATTTACGTCATAAAATTGGCGTCATTATATCTTTACTGATCTAAATTGACCAACAGTCCCTCTGGCAGAAGCAGAACATCATTTTAATATAATCTGATAATATCAACTATTCTAACTGTCCATCAGGCTCGTGTTGTTACCACCATTTATTTCTTTCTGTGATACAGGAACTATTATTGTGCAGCATTTCTACACGAAAGTACGATTGGTATTTTAATAATCGCGGATCTGGTCTCTGGACCATATAAAAAAAGCCATGTTGGTCCTTACGCGAAACTTTTAGAATGGTATGGCGCAGACTTTTGTATTCGATCCCAAAAACATTCGAAAAAAAAGAGCTCAATCTCTGTACTGGGTTCTGAGATTTGCGCATTCACCACACTAAATTGTTCTCATATGATTCTATCTTAAATGTATGCACAAGTCTAACTTACAAAGCTGTGATTTTCCATTCTACTGGTTCTTCTCTAGTCACAAGACAATGCAAGTGTGTCGGATCCTTAAAACTTCTTCAGTTAACATTGATCAGTCTTCTATATTCTTTTATTAGATGAAAAACATGTATATGTTAGTTTTAAACTAGCTGCAAACAACACCAAATGAAGATAGCAGACGACACTAGTAGAAAGGTGTGTTTTCTTCATCCATGACGTCATAAGCATCGCTTGACAACCCGTCATCCCACAGGTAACCGAAGTCTATTCTGCCGAAAGAAAAAATACATTCAAAGCCATCGTTATTTCATAGCAATTAGATAAGGCATATTTCAGATTTTATAACAACAACAACAACCATTTTTTTATTTTCACAATTAATTTAAAATATTCTTGAAAACTAATTTAAAATTACTATTATCTTTTTTTAATGTGTAGGTTCGAACGTGGCAATGTGAAGTCATTGGAACATGGCGTGATGATGTACAATGCATTTTTGAAGATTTTTCCGCGACAAGCATATGGAATGCTCATAGCATAACAACTTTAAGTGTTACTTTTTTACTTTTACAAAATCAATTGCAGTAAAACTCTAATTAAGCCCGCCTTGAAATCAAAACCACCTCGATAATAAGACCACAATTTAAAGGTCTCTTTTTCAGAAATTGAACTATGCCACCATGAAATATTGACCACTTTTCTATCAAGACCACTTCTTGTCCACTCAAGGAGTTGGTCCTATTAGCGGTATTTCACAGTATCACCGGACTGATGAACATACGAATATCTAATGTGAATAGCCTTCGGAAGGAACCGAGTCAGTAGGTATTAATTTTCTAAAAACTTTTAACGTCTACTTGCTAGAAACCAAAGAAACATATTTGTTTTTCTGTCCGCCGGCTTGTTACATGTATTCACTAAATAGAGGCTTGCCTGGGTTTGAGTTTGGGTTTCGCGTCAGTCTTTTAATTGTTTATCGATGTGTTTTGGTTAAATAACATAGTTGTAGACCCTAATCAGACTGCAAAGATGTGTATTCTTTCTTGATCTGAAGACGCTGGTCGCAAATGTGTCTTTTGTTTCGAATACGGGCTAATGGTTTAATCAAACAATCGAACGAAACAAAGGTTAGCAAGTATCGTTTATGTTTAAATCGATACTAACACACGGTTCTGACAGCCCGTAATATACATTTCATTTCCACCAGTTATTCATGAATACTTCGTCAAAGTTTATTGATTTTTCTGTCATCAAAATATGAGTACTTTTTTGTACTAGACCGATGCATTAAACAGAGATCAGAATTACTTGTATATAAAACCGATGCGAAATATGTTTAATGTTAATATCTTGTGCAAAAACAATCAATCAATTGCGCATGTGCATGACACAGTCGTGAAAAGCAAGACAACAGGGTACGCAAGTAGCTTTGAGACAGTAGACTCTAACCTTGTGCCAATATTAGTACTACATGTAAGAAGTATAGCAAAGCTTCTCCCCGGCTCAAACATAAAAAGTAAACCGTTTAAGTTAAAATTTGTACGCACCACCGTCCAAAGCTTCTTCTGCGAATGTGTTGGATAAGGGTTGCTTGTTTACACTTCTTCCGAATCTGCAAATCAGAAATGGTTACTGTAATGGTAATTGGGAACCAAACCGAGCAGAAAGATACTCTGCTCAGGGGGTTACATATACAAATGTTTTTCATAACATTTAAGTTAATGATTGAATATTTACATATTTCATAATAATATTATGTTCGTGTAAAATGTTAATGTTTTATGTTTTAACTGTTTCATTTTCTTCAAAAACAGGCATAGTACCCTAAGATTTTTAATGTCTTAAACAATAGTTGAGAATTTTAAGCGAATGAAAGAAAGAATTTTAGCTAAATTATAATATTGTTATATTATATACTAGTATTATATTTGTAATATTTTTTCTCGTACAAAAAATCGTTGAAATAAGTTCTGCCTGAATAAAAGATGTTTTAAATTTAATTTTGTTTATTTTTACGTTTTACTGGAAAAGGTCTCTTCAGGCATAAAGTACATCAAACCACCGCGTATTACATGTACTGGCTAATTATTGTGATATATGAATCTCTGTCAGTAACACCAAAACAGTAATTCTGTATTTTTTACTTATTTTTATTTATCTATTTAATATTGGGACAGTTGCGTTTATTTCCCTTGTTTTATGGTTTTTTATCAATATTAAAATACAATAATTGTACATGTCTTCCCTGTTCTTATTGCATGTTCTATTTTAGGAGACTTCATATTAAATCAGTTTTCCTTTGTGTAATTTGTGTAAAACTTAATGAGTTATCTTATTTAAATTAAGAGATTATTATTATTATTATTAATATTATTATTATTATTATTATTATTATTATCAAATTAATGTGACTACATTTGTTCAAGATGTAACGCCTACGTTCCATAAAGATTCCGGACGATTTTATCGGTAAAAACAAAACTGCAAAGGTGAATGTGCACTTACATGACAATTTAGCAGCGGATATAATTATATTATATATTAATTTTTTTTAAGAAAACAAAGTATGGCCGTACAATTTAGATTTCGTTCTTAATTTAATTTAAGTTTTTTCAAGACAATTTCCGTCATTTTTCGTGGAATTACGCGAAAAATAACAACATAATATGTCTGCAATTTATGACCTTATCCATCACTAGACTATTTTCCTTAAGTAATATCAAATATAGTCGGCGCGCTTCCTTATTACGGGATTTGTATATAATGAAAATTCTTTTTTGTTTTGCGTCTGATCTTTTCTATGTAAAGGTAATACAAAATCTCGGTTTCTCGTTCAGTTGTTTCGGTTGAAACCATTCCCGTCTCGTCACAATTATTTTTAATCTGTATTATTGAGACGTTTAATAAATTAAATCATACGCTTTTATTACAATCATATTTACATTCCTATTGATTTCTTCGTTTAAAAAAAATTCGGTTCATTTTGCATGAATCGCATGACCCGTAATGACGTCAGTAACGTCATGGCTGTTACTATTGAAAAATCCCACGTATTACTCGCCCTTTTCACTTAATACTAATTTTTGAAAGCGTTCAACTTAAGTTTATTTAAAGAAAAAAATGAATAAAATGTAAATATAAGTAATGATTCTTATTTTGGTGCGGTTCATGCAGATTGGACGTGCACGCGAGAGCTGGCAAATTTACCATAAAGCGCTAGTTCGCTTTATGGATTTGCCAGCTCTCGCGTGCACGTCCAATCTGCATGAACCGCACCAAAATAAGAATCATTCCTTAATTAATTTGGAAGAAGCAACGCATATAAAATTGATATGCTATTCTTAGGCACTGTTTCGTTTGTAGAAAAATAACGAATTCTATTCCGAATTTCTAACGTTTAATCGGTCCATTAAGCAACGGAAACCCATTTGCAATTACAATTATCAAAACTTACATTCGGAAAATCCAAATAATATATTTTAACATTTAACAAAAATACGTTTCTTGTGGAATATTTTATATGTTAACAGTTTTAAATCTCAAACTGTCAATTCAATCTAAGTGAAACATAGTTGTCAAGATCACCATAGTTATCAAATATTTAGAGACTTGACAATTTTACACCTCTTAATTGAGATTATGATACTGCATCTTTGTTACTTTGTCTTCCATGATTTTATATCTTTATACACTGATAATTATTGCTAGTATTTAATAACATAAAGTAAATTTTTGTAAAACGTAAGAAACAATTTTTACAGCATATAAAACAAACAGTACCTTGGTCTGCCAACAATTGCATAATAGTCATTTAAAGCTTTAAGATAGCGTCTCAGTTGGTCAGGTGATCTGAACTCTTCCGGTCTGCCAGGTGGCGCTAGCATGGCGTCTGGTAAACACGTGACTGTTGCTATCAACGTGATTGCGAAAAGCACAAATAAGAGTCGGCTATTCATTTTTGTTGATCTGAAATATAAAAAAAGACTAAATACAGCATTTGTTAAAATTAACTTTTCTTTATCCATGTAGAGTTAGTGAATAATATTCACAAATCAATTAATAAACTCTTTTATTTCAAAACGTTTCGGCGATCTTCAGTTGATAAGGCCAAACAAGTCTACATTTTTTATTATCACAACACACATACAGGAAGAAACTGGTAAGAAGAAGGAGAATGACCGAAACGTTTTAAAATAGAAGAGTTTAAATAGATCTGTAAAATGAACTTGCAAATTTCCGCATATTGTGCGTGAGCAGAAAGATATCGTTATGTTCGCATGTAATCTTAATACATAACAACAATCAAAATACCACATACTTTAGTATCAAATCATGATATAGAATGAACAAATTATTGATTGTACGGGTATAATACACCAAATAAAATCCACATTGAAATCTATAATTGTCGTTGCATAATATAATGAACAAACTGTTGAATGATACATATCATAGTATGATACAATAAGTAACATTAACATTAAAATGTATAATTGTCTTTGATGCTTTAGTATCAAATGATGATATAGAATTTACGAACTATCGAATGTAAGGGCATGATACATTATAAGTAAAATTCACAATATTGTCATTGGTGTATTTATAAACTTATATTTAACGGATTTCATTGTTTAGAATTTATGCTATTGGAAACTTCCCTATAGAGAGATCGTGTTTAAAAAGAGAAATACTTTGTTTCGGATCCGTGACACCATCTATTGTTTATGAATTGACTGTCTTCAAATAAGAATTAAGCATCCCTATCTAATAACACAAACAACTTAATTTATAAAGAAGGCAGCGGCGTGTTATTGCGAAAATATGTTACTTTTCACAAAAACTTAAAAAAATAAGTTATCAAATGGAAGACGACTTTATTGCTTTAATTGATTAATACATTACGTTATTATCATTTGTATGTCAAGACGAAATATTACCGATTTGTTTTTTAACTTGCCATAATAAAGTGAAATTCAATGTGCTTATATTTGATTTTCGTTGCGTTTTCTAATATAATAAAGAAAAAAACGATGTTACACACTTTAAACTCGAATTTCATTTAAGGTACATGTTTTTTCGAAACATGAAGAGTCTAAAAATCTGCTAAAACTACACTGTATAATCTGAATGTCAAACTTATGTGTTTTCAATCTAGGTTTCACAACCCCTTAAAAATACATGTAGTATCTTTGCAAATAAACTTTATCCCATTTATATAACTGATTTAAAGCTATTTCACTTAAGTTGATAAGAATCTTAATAAATCAAAGAATAATATATGCAAGTAACGTTTATTAACTTAGAATAATACTGGCAAATAAAACTATCAAATACCTGTGATGTTTCTTTATTCCAACTTTGTTCTTGCGTCCGCAACTGGTTACCGAATAAAGACAGACTGCATTGCCCGTTTCTCTTAAATATTCGTGAAATGAGAAGTGTCAAAACCAGAAAACCTTCGTTTGTATTTCGACAACGTCTCGAGGAAATGTTCAACCAGAGCTATATCCGCCATCTTGTATTCCTGCGCCCGATATCATGTAGGGAGTGATTGACCCCCGTGGCGTATTTTGCCGTTTATGTATTAGGAGTTACATTGCTGGGTAAGGTTTTCAATTCCAAATGTCACTAACAGATACGTGTTGTTCGGGATAGAAGCTCTGGGAATGATTTCGCTGATTGTATTTTAGTCCCTATAGCGCCAGTAAATATAGCGTAATTCGTGAAATGTCAACATAAGGCGCCACTTAATAAAAAGTTTACGTAGAAACGGTAATTTTCTTTTTCGTATAATTTTTACAAGCGTAAATATAGGTCCTTCTGGGAATTAAAGAATATGACATGACATCTATACATCCCTTCAGAACTGAAGAAAGTAATTTAATATTTATTCGGTCAATTGAACCTATTTCGTTATCAAATGTTAAGTTATGAAACCATAAGTGTACTTTCTTATGTAAAGAGAAAAATGACTGCTTTTCTTGCGAGCTCATCCAATAATTATGAAAGAAATAGTGTTATTTTCTTTCCTCTGGAAACGAAATAGCTTAGTGAATTTTCTTTTAAATACTGAATATTTTTATTCCGCGAATATTCTATGGAAACAAAACAAGGACAAATCTTTTTTTTTCCGGTGATTATGTTTTTATTTTGTTCTTAACACATTTATCTAGTAAGTGTTCAATAATACCTTCTGTTTTTCTTATGTGGCATTTATATAAGGAAGCAAGATGAGTTTAATACGGAAAAGTGCAATGGCACGTTAACGTAATGTAACGTGTGGAGGGACGTATGGTGCTAAATAAAATAATGCTTCCTCATTATTGCTCTGATTTCCACAGAAAAAAAAGTTTAGACATCTTGATTAGAAGTCCTAGTAATTATACTTTTTACCAAAAGTCCTATTAAAGATAAGATTTTTCAAAGTGCAACCCTATATAAACAAGCACGCTAGGTAAGTCATTACAAAGAACTGGCTAGTCATTCTGATTTGACTGAGAGGTATTCAATTTAATAAATTATTTATAAAAAAAACTTCCAAAAATGATTTGTCTTTGTACTGAAAACTATATGCCGGCACGAATTCAAAATTCTGAAGTATTTCTTTATTGAAACAAACGAAAGGGGAATTTTGAGATCCACCTAAAAATATGAAAATATTGCAGGCTTGGTGTGATTAAGAATATTCATTTTTCAAGTACTGGAAATGCATATACCTGCCCACGCCGCCTAGCCCCGGGCTAAGATCAACTCAATACTGATATAAATATACAGAACATTATTTGATCAATCCAAAACGATGCTGTGCATAATAACGATGAACAAGATACGTTCAATGCGGTATTTTCAGATTAAAACCATTCCACAATCAGCGGCATGTGTCCTCAGATAACAAGAATATATGTGTCATAAACGGGAAAACAATGGACGGAACTTAACAGAAAAGAAGTTTTGAGAATACAAATCCTGAGTATCACAGCGCACGTCAGCCACAATCTAAAATATTGGGGTATAACTAAAGATTTAACTTCACGATATCCAAACCTGCTTTGTCTGGGATGTTTAAACCACCCATATAAAACTGGCCGAAATATTAAAACAAAAGCATTTAAAAACTATTAAACAGACAAAACTAATCGCACTCAACGAACTTATATGGATAAATGACATTGATTTCATGACCTATTCCAATCCACATGCGTTCTAATAATTTCATAGAGAATTAAATTGCTTGAGACGTTATAGGGAGTTTGTTTTCGATTACAATTTCATTTGTTTTCGAGGAATCTCCAATTTTTCAGTAAGAAGTTTTTTCATGTTATTAATTCTAAGATTTTGTACGTAAAGATTTATTAAAATCTAAACAGGTTAGAATGAAACATTAGGAATCTTTTTAAAAAATAAATGCATGTAATACATATGTTCCAACTTTGGTAAATAAATATATATCCTAATGAACATCAGCTAAATAAAAAATACCTTAAAAAGCAATGAACCGTCCTTGACCTTATTGAAAATGGTTTCCTCACCAACGAATTAAATGATAAAAGAGATAACTTTTATTTTAATGATGTAACATTTTCATTTTTGGATGGTTATGTAGCCTTTGCAACGTTTAAGTGGTTTACATAACACGATTCGTTAGCTTTTGCAAAAATCTTAAAGATTTAAATGAACGTAATATTTACAATTCAGCTTCGTTCCCTACGATGAAGTCTTTTTTGTCTAACGAATCATAATTTCTGATGGTAATCAGTGTTACGTATAAAAGTGGGTAAAGCCCGAAGATAAACTTTTGTAACATTCTCCATTACTAGACATGCTAGAAGCACCATAATTTTTAATTTCGCTAAAAAGGCCACGGACACAAATACATCAGCTCTATATATCCATGAAATATTGTACTCGATATCTGTGTATCTGGTACATCTTTATGCAAAGTGAAATGTGTTTGAGATTTTAATCGATTTGTCATAACGCTTAACCATTATAGGACGCGATATAAAATTATCATTCTTTAATTTCAAGTTTTTGGACACTTGTCCTTTATAAAAAGGCTTAGGATATCTAAAAATTCTGCATTTTTTCATGATAAAGGACAAGTGTCCGAAAATTTGATTATTTGATTAAGGAGTGATAATTTTATATCGTGTTTTAACTGACTTGTCTTGTGTAATTTTCTTAAGTTTTACCGTATTATTGATGCTACTTTTAATTATGTATACGTAGTCTTCTGTTTATATGAATATAAAGAAACACCATAAGGTAAATCTAGTAGTGCTGACGCACCAAGATGTCTTATAAAGATTTATTTATTTGACAGGAGTTGCGGCATTTTGGTCATAACAATAAATAAATGCATATTGACAATTTTCGATTTTATGAATGATATCTGCGTGAGACATTTTGACGCATAAGCTTGAGCGAATTATCAAATAGACTATATACTTTTTACTTTTTTGTGCTCTAATTGCAGACTAAGTAATGCCGTAAAGTGACAACATAACTTGCACCAGAACTCAGAAATTCATGTTTACTGTTATTAACCGTTTTCATTGATAGAGTAAACTAGATTTAAAACAAACGATTAAAATTGAAACAAAAACTGTCAAAGTAGTTTTGTGAAGTAAATACGGAGGAAAAAAAATCAGAAAACAATAAATCCCTCTGCACACACTATTTTTCAAATTCACGACATCATATGCAAAAATTTGATTTGCTTAAATGTCTTTACTCAGTGAATACAAAAGAAAAGACTGTGTAGGGTTTCAAGTTGCAACTTACGCACAAGAAAAAAACCCACAAAAATATCGGATGTACAATGTGCGGAGCGTAGAATACTTCTGTGCGGACGATGTCTGAAACAATAAATAATTAAAACACAAATGGAATGTCGTGAATACCAAAGCAAATGTAGACTTTGTACTTTTGACAATTGACTCATGTTTTGGGCCAGCATAGAAGCAAATTATAAACCCCTGCACATGTTTAGGACCAGTTCCTAAGAATAGATATTTTTGGAGATATTGAAGAAGCTTTCTAGAATACGCGAATACGTGTACGCTCTGATATTGTCAAATCTAGCTTGTAAATATGTCAACTGTGTGCAAATTTGACAAAAGTACAATGAAAATAAAGAGGATGTCTAGCTTTGCAACAGATACAAAGTTTTTAACATATGAGTCAAACAGAAGAGTTTGCTGATGAAAACAAGGATGTTAAATAGACTACAAGAAATACATCTGGTGATTTCTATGCTTTATCCAGAAACACACATTTTTTCCATTTTATTGTCTGCAACAAATGGTCTTTAAAACGAAAAGCAAATAAAATGTGTTTAAACTAAAAAAAAGTTACTTGAAATAAGTTATTTGGTTTCTGTGGAAATAAATATGTGCGTAATTATATGGCAGTTTGTTAATGACTTATTAACATGTATGTTAGGCATCTAACGTATTTACATGTATGTCTATGAGCACCTTACGTATTTGCATGTTTATAAATTATATAATATGTAATAATTTATATTTTTTCACAGGCCTTGTTGACCGTGTCAGAAAACCATTGACAGTTAACATCTTATCCTTCAATTTAAAATATCAAACAAACACACAGCATGCTGAAATTCAATCATTGAAAACAAAGTCGTAGTTGTTTATAAAAAAGACTTTGTAGTTCAAAATTATAGTGAAATCAGTCACTTTACTCCACAGTAAGTGAATGTCATTATACTATTAATTTTAGTAAGCAAATAATTCATAATTTATTGAATTTAAGCATTGTAAAACAGCACAAAAAAACTCAAAGCCTAAAATTTCAAAAAATAAAAGTTACATAAAGAAAAATTCATTAAAAAAATCTTCATTAGGTGGTATACCAAATTTGAAACATAATTATTAACAAAATTCCTTAAAAATGTCTGGTTGATGCTTAATGAAAGTTTACTCGAAGCGAATTTACTGCGTTTGGTTTAATTTTTAATGTTTTTGATCTTCAAAGAAATCAGCGAACGAAATAATGTTCGTAAATGTAAACAGGGAATTATAAAAGTATATAGTAGTTAGAGTACAACATTAACTTTGTAAAACCGTTTTTAGTAATAGTTGTTAAGTCATAATAGATGAAAATGGAACTTTGAAAGCCACCGAACACGACAAATATAAAAATACTGCAGGCTCGGTTTGATTGAGCCTGTTCATGGGCAGTAATGGGATTGCATATTACTGGCCACGCAGCCTTTAAGTTCATTTCATGTTCAGATGCAGATGTAATGCAAATAGCAGTATAACTGAGCGAGCAAGCAAAACAGATTTGCGAAATGTAATATTACAGTAGCAGACGAGGCTCTATGTAAATATCTACATGGTAATAAATATACGACAATACAAACGGATTGATTGCTTTGTTTCAAATTTCACTTCGATTTTCACTTCACAGATACAATAAGATACAGCTATATGTAAAACTGTCATTTCCAGCTAAAAGTAGCGGTCGTTATATCGAAGCGCCTGTCAGCAAAACCAGCATTTCATGATAAGTTATAGCCTACCCTTGGGCACATAGCAAACACATGGCCACAATACAATTAACAATATATACATTTATTAGAAAATATTATAAATATACTAATCATAGCCATTCTGAACTTCTGGGGACCTTAATAAAATAACATTATAATTTTGGTATTTAACATAACGTATTTTATATTAAGTAAATATGTTCAAATTCAAATTAACAGACATCACAAGGGATCTGCATTGAACTCATCTGATACCTAAAAACTTAGAAATTAAGTCGCTTAGAAATTAGATCGCCAAAATTACGATATGCAAGGATATGTGACTGTCCTTCTAAATAAATACTCTTCACCTGTGTAAATAATGAGTTGCGCTCAACCCTGGGCTAGGCAGCGAGGTCTGTAATATGCATTTCCATTACTGCCCATGAACCGATTCTGCTTTATTTTCAAATTTCTGTGTATGTTGGCTTTCAAAGTTCCTATTTTCATCTATTTCATCGTAACTGGTAAGATATGAGATCACCGGACATGATTCTGAAAACTTTTGTTCTTTTTTAAAATAAATAGAAAAATTTGGGTATTGTTTATTTTCTATTTATTAATAAATCTCTGTAAAAACGGGGATGTTCAATTGACAGTGGGAAAAGCACATAAAACATCTGGCTGCAATCACAATTTTTAAAAACAATTGAAAAGCATTTTAACACCGAATTGTTTGTGTTAAGCTTCATCGAAAACTAATTGGATGTACGTCGTTATAAAATGCATAAAAGATGGTAAGCAACATCAAGCTTTATGCCGCTTTTGTTACTGTAACCAACTAACCATCGTTCAAAGTTTATTTGATTTCTCCTCTACATAATAACATATTTTATCAATCGGTCGAAGGCCATCTTAGACAGCGAATGCCTAAATGAAAATAACATAAATGCAAAGGAGTAGGTTCACGAAGGTCTAATATTGGCCTAAAAATATGTCAAATTTTTAAATTCGTTAAATATCTTAATTTTTTATGCCTTTGAATACATAAATGGTTATACTTTTCATATCTTAAAACTTTATATTGATAACTGCTAAAGGACTTTGACAAGGGGCCAGCAAAATTGCTAAAAATGAGGAAAATATGCAAAAATTCATATTTTTGTCCATTTTCATAGCAGATTTTAGAGGATTTCGATAAGGGCACACTTCTCGACCAAAATCAAATTTTGACCATGAATTCAGCACACATTTATACAAAGAAAATTCTTTAAATTAATGTGGTCGAAGCCTGTGCCCAATATGAAAATCACCAAAATATGATGAAAATTTGACAAAAAATTGCATTTTGGCAAACATTTTAGACACATTTGAAATACTTAATTTTTTATTTGGTTTATGGGTTCATCTTCACTTTTTATCTTTTCAAGAAAACAAACATTATAGCTTATAAAAAGCACTCTTTCAGTAATGTAAATGCAATTTGAAAATTTGAGATAATTTTAAGCCAATTTTGAGCCTTCGTGAATCTACCCCTTTAATGAAAACATGGACATAGCGTGCGCTATTTAAAAGATATAATGAACAGGAAAAAATATCTTATAAATTGTTCTCAATCGTTTTGCAGTGAAGGCAACTTATTGACGTTGATATTGCATTAATACAAATTTCGTCATAGCAATATATAGGCTAAAATGGTTAAGTGCTCTCCATTTTAAAATTTTATAAAACTGTCAACACTTCAAGTATCGAATACAGCAACAATGTTTGTAAAATTAATATTAAAATAATATTGTTTAAATACTTATTGCTTTTGTTCAATATTGCAAATATATTTTTTGTCAAGAAGAGTGGCTGTGTCTTCAGAATATGGATAAAGACATTTATCATCCAGACGCTCTCTCATTGATCTGCTTCCGGTTTTTCACACGACTACCACAGCTGCTTCGATTGCGTTTGCGAGACACAGATCTGAGCGTTGGAATATGAATGCCCCAGCAGACAAAATTACAAATTATTTTCCAGGTGACATATAAGTTGGTGACGAATTATTTCTTTTACATTCAGATAACTCACCAGAATGTTAATCAGAAAAGATTTATAAACTTACAGTTAATGGAAAGTTACCCCCTTTTGGCCTGATTTTTCAACAAATATTTCGGCGTATAGATTGGCGAAAACCAGTTGGGTGTACGGGCGAGCGAATGGGCGACAGGCGGGTTGCTTGACAATTTCCGTTTAAGATTTTTGTTTCGGTTACAACTTACTAGGATTGAATCAAATTCTCGTAAAACTTTGTAGCAATGTTCTTTTTATAAAAGCCGCCTACACAGCTCTTTAACATATATTCTGTTAGACGCAGAAATAATAATATTCTATGCAGCATGTGTTATGCAACCATGTGGAAAAAAGTTAAAAATCAATAGTTTCCAAACTGTAATGACTTGACGGCTTACTTTTGATAGATGCATGTCCTTGAGAACCTCTACAACCTTTATCCCGATGTAGTCCTAGACGTCACTATTTAACATACCATTTTGGAATTTGTTTTTGCATAGACTTACATACATATAAGCAGTTAACGTAGAAGTAGTAGTAGTAGTAATGTTAACAAGGGATTATTTGCAGAGTATAAAAAAGTGTTTACACTTAAGCTTTTGAAGTTTCAAAATAATGTCTGCATATTTACATAGCGTCAAACTCGTTCGTCCCGATAAACTTCGATCTGGATTCAAGTTAATGCAGCCAAGACAGACACATACTGAACGCTGAGTAAGAGCTTTCATATGTTCAGATGTGAAATTGATCACATTTGGATTCATACGTCTTGATTCTTTCTATGAGCCAATTGAAAATTTAACTTGACTGTGTCCTCGGACACTGATGCCCCACTGCTACAACAACATAAATCTGGTCAAAATGGTTGCAGGAAAGAATCTTTTCTTTACGATCATCGACACATCCTGCTTGATCATTTATGCAAGTTAAAAAGAATTCTGTCCGATAGTTTAAGAGGAGTTGAAGCCAAAAGATTTGGGGGACGTACGTACGGACGAAGATGATATATTCCAAGTTTTAATTAAAAAGGACGAGTACTTTCAAAGTGATAGGCAACATTAAGTTTCAGATTGAAAGGGGCATAACTCAAAACATACTAGTACTGAAACTGGAGTTATCATTCTTCTTGTCACAGATGCCGTTGTTCATGCTGTTGATATAAGTAATAGTATAATAGGACAAGTACTTTCAATTTATAGGTAACATTAAGTTTCATGTTAAAGTTGCATGTGAAAGGGACATAGGTCATTAAATAGTCAAACAGAAGTTATGATTCTTGTTGTAACGAATGTTGTTGTTCCTGAAGATGATATATTCCAAGTTTTAATTAAAAAGGACGAGTACTTTCAAAGTTATAGGCAACATTAAGTTTCATGTTAAAGTTGTATATGAAAGGGGCATAACTCAAAACATATTGGAATTGGAGTTACCATTCTTGTTGTCACAGATGGGGTTGGTTATGCTGATGATATATTCCAAGTATGAAGTGAATAGGACAAGTACTTTCAAAGTTATAGGCCATATTTTTATGTTAAAGTTGCACTTGAAAGGGGCATAACTCATAAAATAGTGAAACAGGAGTTATCATTCTTGTTGTCACGGATTGCTTTTTTCATGCTGATGATATATTCCAAGTATGAAGTGAATAGAACAAGTACTTTCAAAGTTATAGGCCACATTAAGTTTCATGTTAAAGCTTGGGGACTACCGGACGAGGCCGACGACGCCGACGTCGCCGGACAATAGTCCTCCCTATGTGTCTACCTGCTACAGCAGGCGACACAAAAACAACACAACTCAAAAGATAAACAGAAGTGAATTCACAGGTAAAAGCATTTGCATCCATTCACAATACTAAAGATCAAATAGGCAAACGTAGTGTGCAAAAAGCTGATAAATATATAATAATTTTATCACATACCTTCCGGTGTGGGAGTGTAATAACACCCGTTATATATTTTCGATATATAACTAGTTATATATCGTAGCCGAATCACTATTCATCCGCGTTATCAGCGATCAAAACAATTTTATGAAAATGACTTACTTCTGCCATCTGACCACTTCAGACAAGCAATCAGCTTCTGTAAGGAACTTAAGCATCCCTTTTTTGGATAATGTTCACGGAAAAATATAACTTCCTGATCTTGATTACTCCGTATGATAGCAATACGCCGAAAGTCTATGATGAAATTCAACAACAGCAACAAAGCCATTTTCATTTCGTTTAAATCGAAAACAAAATGACCTAGACGCTGACATCGTTTTCAGAGCATCGTCGATGTGATCTTAAATCATCCCCGAAACAAAATCAAAACACTAGAAACACATTTTCAATCCCAATTATGAGTTTATATCCAGCAAATTTCAATGTTGTCATATGCCGCTATGAAAATTTACACAAATGACGTCATACAGTAGATCAATTTATTTAATTAAACACAACTTCAGAAGCCTATAACTGGTAGATTCTTTTATCTAGACTCCAGCGCAGTTAATTTTATTTATTTATTTTTACCTATTTTTGGCAAATGGGAAAACGGTAAGATAAATTCTTTGGGGACTAGCTTATGTATCACCCGATACGACCGAATTACACATGTTTCAATTTCGCTCTACTAGGCGATAGAAAGTGACAATTCATAGATTTTGCTTGTTTTTCAGAGTATGTGATAAATAGAATACATCATTCGTGTTCATTTTATGCTGAAATTATTAAACTCGTCATCTAAATCGATATAAAACTCGATTTTATATCGATTTTGACGACGCGTTTAATAATTTCAGTATAAAATGATCACTCATGTTGTATCCTCTATATATAACTACAATATGTTGTTTAGATAATACGGAAAGTTAACGTCAACTTCACGAAATTCGAGAAATACTCCCGTCATGTCTACCTTCGATTTCAGGGGCAAATCATCACTTGTCTACATAATAATATTGCATTCATCTGTCAAAGTAATGTCAGCAATTTTAAGTAGTAGGACAACATGTTTTGACCGGCAAACAGAAAGTAGACAAGAAGTTTGTCTTACTCGAATTTATTGAACACCCCTATATTAGTTGGATGAATTCCACAGTATATAGTAGATCAGCTTGTAGACATGTGATTTCAGGTATGAGTTGTTTTGGTCCATGAAATTCAATACGAGTTCTCGTGTAAACAATTTTTCTTTTGTATTAGTAGAATTAGTAATTAGAACAGGAATAAGACTGAACTGAGCGTGCAAACATTAATAGCCTTCATCCTTAGATTAATTCATTTCTTAACTAAAATCAAGGTGGCAATGAGTATTTTCCCAAAAATTCGGTTTTGAAATTTTAGCCAGTTTTCACCATTTACAATGTTTGTCTCCCCTTAAAAACTGTATGAATGCCAATGTGGACAACAGGGCTAGTATAACAACATAGGGTAAGTATCATAACTAGGGCTAGTATTATAACAGGGCTATCCGGTCAACCTTTTTGGTTTTTTCCCGGGTAGCTGAATTGGTTGCGTCGTCGGAATTGCAGGGCTAGGAGCTGTCGCCGTGACATTGCGGGTTCGCTCCCATGTAGAGGCAATATCATTTGACATCTTTTCCAAAAGTCAACTTTAAATATTCTCACAAAATGGGAAAGTTGAGCTATAACGGATTTCATGCCTCCAAGTATTTAGCATGTTTAGATCACATAATACAGAGCAGAATGATGATTTGGTTAAAAAAAACATATTTTGCCTGGCGTTTCCTTGCGCATGTGGTAACAATCATAATAATGCTCCTGCTTAGCAACACGCACTTGAGGTAGAACTTGAATTACAAATCGTTAGTAAGTGTCAATATGATAACTTTTATAACCTAATACAAGAGCATGCTCAAGACCGAAAGAAAGCCTTATACAAAATAGTTTCTATTGTCACAAGCCTTGTGGATTTACATTTTATCGAAAACTTATATCATGTACAGCATAGCTTAATTTTCATTTAAATTTATAAATGTGACTGATAAAATGAGTTCAAATGATGAAAAAAATTTATGAGAAAATTTTAAACAATTATAACTTAAATCTGTTTTAAAGTTTTTAATGCTCGTAAAATATTACATTCATCGGAAATTATTGTGTTTCGATAGAAGGAGTAAAAAGATAATTTTATAGATAATATATATATAGTCGAATAAAGTTATTATAAAAATCGAAGTGTGGTTTGATGCATCAACAACTGGTTTTATTGTTTCAGGGCGATCAGGTTTTCTTGGTTACATTTACTGCTCATTGTTACTGTAAGAAATTCAGCGGCGGGTAAGTAAGTTAATTTTAAATAAATTATTATTTATTTTAATTAATCGGATAGAGTTCTGAACAGTGGTTAGAAACTGACTTCAATCTATCCGTGACAAAATAGCGGCTTTAGAAAAACGGTTAGGTTAGGACGTAAGGTTACATGTTCTCAGGAAGTCATAAAAATCCTTAAGCGAAAAAAATAATGGGATTGTAATACTGGGTCTGGGAGTTGGTTGTTTACAGCAAAGGGCAGTAAACATTGCGAAAATAGATGACTTTAATGATATCAAACAAATATACAGAATAATTCCCAATACAAATAGGGTATGTACATGTATTTTATAAATTTTAAAAAGTAGATATAAATCATCAAAAGAAAAAACCACACATAAACATACAAACGATGTAAAACAAGTAAATAATCTATTTTGGGGACTCAAATCCTCTTAAAAAATAATTTTGAATGTATGCTCTACGTTTAGGGAAAAATGGAGGAAATCGGGGTGTCTTCATAGATGGCGTTGTTTTTTCAATAACCGTCGTTGGCAAGTTCAAATATTTTGTATATTTCAATAAAGCGATCCCCAAACATTATTCTGGCCAAATTTCATAACATTTGGACAATATTTATTTTTTGACGTCAAAACTGGGTGCGCAATAAATAGAATTTCAAGTAATTTATTATAAATTGTAAGTATGCTTTTTACGTTTTCTTTACTTTTCTAACGTGTCTTATCATGTGCAAAATAAAGAAAATTGAATAACATTTATTTATACAAAGTTTCATTGAAAGGCACTATGCTGTTAGAGAGATTTTATTAAAAAAAATATTGTGCAATGATGACTGTAGACGACCCTTGAGGAAAGCAGTTCTACAACCAGCAGATTTCATACTACAGGGGAAAGGAAATAGACATTTAAAAAACACGATAAAATGTAAGACGTGCGCTAAAAGTAATTTGCAAACTTAAGCATTTTCTTTAAAAGTGTTGTGACAAAAATAAGATAGAAAAATGCTCTAATAATGACACTAATTAAATGTATACATACATTCAATTTATGACAACCAATCAAGTACAGAACTAAATTTTCGACCTAGCAGATGAATTGACAATCGAAGTCAAGAAAATGATTTCTATGAAATTTTGATTGAAAATCAAGTGTTTAAGATTTCACAATGTTATAAACATGTATGTTAAATATTGAGAAAAACATCTACCTTTAAACTTAGACTGACCATCTATCCGTCTATTAGCTTCGTCCGTCCGTGCCTACATACAAGTATCGTCCGCCGTCATTCGTCATCCTGTGTTTGTCTTTTCATCAATTGTTTATCAAGATACTAGTATTCGCGTGAAGTCGTTTTAGTTACAAGACTGGGTGTTGATGAAGTCTATCGTAGCTTTGTGTACACTGAATGTTTTAGGAAATAAATATCAACAGAACCCTGGGATGGCAGGATTAACGTGTTCCGCAGCAAGTCTAGACTTCGGCCTAGCCGTTAGCTCAAAGGCCTGCGCAGCAGAGTGCAGCAAGGTTGCAACATGTCGAGGTTTCTTCTATAGTAAAATAGAGCGTATGTCTCGGGACACCTGATGTCATTTCGTCTTCTACAGGTTGTGTTTCCAAAACAGGAACGCTTTATTTCCAAACCACAGGTAGGTAAAAGACCAAGATCAACAAATTATTCGAATACAAGTAATTATGTATTCAAGCAGTAATTTATATTTAAAAAACTTCATTTAATGTAAAGATAAGCCGAAGGTCATACAAATACGTCGGAAACATAGCCAACAAAAGATAGCGTAGGTATGCCTTTATACTTTCACGCACAATGACATTCTGCTTGGCTTGAATTATTTCGTAAAAATGAATTCGATTTTAACATGGAAACGAATATAAGAAACAATTTTTCAGCACTAAATGGTGTTTAACGATACTTTAGACATGACAACGACTATGTCGACAACTGCGACTACAACAACCACGGCAACTACATCGACTACGAGCACTACACTACCATCCGGTCAGTACGGGGAACCGTGTTCGACAGACGCCCAGTGCATCAGGACATTCTCTATGTGTCTACAGGGCTCGTGTTCGTGCCAGGCTGGATACCGTCACGAATCGGCTTCCGGTTCTTGCGTCGCTAGTAAGTTTACAATACAAATTGTTTCATTAACAACAACAATACGCTTCGATCTTTTGCTTAATGTTTGTCATAGCAATTCGATCTTATTTAAAATTTAAATACACAGTGACTGTCTTGACAAAGATAATTGGCAACTCTCTTTGAAGTAGCCATTAAAAGATTATGAGTCCTAACGTATATTACTGTTGGGTCTGTTAGCCTTTGGAAAAGGCGAGAGAGAGTTACGAATTACACGAGTGACTGACAAATAGAAAAAAACGCTTTTGTGTTTGCAGTTACTCAACCATTTTTAGAGATTTTAGTAACACAATACAATCCAAACGAAAAATATAAATTTATACGAAAACAATACTTACTAGGCTGCAGGTGGGGGCGGGGTGGGTGGACGGGGTGGGCGGGGGTAGGCGGGGCGGGGTAGTTATAAATGTTTCACGGTATATAACTTATATGTTGATTATCTACATGTTATTTTTGCTGTCAACAGATTGCACGACGTACGGCTCCACATACATCCGTTACCCGGACATGTTCCTGAATGTGTTTTATATCCTTTACGAGGCAACCGTTGCAAACTGTTCGGATTTATGCACAGCCTCGGGGATTCGAGTTCTGTTGTATGACCACATGCGGTTTAATGGATCAAACTCCACTTACAGACCCGAATATGGCCGAAATAATACCTGGGGATGATTATTATTCTAGAAACTGTGTGTAACCCCACATTCGAGAAAAACCAATGGAAATTCGACATTATATGTAAAATTAAGGATACACGTTGGTGGACAGACGTCTTTGTTTAAGCATAGATAAATTTCTTTGACAAGGTATTTGTTTTCTTCGTATATACATTTCTCATTTAGCTATAAAACACCACTATACCCTGATATGTCAGGTATCAAGAAAATGTATAGAAGATTTTGATCCCAAGACATTTCAGCCCCAAGCCTAACACATATCGACTCCCGCTCGACCTTTGAAACAGTTCAATCCCAGGATGTTACAATACTAACTTTCAACAAAGTACCGTATCTAATATGAATACAAAATGCTACTTTTCTATACTTCTGACATGACTATCAAACTTAATTTTATTTTAATTCAGCCGTAGCCAACTTGAATTCAAATTAATCACACAAATTCATACAAAAATGGATTATAACACCACTTGGCATAATGTACAGATACAATTAGCTGTTTATTAAAATGTATTTGATGTATAATTATATTGCTATTTACCCAGCATGTTGAGATATAAAGAAAAGAGGAAAACATAATGAGAAATCACATGTTTTAAAAATAAAATTAAGAATAACCGTAATTGTAACAATAATGAAAACATTTACATCTATGTTATTTTGGCTACATGTGGACGAAAATTGTTATGCATGAACAATATGTTCTGTCATACGCCCCAATGCATGACTGATATTGACATGTATTCTCATAGCTGTATCAAAATTATTGTTGAAATAACGTTGTCCGACCAGTTTTCAGTATATTTACTGATTAGCTTAATTCCTGTCATGTAAATAAACATCATCGTACATAAAACATTTACCTTAATTAAATTTATTTATCCCTCTTAATATTAATATTAATTTAATTCATTTCTTAATTCATTTGAACATAAAGAAACGAAAACAACCTAATGCAGTGATATTGTTGGCCATCTGGCAATACGCCCCGTTTCCGTGTACTGGTTCAGGAAATACAAAAACATATTCAGAATTGTAGGTCACATGGCATCATGAGACTTTATGCAGCCGACCTTAACAGGGATGCCCCTTTCGATGTTTCGTTCATACTTTCGTTAGTTTTCTATGGAAAATATTACTTTTTGCTGAATCACCAAAAAGTGTTATAAAATTATATGGGCAATCGTTACTTCACAAAAATAATGTTTCTAACTTGATTTGCACTCGTTTTGAGCCGTATGTCAGGTAGAACAGCTTACCGCAGAAAGATTTGACGTTACGGAGTGTTTCTGTTATGCGCATAGCTGTAAACGAACTGTTAACGAAATTAGGACGCTACTGAAAACTGGACAGCACATGGATAAATAACCAAATGAGTGCTTATACAAACTCTTGAAGAAGTATCGCAATTATAGCTAAAAATAACCAAATAAGTGCTTATGCAAACTGTAAAAGAAATTTAGGGACAGTCACTAAACATAATCAACAACTCCAGTTCACATTAGCACCCACCCACCGACCTTATGTACAAAGTGAGGGAACGGGATGCACCACTAGACCCATTTCTTTTCTTTTATGACCATTTGCATTCTATCAGATTGGTGAAGATTGAATAAATTACAGAGTGTTTTTACCTCAAATGTCGTTAATTTACTAGAGCATTCTAGATGATCATCAAATTTAACTGAGATATAAACTTCCATAAACACGCTGGCCAAGTTAGATAAAGACTGGGTAAGTATTTATTTCCAGTTAAGAAGTGGTCAGTGCAAATTTGATAAATAAAAACCTCAAAAGATACTGTGACAATCTGAGAAATTGTGGTCATAAACATTATGACGGAGTTTCGTTTAGATTTAATGAATGTTACTCGTTAAAGAGCAGACAACTTTTGTGGATGCAGTCTATCGCCCGCTCGGTCACCACAGATGTTTCTTAAGATAAGTCCAGTTTTTTTTCAAACGGACATATACACAGTCATGTAGATAAAACATGTAAATCAAGTAAATCACGAATAAGTGAGCTACTTATTAGAGCCCATGATAAAAAAAGTTCATTTTTTGTACACTATAACATGAAATGTAAATCTTTTGATCAAAGAATGAATTTAATTAATGCACTGCTTACCAGAGGTAATGATTTCTAGTTATTATTTAATAAATACACTGCTTACCAGAGGTTATGATTTCTACTTATTATTGAATAAATACGCTGCTTACCAGAGCTAATGATTTTTATTTTTATAGAATAAAATACACTGCTTAGCAGAGGTAATGATTTCTTCTTATAATTGAATAAATACACTGCTTACCAGAGGTTATGATTTCTACTGATTACTGAATAAATACACTGCTTACCATAGTGATTTCTACTGATTACCGAATAAATACACTGCTTACCAGAGATTGTGATTTCTATTTATTATTGAATAAATACACTGCTTACCAGAGGTAATGATTTCTACTTATTATTGAATAAATACACTGCTTACCAGAGGTTATGATTTCTACTTATTATTAAATAAATACACAGCTTACCAGAGATAATGATTTCTATTTATTATTGAATAAATACATTGCTTACCGGAGGTTGTGATTTCTACTTAATATTGAATAAATACACAGCTTACCAGAGGTTATGATTTCTACTTATTATTGAATAAATACACTGCTTACCAGAGGTTATTATTTCTACTTATTATTGAATAAATACACTGCTTACCGGAGGTTTTGATTTCTACTTATTCATAAATGGGGCATTACTTTTATGCTTGAGTAAATTTTCTTGCAACAGGCTGTCAACCAGGTAATCTATCAAATATAGGAAAAATATAGGAATATTTTTGCAACAAATGTAGGAGTTTTTGGATGATTTTGAGGCAAAATATAGGCGTTTGGAACTGAAATGATTTTCACCTGCGCATTTACTGTTTCTACAACAATCAATGTCCAAAATGTCTACTGTAAAAATGAAGGAAACCATCAACTTTAACATCAGCACCATCAAGCACATCACCAGCATCTGAATGACCATTCAAACAAGGGGGAAATGCAGAAACCTCATTAAAGCCTGATTTTTCAGTTTTTGTTAGTCTTCTATAATATATAGATATATATATGCTGTACACAGCAACGACCCATCCATTCATAGTCAAATTCCTTTGTGTGTAAAAATCTGGGTTACGATGTCCAAAAGGGTTCAGTCAAAAGTGACCCCAAGGCCTTACTTTGGAAAAACTATTGAGAACCTGTTGGTAATACATAATTATATGCCCTTCACTATCCTAAAAGTTCGGAATAAATGATTTTCAACATGATTTCATGTATTTATTTAATCTGCATGGAACAGTATTGCAGTCAAATAAGTTAGTTAACCTTAATACAAAGAATATTGCTACACGTTTCAAGACAAAATGATAAAAACGTATCAAGTTATAACCATAACTGAACTTTAATTCAAACTGCCATTGAATTTCTATACAAAAGAAATAATTTTCAAAAGCGAAAGTCCTCTTGGGAGGAAAGGGTTAAAATTAGCCAGCAAAAAAGTGACAGATCAGCACAGACACTTGTTTATATATATTTTATTAAAAAAAATTGACAACACTCGAGAATATGAAGGTAAAAAAGTCAGGGTGACTTTTTAACTCTTTCTATAAAATGCAAAAACACTAATTTTCAAAAGCCAAAGACTTCTTTGGAATAGATGGACATTATACCTTTCAGGTTCATTGAAGTTTAACAGTAATTTAACTTTTATACATTAAGTGGTTCTATAAAAAAACAATTATTTAAGAAAACTATGCAAATATGTTGCAGATTATCCTAAGAAAAAAATTCTAAAGTTATTTCAATTTATTAAACAAACAGTTTTTGCAAATTATCAAACAATATTGTTTTTATTACCTCCCTTTATTTGACTTTGCCTTTTGAAAATTATTGTTTTTGTGAAGACACCTTCTTTTGCATACACTCTTTTCCGAAAGAGTTTGAAGACCCTCTTTTCAAACTGGTAAACTGACCACAAACTTCAGCTGAATAATTCTTGTTCACAGTCAAGCATGTTGTTCCCGGGGGTCCATCTTGACGTTTTAGACGACCACATACATCATACCAAATATAAGCCCTCTAGTCCTTGCAGTTGGTGAATAAAATTTAATGATCTTTAACATTTTTTGCCTTTGGTTGCAACTGCAACAAGAATTCTGCATGGAAGTGAATTTGTTAGGTAAGCCTTAATACAAAAAACGCTGCTACAAAGTTGTGAGAGAATCCGATAATCTGCCAAGATTTCACCAATGTTTAAGTTGAGTTTTATCCTTGAAAAATCCAGCAAAAACAAAGGAGTCAAAAGCAGTATCAAAGCAATATTTACTCCCTTTATTAATCAGCAAAAAAAACTAAAAAATATAGAAATATACTTAAAATATAGGAGAAATATAGGAATATAGGAGGTTTATCAGAATATAGGATTATGATCCAAAATATAGGAATAATATAGGAATATAGGAATCGGTTAACAGCCTGTTGCAATGCAAAATCAAAGACAATGTTCTTTCTTTTTTAAGTAAATTCACTTAGTCTAGTATTTGATTTCTTTATAAAATGAAGTTTATATAGGCTTTTGATCTTATCAAGTATCTTTGATCACCTTTTACCTTCAGACTTGCATATAATTTTAAAAGTCTGGATTCCGCAGTGAGAAGCTATATAATAATAGTAACAGAGTATGTCCATAGCCAATAATGCTTTTACCCTTAGGCTAGTAATTTTATTCCATCTATAATTTGACAAAGCTAGGAAGAAAACAGCACAAGGGATGTTTTCTTGCTTTTCTGTGAAACACACTCAGTATTCCAACATAAGTAACAAGGTTATCAATAATGTGTACATAAGCATGACAACAAGTTATTAGCATCATGTACTTCCCTTCCGATATGGAAATTAACATGTTATTCCATGCTTTTTAGGTTTCTAAGCCCCATTTATCTCGTCAACACACTATCACCATTTTCAAGCTTTTGTAGGTTTCTACGCCCCATTTATCTCGTCAACAAACTATCACTATTTTCAATATCATCTACATAATCAGAATCAGGCTTGTCATCCACTTCTATTAATAGATCTTCCTCCTGACCTTCAACTTGTTCATCAGAGGTCAAGGTTAATGATGGTTCATCCTCGGGTGAAGGCATAACTGTCACTGGAGATGGTTTCTGCCTTTCTGAATGGCCTTCTACCACATTTTGCACGATTTTCTCAAACAGTAAGTAAAAGAAACTGTAAAGTTTATTTTGTCTGTTTAGATACAGCAGTCGTCCAATGTTAACCTATAGAGATAAAAAGACAAATTAAAGAACATAAGCAGAAAAAGGCAAATTTCAGAATATTATATGACTTAATATCCTATGTGTGACCGGTGTAGATTCAGATCAGCCTGAACATACATGCAGTCTGATCAAGATCTACACTGTTTGCTCCTTGTTCTAAAGTATCATTATGAATCTAAAACTAAAAGCAAACTGTGTAAATCCTGACCACACAGCTTGTACAATATTGTGTTACCTAAAACTGTTCCCTCATTCTATCTATACCATTCACCCACTGCTATAATACTATTCTCCCATGCTAAAATACCATTCTCCAATGTTAAAAATACCATTCCCCATGCTACAATATCATAACCCAACTAGAATACCTGTTTTTCATGTCAAAATAACATTTCCTTTGTCAATACAATTCTCCCATGCTACAATACCATTTCTATCATTCCCTAATTGCTAAACTAACATTGTCTGAACAAAATATCATTCCCTTAAGCAATATTATTCCTCTGCACTAAAATATCAAGCTCTCCATGCCACAATACCATATCCCCAAGCCACAATAGAATATCCCATGCCACAATACAATACCCCTCATGCCATAATACCATATTCCCATGCCACAATACCATATCCCCATGCCACAATACCATATCCCCCAAGCTACAATATCTTTTCCTCCATGCTGCAATACTTTTCTCCTATGCTATAATACTATAAAACTAGAAATAAGGTGTTCCGTGGAACACATGTGTTGCCTAAAGTTGCATTTGAAAGGGGCCTAACTATAAGGTCCCTATGTGGTCTACCTGCTAACACAAAAATATCATCCCTTTCACAATACCTTGATGCTATAACGCCATCCATTCATGCTGCAATACCTTTCCCCTTAATACAATATCATACCCCTTACCACAATACCATTCCACAATGCTACAATACTGTTTCCCGAAACTGGAATACTATTCCCACACTCACAATACCATTCCCTCATGCTAAAACACCAACCCTTCATGCTTCAATACCATTCCCCACATTCTGCAATACCATTCCACAATGCTACTACTGTTCCCTAATACAAGAATACCATTCCCCTTTTCACAACACCATTTTCTCATGCTATAAGACCATCTTTATGCTGCAATACCATACAACAAACCATACTACTATACCCCTTATCACAATACCATTCTCCCATGCTATGTTATTATTTCCCCATTTCTACCAGTATAATACAATTTCTTCAAAACTACAATACCATTTTTTGATGCTACAATACCATCACGCAAAACTTTAAGAAATCTAAATTTATTACTGACCACCTGTCGTCACCTTGTGTTGTGTTTTCTCAAAGAGGTTGTGGCATGAATTAAGGTGTGACTGTTAAAAACTGAGAGGTATTAAATCTTACCGCAACAACTGTCAGCCCTCTATTCTGTAACAGCGAGAGGTTAGTTAACTCTGGTCCTAGCAAATGATTGCTGTTCCTGCGGTACGAAGTTGGTGTCATCACAAATAATGCTAGCCTGCCACTGGTAAAAAAACACAACAGAGAAAAAAATATTTTAGTTTCCTTCACCATTAAGGGTGTTTTTACTGTAAACTCATCATTATGTGCTGGCATAATTCTTTCTTTAATAACCATTTTAATAACCATCTCATGATGAAAACATTTAAGAAATAAAAGGGCTTAATCATATTTTGCATGTGTACCTTATTATTGCCTCTTTTATGAAATTTTGTAAAAGACTTTTACAACTTGTAATAAGATAATATAATGACAACCATTCCACGCATTTTAAGAATATATTGGATAACGAAGTTTTTTTTTTCTTAGATTTAAGCCAGCTTTTTTCACCCCAGTTTATCTTGAAGTATCATCAATGACAAATATTTGGCGCAAATTGGACTATAACCCTTTCCTATAATTATCATCGTAACGAACAAAAGATGATGCCGGATATTAAACTCAGAACAACACAATCACAAAAATCTCCGTTTTTTTCTCGGTCACTCGGTAAAGCTGTATCTATGGAGTAAAGAGTTAACTCAGGCAAGGATGCATGTACCATTTAACAAAACATTGTGGGTGCTTCAACTTGTACTAGTGCTGCTGCGAGTATCCGAGTACTCGGATATCAACAAATCTTATCAATCGGGTACGAATATTCGCCATTGCAAAGATCATTAAAATAAAAAACAAAAATGATTTTAAACAATGTTTTTTAAAGGCTTAAACCAGATGAACTGGAAGATAAACAGGATTTAATGTCATTTTGTTCATTCTATTAATAGAGGTCACGCCATCAAGCAGAGAGACAATGTTCACGTTCCAGTGCAGGGTTAGCTTTAGTTTAGATTCGGATGATAGCCATCAAAACAGTTTCTGTATAAATGTTTGAAATTTATTATGAAAATAAGAAAGGTTTCAAATATTTAAACAAAGTTGTCCAAGCATTATTATAGGTAAACCATGCCATTTAAATATTCAGTCCTAGCTCTAGTTTCCGACGTCGCTGATATTTCTGCGTAAAAATGTCAGAGCGTGTATGCTTAGTTTAATAATCTGCCATCCAAATATATGGAAATTTTTCGGTATTTAAAAAATAAACAAGAGGGCCATTTGGCCCTTAATCGCTCACCTGATTCTTAGATACATGAAATGAAAGGTAAAACAAAACACATTGAAGTACTGTACAGTATAGTACAGTATGGTATGGTACGGTACAGTTCAATACTGTACCGTACCATAACATACTGTACTATACTAAAGTTATTAAGTGGAAACTGAATTTCTATTTTTAGCAACAGTCACCTTAACCTTGATCAGAGACACCTGGGTATCAATCCCAAGCTGAATCTTGATATAAGTTACCCATATTTCAAGTTTGGAGTCAATAAGCCAAAGAAAACTCAAGTTATTTAGCAGAAACTGAATTTCTATTTTTAGCAACAGTGACCTGACCTTCATCTCAGACACCTGGATAGCAACCCCAAGCTGCCTCTTAATATAAGCTAGCAATACACCAAGTTTAGATTCAATAGGCCAAACAAAATCAAGTTATTAAGTGTAAACTGAATTTCTATTTTTAACAACAGTGACCTTGACCTTCATCACAGACATTTGGTTAGCAATCCTAAGCTGCATAAGTTACCCAAACACCAAGTTTGGAGTCAATAGGCCAAAGCAAACTCGTTATTAAGTGGAAACTGAATTTCTATTTTTGCCAATTGTGACCTTGACCTTTATCACAGACACCTTTGTAGTAATCCCAAGCTGCATCTTGATATAAGCTACCAATACACCAAGTTTGGAGTCAATAGGCCGAAGCCAACTCAAGTAATTAATTGGAAAATGAATTTATATTTTTGGCAACAGTGACCTTGATCTTGATCACTGACACCTGGGTAGCAATCCCAAACTGGCTTTTGATATAAGCTACCCATACACCAAGTTTGGAGTCGGTAGGCCTAAGCAAACTCAAGTTATTAAGCAGAAACTGAATTTCTATTTTTAGCAACAGTGACCTTGACCTTGATCACAGACACCTGGGTAGCAAACCCAAGCTGACTTTTGATATAAGCTACCCATACACCAAGTTTCGAGTCAATAGGCCAAAGCAAACTCAAGAAATTGAGCAGAGACTGAATTTCTATTTTTAGCAACAGTGACCTTGACTTTGACCCTATGGTCATGATTTGAACAAATTTTGTAGACATCAGTGCCAGGATGCTTCAAGACAAATTTGGCTAAAATCCATCCAGTGGTTTCAGAGGAGATGTTGTTTAAAGAAATTGTTGACGGACGACGGACGCCGAACGCCGGACGACGGACGACGGACAAAGACCGGTCACAATAGCTCACCATAAGCCTAAGGCTCAGGCGAGCTAAAAATGAAAAAATGGCATTAATGTGGCATATACTGGTGGCCAAACTTGTCAAAGATGCAATGAAATCAACCCTATGCCGAATGAAAATGCATAATCATTTTAACTAGGGATTCTTGAATCGATCTATGAATTGTCAGACCTGAATCGTGGATCAGATCGGGTCGCCACTTGCCCGACGATCTACAGCCCTAACTTGGACCTACCTTTCATTATCACCCAGATCCTCCACGAAGTTGGTTGATTTTGCAATGTCACTCAAACTCATTTCCAGGTCTGAAAGGTACAACTAATTAATAAAACTTTGATCTTAAGGATATCCAAGAGTTCTCTAAGCTCCATAGGAAAAGAAACATGTTGACTAATCGACATACCGTTGTTAGGGACATGCGAAATGGTACTTGATCGTTGCATTTCACACGTGATCCAAGGCAAAACCACGAACAGGTTGTGGTTAATTTAGAATATATTTCATATACACGCTTACTACCAGTTAATGAATACCGAATCTTTACTACTTTTAAATCATTTCTGTCTGTAATTGACAAGGGACAGTCAAAAAACTTAATTGGTCAAACTATCTTAGAATGAAGGGGAACATAGATATTACAGTCATGTACATGTTTAATAATTCTTTGCAGGTTATAAGATCATATTTAAATACATATAGAGGAGTATCCATAAATGAAATCATCCAGATAAAAATAAAATGGTTTTAAAAGTTTATCAGACGATTTTGCTGGGACAACCTTTGCTAAATATGAAAAGCTTACGTTTTCTAAAAATCTAATTTTATGTTATACAAGCTATGGATCCTATAAATACATATTATTTCTTTGATGCATGTACACATGTGTGAAACGAAATTTCGTCCTCATAAAAATGTATAAAGCCATTACTGTTTACATATTTTATGATTTTTGAAATGGTTTGAGAAATTATTTTAAATGTTATAAACAAACGCCTTATTATTTTCCTATATTTATTTTAATAGAATAGTGTGTAAATAATATTTAGATGAATTAAATCCAAATAATGGTGGAAGGTACGAAAAGGTTTTGTTTTTTTTGTTTTTTTGTGAAAGACATCTTATTTATTTGTACATGACTTGTACTTGTTTGACAGCTAGAAGTACTGTTATATGTCTAACACAGGTAAAGTCTGATAGATTATGTATTGATGCAATACGATTTATTTCCCTTTATACAGAAATTTATTGTGCATGACTTGATTCAAGTCGATTTATGTACTAATTTTAAATCGCAAATACTACAAAGTGAACCCATAACTGTTAATAAATTAAAGTGGGACTGTTAAAGGTTAATAGCTTTATTGATGTTATAAGTAGTGAAATTACAAATATTGATAGCATTATAAATAGCGTGATAAGCAATAACTTAGATTTGAATTCTGGAATAGAGCAAATATCAGATATTTTATATACACTTGTCAAAAGTTCTAAGTGCACACTTGATAAATGTTGATTTTTCAAATTATTTGATTGAATCTTTCAAAATAGTGTAAATTACAATAAAGAAGAATCATTATTACACTGCAAAGAAATTTCCTTGATTTTGATTGGTTGATACGCCGTAAATGTACGTCCGTATCTACGGCCGAGCCGTAGATAAGTTGCGTGTTTTTCCCCCATTTGGTGCCCCTTTGAAACATAAACAAAATGGCGGCGTAATGTGCGTCGCTACGTTTCAAATTCTGTTAGTTTAAACATATTTTATTGCCAATATTTAAAGCAAATTGGTTTGGGCCACAAGTGCTTAATACGTTATAAAATTGGCCCTCACCATATACAGATATGACAATTTTAACATGGCAGTATGATCCAATAGAATATAATATAATGTGACATTACTTAACAAACATTTTATAGTTTCCTTAAAACATGTCATGAAATATCAAAAGTTCTGCCCCGCCGCACCGCACGACCCAGCAACACGCTGTTGATTAAGTATATAAAACGAATTACTTTTGTGAAATAAATGGTATGAAAAGCAATATGTTTTCGAACTTTTACTTAACCCATCGTAAAATATCCATAAAAAAGAGTTCTAACGGTAAATATTGCAAACTGTCAATCAGCCCAATACACATGACAGGCGACCTTTCAAAAGTGTATCCAGTATTAGCATAGCACGCGGAGCAAATCTTTGAGGCTACCAACGGGGGTGTTATACATTAAATAAAAAATATTTCGTAAAAAGTAAATTTTTTTTTGGAAATATATGTCAATTGACTAGAAATTGAACAGTGAATATTTAAAAGAAAAATATTCATAATAAAAATAAAAAAAACAGACACCACCAATAACTGTCGTACACAAAATTAATTACAAACAATATGCGGTATAGTCCTATGGCAGAAAATCGTCGTCTTTAAGGGTTTTTTTATGGATGGAAAAATTTCTTTGCAGTGTAATAAAACAATTATTTGGTTTCTTGACAGGGTGTGTGAGGATTCATTGCCTGTCTAGGTCCCGTATTACCCTCGCCTTCGGCTCGGGTAATACGGCACCTAGACAGGCAATGTATCCTCACACACCCTGTCAAGAAACCACATAACTATATAATATTCTATTAAAGCACACCAAAATACATTGCCTGTCTAGGTCCCGTATTACCCTCGCCTTCGGCTCGGGTAATACGGCACCTAGACAGGCAATGTATCCTCACACACCCTGTCAAGAAACCACATAACTATATAATATTCTATTAAAGCACACCAAAATTTTAAGTCTGCTTAACCAGATTAAAAAATAATAACATTTTAGCTCACTTGTACTCAGAAAGCAATTCTCAAGTGAATTATCATTGCATCGGCTATCATTTGTGATCGTTTTTTTCATCTCTGTATACTTTAAATTTCATGTACATTTAAAGGAAATACTGTAGTTTGCAATCACATTGAAGCACTGAAATAGCTTCCTGTAGCTTTTTAATGGTCTGCTGGGCACGATGAGCCAACGCACTCTTCTCTATTTTATCCATAAAGTTTTTACATGATTTCAAGTAAAAAATCCATTTTTTCACAATGTTTTGTGCCACAAGTTTTTGAATTGTCTATCAGTTTGGGATGATGCAATTCTCTGCGATAGATGTGCAACAGCCTTTCCAAACGAAAAAAAAATTAATTTCGATAAAATTGACCAGTTTTCGGACACGGTTTTGGCCCCATAAACTTCATTTTCGAATAATTCGATTTTAAAGTTTATTGAATTTAAATAAATTTTAATTTTAATTTTTTATTCATTGGGCACTTATTCAACAAATGTTACACTAATATTTTCGAGTTAAACTTGTTTTACGTAAATATTTAATGACGCTATTGAGTAACGTCAGCGTTCAGCGTAAGCAACATAATCAATCTAGAAAATAATATCGTTTGATTTTCTTCTTAAATTAATAAAATATGCAAAAATAAGGTATTTCTTTTGCATTTACGAAAACCGTCAAGATTTTTTACAACAAATATTTGAAGTTGTGCCAGTGAAAGGAATTTTGACGGCAATGTCGTTGTCTGCTAACGTCAACCGTTCCATGGTTACAATTTGTTGGTGTGTTTTTCGTGTTTGTCTGGAGTTGGTGAACATGTGAAAAACAAAAACGATTGTAAAAAAATAAATTTCGATTGCCGCACGGGGATTACGCATAAATAGCGTAGTCCGACGTGGATGAAGAAATACATAAAACATATGCACGGTTTTCAAAAAATATTATTGTTTGATCATAATTAACATTAAATTCAATTAGAATAAGTTTACTTTGAGCTATTCAAAATTGAAAAGTGTGCACTTAGAACTTTTGACGAGTGTAGTAGTACCTTTGGTGAATCAAAAGTTATAAAGAATTTTGAAAACAAAAATAATAGTAAATTTAAAAGTGAATGGTATAATCAAGATTGTGAGACTGCAAGGCGGGAATTAAAACATGCTAATAAATTGTACAACAAATGTAGATCTGATCAAAATATGGAGCACCTGGTTACTAAAAGACGTCTTTTTCGTATAGCTAAGCGCCGTGCACGTACAAATATATGTAAATAAGTCAGATGCCATATATTTTCACACATATTTATTTCCACAGAGATCAGAAAATATTACTTCAAGTAACCTTTTGTTTTAGTTTGAACACCTTTCATTTGCTATTCGTTTTAAAGACCATTTTTGTAGACATTAAATTGTGAAAAGAATCTTCTGTTTCCGGATAAAGCATAGCAATCAAATAACCAGATGTGTTTCTCTCAGTATAGTTAATGTCATTGTTTTAATCAGCAAACTTTTCTGCTTGACTCGCATGTTGAAAGCTTTGTATTTGTTGCAAAGCTAAACATGCTATTTATTTTCATTGTACACGTATTTTGTCAATATGCGCACAGTTGGCATATTCACAATCCAGAATTGACAACATCAAGTCAAAGTCAAATATTTATTGGCAAAAACATATGCATGTTCATCGCCAAGTTACAATATTGGCGGATGTTTTACAAAACAATATATAAGTAAAACATATATTACAACAGAAAAGCATGATTACATGTTATGAGTGCAATTAGTAACTTTGTAGAGTGTGTAAGGTTTATAATCTTAACAATAATAACCGAAAGAAATATAAAATACATTTCAGATTGAATTTGTTATAAAATTAGTTCACTTCGTATCTTTTTCCATGGCTAAATAGACAAATTTTGCTAGGTTAACAATTTTACTCTTTTGTGTTGTTTTCATAATAGATTTGAATTTGTTAATATTTGGCCATACGCAATAATATTTCGGAAGCAATTGTTTACGTAAATCACTATATAACGGACATACTAGCAAGAAATGATACTCTGATTCTATTTGATGCATATTGCATTTACTACAGATACGTTGATTTCTTTCAATATTTCTAAATATCCCCTCTTCAAGTGCTAGTATGTGGGCTGAACATCTAAATCTAGACAAAGCTTTGCAGTGACTTACATTGTTAATATTTAGATATTTTTCTTGGACATATTCACTTTGAACACTTCGCCTCGAGACATCCCTCCTTGGATCATGCCAAAAACCCCATGTCGCTGGTTGTCTGAAAAAATTCATTGAATTGTTAAATACAAATAATAAACAAGAACTCATAAAATTATCTTTATTTGTCAAAGAAGCATTGTGTTCAAGACGAACAATTTTGAATATCGAATTGTAAGAATATTTGTTCATTCTCACCTTATTTGATTAAGTCCATTTAAATGTATTTGATCAACCTGTGTTTAATCCATTTTTTGTATTTCTGTGTTTACATCATGTGTACATATATTGTTTGTGTGGTTAAGAAGACGATATACATTGTACAAGTCTAAATAAAATTTCTGTTCTGTTCTGTTCTGTTCTGACAGCTTTGGCTTTGTCATATTTGTAAACAGTAAAACTTAAAAACTAAAGATGGGATTTGTGTAGCCGTAAGAAAAGGTTAATGAATAGACTTGTTTTGAGGTATTCATGCACGCCTGCATGCCAAAATGAAAGTTTCGTACATTTGTAAGGGGTTGCTGTAGAAGAAAAAGTTAAAAAAATCAGTGAACCATTAATGTATCGATTAGGTAACTTATTGACTTAAAACACATCTGCCTTTGCAAATTTAACTTTGACACACATCAAAAATATTCCAATAAATTATGTTTAGGGAAAAATGGAGGAAATCAGGATGCCTTCATAGATGGCGCTTTTTTCAATAACCGTCGTCGGCAATTGAAAATATTTTGCATATTTCCATAAAGCGATCATTTTTCATTATTCTGACCAAATTTCATGAGATTTGGACAATATTTAATTTTGGTCTTCAAAACTGTGTGAGCAACGTGTCCACCCACCTTAGGTTAAAATCAGTTTGCTGACAAAATCTGGGCGTCAACAGTAATCAGTCATTTTTTTAATTACTAATAAGTTATATACAATTGTTTAACTGTTAATTTTTATTATTAACAACTAAATAATAAACATTTTATTTCTTTTATAACTCTTTAATAAGCATTTTATTCTATTTTATATTTGATTGCAACTCTATACTATGCATTTTATTTTTTATTTAGATTTAACACTGTGTACTAAAAGTCCTTGATTAAAGTAAGGCCCCAGTTACACAGACGGTCGGTGCCCAATCGGTTATTTTAATTTAAATTGCTCGCTGATTTGATCGGTTGTCGTGCGTTATTTTATTTCTGTTTTCCTGTGTAACCAGCCATCGGTGATTGACGAGTGTTCATCGGTTAAAATGATATTTCATGGGTTGCTGGTTAACATTAATTCTCATCTTTTTTTCCATCGGTGGTAAGTATTAGTTGATCGGTTGCTTATCGGTGGCCCATCGGATTTATCGGTTGTAGACAGGTTGTCGATCGGTGATGTCGGTTTTATACAGGATGTCGATCGGTGACGATCGGTCGTAGGCAAGTTGTCAATCGGTTATTTGTAATATATTTTCACCGATCGAGAATTTTAAACATGTCTAAAAATCCCGATCGGTTATTTTTCACCGACGAAACTCATCTTTCCCCAGCAGCTATTGATAGGTGGCAAACAGGTGACCAATAGTTGATATCGGTGGCCAATCCGTTGTTATCGGTTCACTCATTAATTTGGCGAAAAAAACTACCGATCGACCACCGATGGCTCTGTGTAACTGGGGTTTAACATAAAGATATATATTACGTATGTTGCTCTTTTTTATCACAACTCAGAGAGACAAGTCTAATGAATACAAGTATCGTTCACGTATGTTATGTAAAGATCGCGTGATCCGGCTCGAGTGAAATATGCACAAGAACGGTAACGAAGCTCTGCCGATATTCCGTCTAAATGCATAATAATGTTTCAGGAGGGCCGGATCACGCGATCTTTAAAAAACATACGTGGATGATACTTTTTCTTGCATACCGTATTTGTTTTGCACAATTTGGGGTATTTTCCCGTTAATTTTTGCTTTACTTTTTTTATAGTAGCGGACATTCTATCGCCTAGCCCCGGGTTTAGAGCAACTCTATATTTACACCAATAAAAAATACAACTTAGATTTATCCTAAACAATGGTGTGCATGTGGATTGCGGTGAACATGGAACCATCAATGCGGTATTTTCAGATTTTTACCAATTACATGTTCAGCGGCGTGTGATCCCCACCTAAAATAATGGGTTTGCCCTTAATGAGAAAACAAAGGGCGGAAATAAATAGAATAGAATTTTGATAGGGGATCTAAGATTTTAAATCTTGCATATCACAGACAACGCCAAAGGCAAACTTCAAAAAGCAGGAAGTACATCCTAAGGGTGATTGAATAATATCCAAATCTATATTGGCTGGGCTATTGAAACCAGTCATTTTAAAAGTGGTCGAAATATGAAAACAAAAGTAATTTTAGATTTTTTATGTTTTGTGATTGTGACGATTCCTGCAGTTATCACCTTTTTTCAAAGGACGTTACAGAACTGATTGAATGTACGGGGAGACATAAATCCTTTAGGTTTCCTATCGGAAATAACATTATTTTGGTATTAAACATAATTTATTATATACTTAAGGACTTTGAAAACGCACCCTTGGGATAAGTGTATTTTAACTTGGAAAAGGCCTTTGAAATGAAATGTTTCACATACCTTTGTAAAGTACAATTCATTGCCGTCAGTTTGATAGTAAAATATTTAAGATTGGTTTATTTATACAAAAGATATTGCGAGTTAAAGACAGTAACCCTAAAATCAAAAGTAACACTTCACGCCTATAGAGCTTGCATTACAATTAAAGGCATATCATTGAAAACGAACGCTTGTATTGGCTAAAGTGTTACTTTTGATTTCAGGGTTACTGTCTTGAACACGCGATATTTTTATTATCAATGAACCAATTTTAAATATTTTGGTATCAAAATGACGGCAATGAGTTGTACTTTACACAGCTATATAATATGTTTGATATAAAAGGCGTCTTCTATGTTTATATACACTTATCCCAAGGGTGCGTTTTCAAAGTCCTTAAGTATATATTAAGTAAATATGTTAAAATTCAAATCAACAGACATTACAAGGGATCTGCGTTGAACCCATCTGAAATGTGAACACTTTGAAATCAAATCACTTAGAAATTAAATTAAAAATTACGATATGCCAGGATATGTGACTGTCTTTCGAAATAAGTACACTTTACCTGTGTAAATAATGCGTTGTTCTAAACTCTGGGCTAGGCAGCGAGGTCTGTTATATGCATTTCCATTACTGCCCATGAACCGATTCTGCAATATTTTCACATTTTTGTGTTTGTTGGCTTTCAAAGTTCTTATTTTCATCTATTTCATCGTTAGTTGTAAGAGATGGGATCACCGGACATGATTCTGTTAACTTTTGTTCTTTATAAAATAAATAGAAACATTTGGCCTTGTTACTTCTCTATTTATTAAAAAGTCTCTAACAAAACGGGGATGTTTAATTGACATTGGGCAAACACATAAAACAACTGGCTAGAATTTCATTTTTTAATGCACTAAAACACATCGAAACACATCAAAAGCCTTTTAATACAAGATTGTTTGTCTTAAGCTTCTCCTAAAACTTGGATCTGGGTCGTGTTTAAATGCATAAAAGATGGTTAGCAACATCCAGCTTTATGGCGCTTTTGTAACTGTAACCAACTAACTATCGATCAAAATAGTTTATTTGATTTGACCTCTACATAATATTATGTTTTATTAATTGGTTAAAGGGGCCATCTTAGACAGCCAATGCCGAAATAAAAATAACATAAAAGCAAATTTAATGAAAAACATGGACCTAGCGTGCGCTATTTAAAAGATATAATGAACAGGAAAGATATCTTATAAATTGTCCTCGATCGGTTTGCAGTGTTAGGCGACTTATTGACGTTGCTAATGCAGTAGTACAAATTTCGTCATAGCGATATATAGGCTAAAATGGTTAAAAGTGCTCTAGCTTTTAAAAACTTTATAAAACTGTCAACACTTCAAGTGGCGAATCACAGCAAGTATGTTTGTAAAATAATTATTGAAATAATATTGTTAAATACTTATTGCTTTTGTTCAATAATGCAAATATATTATTTGTCAATAAGAGACACAGTGTCTGTGTCATCAGAATATGGATAAAGACATTTATTATCCAGACGCTCTCTAATTGATCTGCTTCCGGTTTTTCACACGGCTACCACAGCTGCTTCGATCGCGTTTGCGAGACACAGATCAGAGCGTTTGAAGAAGAATGCATCAGCAGACAAAACTACTAATTTTCTTGCTGGCATTTAAAGCCACAATAAACTTGCCAAACAGCATATTTTTATTAACCAAAACATTTTAGATTTCATCTGTATGAATAATAACACAAAACATAAACCTTACAATAAGAAAAGGGTATTATCTTATTGATTTTCAGCATGTTTTGGGCGTTTTTCGGATCGTTTATATAAAAATACTATTCGGACCGGGTCTCAATGATTGGGGATTATTTGAGGACATAAATAGTTGGTCATTTATACTTTCTTTTGAAAAGGGTCAACGTGGTTAATGAATTTTCACAATGAAAAAAAAAACGTTTTAGCAAGTTTATTGTGGCTATAAGTTAGTGACGAGCTATTTATTTTACATTCAGAAAACTCACCAGAATGCCAGTCAGAAAAGATTTATAAACTTACAGATAATGAAAAGTAACTCCTTTTTTGGCAAGATTTTTTAGCAAATATTTCGGCCTATAGATTGGCGAAATCCAGGCGGCCGTACTGGCGAGCCAATTGGCGGACAGGCGGGTTGCTTGGCAATTTGCTTTTAAGTTTTTAGTTTGGTTACAACTTACCAAGATTTTACCGAATTCTCGCAAAACTTTGTAGCGATGTTCTTTATTAAGGCCTACATAATTCTTTAATACATTTTCTGTTAAACGCAGAAATCACGTTCTATGCTATGCAACCAAATGAAAAAGAAAGTTAATCAAAGCACTGAAAGTACTTTTGGGTGGCGTTTTAGAGTGATTGTCATAATGTCACATCATTTATAGATTTTGTGGAGTTTTTTATTGGAGGAGTGTGAAAGAAATTTCGGATGGCAGAGCAAAAGTTTGCGTGTCCGGCTTCTGCTTTATCAAGATTGTATCTACCTTGGGCAGGTGCTAATATCCAAGACTGCAGTCATATTGTGCCAGGAAAAATAAATAATAACTCAACCTATGATTTAAAACTTTTAATTGGCTAGTAAGAAAATAAAAATACTTTGGTGACGTTAGAAGGGCGAAAATGGACTATTTCTCAGATTTCAATGAAATTTATACCATTCAAACAATTCACTTTTTGGAAATTATATTTTTGATGTCGGTTTATGGCGTCTTCAGAGGATAACAAGCGCCACCTGGCAGTCACTAATTTTTATGTGATTTTGCCGTTAAAGGCTTGCAAAAAAATCCAAAAATATTTTTTCTTGTTGTTTTAGATATATAATTACAATAAAATATAAATCTAACAGAATGTTTATAATAAAAATGAATAATCTTTCTTTGTTTTCGTTTAATTTAATCTAAACGTCATTGAGTACGATCCTTTTCGCGCGATAAAATAACGACGATTGAATAGTTGCTATAAATTTGCACTTTGATTTTAAACAATATTTATTGACTATAAAGAAATAAAAGATATGCAGAAATAAAAATACTATGACTATAAAACAATTTTATAAAATTAGTAAGTGCACTGCATCAAATCTAATTAAATTTAAACGCCTAAAAGTTACACTTCAGAGCCGTCTTTTTGTTTAAATGTCATGCTAATTAATGACGGACTAGCTTTTTGGAACGCTAAAACATGTTTGAAAACGTACCGTGTCCAAAACTATAAGTTGCATTATGGTTAACGGATGATTTTAATTGTTAGGTTCTTTTTGAGGTCATGGTTAAATTTGATTGTTTTCGAGATATTATGGTTCGGGTTAGCGTTAGTTTGCTTAATTAAGAGTCACATTTACTCTGACAGATTGACAATCGTTCAGCGCCGTCTACCGTATCAGAACTTCGGTGTACCTACATTACTGTATACGTTATTCGAGGGCGATAATCCACTGGAGGTAAATTGATCGAAATTCACATGTATGACATTGGGTTGGCGTAAACGCTACCCAAAAATCAATATTTCCCAAACTGCAATGACTAGAGGGCTTACATTTAGTAACATTGATTCAATGGAGGTGTATCTTTATGAAGTATCATTTCGAACGGATTTGATATTTTGTGTTATAGACCTTGAGCTGCCAATAGACCCCCTCCCCCGTAAGGGAATTTTGAAGGGTATCTTTTTCTTCAGACTATACCATTCTACGCATTTTGCAATTTGTTTGCACTCTGGCGAGTGGGGCGTTTTTCCGTAAAGCCTGTTTGAATATGTTACCTCTGAAAACGTTTGTGTAAGAATGAAATATTTGACAATTATAAAAGTTCTAAAGTCAACCTATTTTTTCTACACCATGAAGCTCTTATCTACATTACTATTGCAATAAAACATCTGTAACCTAAGGTATTGGTCTAAAATAGTGATTAAGTTATGTTACTTAACACAAAAACCTAGTAAAATAATATGTATGAAACATTTCTTACGTGCAGTAGCAAGTAATTTGTGATTATAAGTAAAATATAGTAAGATAATGAGAATTTAGGACAAATGTAATACAGCGACATACATTGGGACATAAGCCCGTAACGCTATATTAAAATATGTTACGGAAAGAAAAGAAAATGGGAAAACAGGACATAATGTACTAGACCTTAAGCTGCCAATAGACCCCCACCCCTGGGGGAATTTTTAAGGATATGTTTTTCTGAAAGCCTATGCCATTCTTCGCCTTTTGCAATTTGTTTGCTTTCTGGCGAGTGGGGAGTTTTACCGTAACGCCTGTTTAAATATGTGACCTTTGAGAAAATTTTATGCTGTTAAGAAATAATTGCCAAGTAAAAAAGTTCTGAAATAAAGCTATTTTTTCTACACCAGGAAGATGTTTTTTTTTATTTTTTAATGCAACAAAACATCTGCAACCTAAGGTATAGGTCTATAAATAGTCATTAAGATATGTTACTTCACTTCAAAACCTAGTTTAAAAAGTGGTATGAAACATTTCTTACTTGCATTAGCAAGTTTTATTTGTTTAATTTATTAATATATATAAAATAATGCAGTATTTAAATGTAATAAAGTCACAATTAGACACACTTCTTAAAAAAATAAATAAATAAAATATATAAAAATAAAAAATAAATACCATATCGTAAATCATCATTTTTAAATATGTTACCCAAAAGAACGTATTAAACAATTTTAGTTACTGCACAATAGCGATATAAATTACATACCTTCTTTCATGATAAATTGCGACAATAATGTATTTTAAGAACCAACACACATCAGCCTGCACTTGTTTGTAAAGGAGACATTTTTAGATGAATTTCTGTATTAAGTTACAATTATATCCTTAAGAAATAGTGATTCTGGTGATAAATTTAATCAATTGTTCTCAAAGAAAGGTGACTCAGAAATTATGAAATTCAAGTTAGTAATAAAAAGCTATTAAATTATTTGCATTTGATAAGCTATTAGTGTGTTGTCAAGAATATTATGAGTAAATAAATGTGTTTTATTCATGATATCATATTGATTTTTTATTATTTATTTTATTCAAGGACAAGCAATATACGTCTTCATTAAAATTACCTGTAATTGATGCGTAGCGACTGTTATTACCATAAATAAGATGAGGTAATATGACAGTTGCTTTGATAAAACAGTAAACAGTGCCAGTTTTGTTTTAATAAACCAGTATCTTAATCCAGTATATCGGTTAACAACCTTCCTGCACTTTATGTATCTTGTATCAAAATAGGTTATAAGAATAAAATATATATGAATTATGTTACAAAAGGAAATTAAGGTATTGATGCTGGTGTATTTTTAATTTAAATATTGTTAAACTATAGAGGTTAATGATCTGTGTACTGCTCAATATGTCTTGAAATAAATATGTATGATGTAGATAGTCGTCCTTTTTTAAATCTTTTTAAATTAACAATAAACCTATCAATATGGCTCAGTGACAACATTGTAGTACAGATTACGTTTGCACTAATTATGGGCTGTTGCATCAAGTCTAAAGCTAAGTCAAGATACTCTCGATTGAGACATATAACATTAATATGTTCTAACAAAATGTAGAAAAGAAAGAATAAACAAAATTTACATTTTTTAATCATTTTATTGTTCTATTTATGTATTTTGTCATCTTATTATATGTTACCAATATTTACTTTAATAATATTAGCAAAAATAATAAGAAAAGCAAGAAACTGCAAACAATTAGTTAACATTTTGATAAATATGTTTACATAATATTTTATTATGTTAAAGTTGATCTTTAACAAATTTAAAAGCTACTTAATTTAAACTTTAAACTGCAAAAATTAGCTGATTTAATTATCTGATGTTAGAAATGTTTTTAAAAGTAGTTTTATTCATCTAAAATACTAAGGTTCAGTGTAGAATTTGGAAAACATTTAAAACAGCATGAGCATTATATAGCAATTTTTTAACTCGAGTAAAAGAATTTTTACCTAAAACATTATTATACATAAGTCAGAGTTAACTTAAGTCTATTAGCTATCCATCACCTGCATTACACAGATTGCCTTTCAAATTAAGATGTTTCTCTTTAACAGTTATTTGTCTTAAAAAAAATTCTACAAAGATCTTAAGGAATTCTTAACAAATTCTTAAGCTTTCTTTTAACAGTGGAAAAAAATAATGTTTTATTTAGGACAATTTATTTTTCATATTTCACATGTTTTATTTACCAGTAATATCAGTTATTATTGCTCTAAAAGACCTTAACTGGTGCTTTCAACTTTGTTTTAAGTAAACATAGTTTATAGAAAGTTCATATTCACATTATGAATGACTCTATAGTAATCTAGATACAAACTATAACACGGTTTATTTTTTTTTCTTTATTCTAAGTCATTTTTCTAAAAACATTACAACAAAAACAACAACAACAACATTTTATTAGCGTAATCGACATGTACATGCCTTTGGCTAAAGAAAAGTACAAAGAACATTGAAACAAAATCATGCGCAGCTTTGTTAACAAAACATATATTTTTCAAGAGAAATAATTTAAAACTCCAGATATTTTAACTCTTAGATATTATTACGTAATGCATATGCGTGTTTGAGAAAATTACATATTCCTATTAACATTTTTTTGTTTTTTGAAGACATAATGTTATCGAATTTTCTTAAATTCGGCCATGATATTTTTGGCAGATATTTATCTCTTAATTCTTTATATTTTGTACAAATCATTAGGAAGTGATATTCTGATTCGACGGTACGAATGATACAATTTTGACAATGTCTGTTTTCCCGAGGAATGCCTATATAACGCCCAGTTTCGATAGCTAAGCTATGGGATGATAGTCTAAAGCAGGTTAACAATTTTCTAAGATAATCGTTTTCAATAAGGTCAAGATAGCATTCATATTTAAACTCTTTTTTATATCTAACATAGTAATCAAGTTTCGACATTTCATTGATAGAAGCGTGCCATGTTTGTTGATATTGGTCACGTAATCTTTTTTGAATTTGTGTGAAATAATTTATATTTGGATTTATATTATTCCATAAGTAGCTGTACCCTAACTCATCTAAAATACATTTAACTTCATGTGCCCAGTTTGCGTTTCTTGGTCGATTTAAATTAATGCATTGGTCCTGGAAAATGTTAAACATAATAGACTGTGGATTTGATACAATTTTTAACCAATATTTTATCATTCTTTCTTTACTCATCAATGTCAGAGGAAATCAACCAAGCTCGCCAAGAACAGCAATATTTGGGGTTTGTATTTTCACACCTAATATTTTCTTACAATATTTGATATGTACTCGGTCAATAATATTTGTATTATAAATGCCCAAAACTTCAGAGCAATACATCAATATTGGAGAAACCATACGATCAAAAAGTAAAAGTTTAGTTTAAACATCAAATTGTAGTTTTGAAAAAATCGAATATAATCCGTTAATAGCTTTCAATGCTTGTTCAGATAATGCTGTCAACGCTTCATTCAACGATCCGTTACATGTAAATTTTACACCTAAATAACAAAAAGAGTCAACAATTTCCAGCGGTTCATTATTGATATACCATTGTGCCAAATTTTCCCTTCTTCTTTTTCTAAATATACAAATTTTTGTTTTATCTGTATTAATTTTAAGACCCCATTTAACAGAATATACATATAAGCTATCCAATTGTGCTTGTAGGCTATCTGGATCAGTTGTGAACAAAACCATATCATCAGCAAATAATAGCATAAAAATATTTAGGTAATTCATATCATTTTCTGTAAGAGAGCTGAAATCTAAATTTGTAGATACGTCATTCACAAACAGTAAAAATAGGATTGGTGAGAGTGGTTCCCCTTGTTTTAATCCGAGTGATATATCGAAAAAGTCTGAAAATTTTGCATTTACTTTAACAGAAGCAGAAACATGTTTGTATATTGATTCTTAAATTTTTAGCATTTTACTACTTATTCCAATTTCGAGTAACTTGTACCAGAGGGCATCCCTTATCACAGTATCGAAGGCTTTTTCATAATCTATAAATGCACAGAATAGTGAGTTATTACTTTGAATTACTTTTTGAATAATACTATGAAGTATAAAAACACAATCAGCAGTGCTACGATTTACACGAAATCCAAATTGAGAATCGTCGAAAACATTTTCATATTCGCACCATTTATTTAGTCTATCTCGTAGTGTAAGAGAAAATATTTTTGCAATTGTATTTATTAAAGAAATTCCTCTGTAATTAGCGGGATCAGATTTATCTCCCTTTTTGAATATTGGTACAATAATAGCACTTGTCCAACACTTGGGATAGACACCATCTTGAAATATTTTGTTATATATACTAACCAAGAAAGGTGATATAAAATGCTTGGCATCTAAAAGAAATCTGGCATAATATTATCACAACCGGGTGCCTTGCTTCGTTTAAGTGTTGAAATCGTTTTAATTATTTCTTCTTCACTAAACGGTCTATCCAACTAAAAACATTAATAAAATAATTAGGTAACATATAATTAATATTAATTAGTTTTATTTGTAACACTTTTCAAAGCAATATTTTTAACTCTTGTCTTTTCACCTTTTTGGAACCAATTCTTAAAAAAAAAAATTTTGGAATTTTCATTCTAATCAGTTAATTTATAAATGAATTGTACGTTGTCAATATATTGTAACTTCAGAATTGTATGTTACGGAGATTTGAAGGTTAAAAATGGACAAGCTTAAACAGTTTAACATTTTAACCACATAACATAACATAGTATACACTATAAACTACTTACTATTATTATTTTATGGTTTAATCCAAAATGATTGCATAGTTGTGATACAGTTTTGTAAAATAAAAAATGTGTTCAGTTCTTTGTACAACAATATAAGTTTTAGAGAAAATACTTCATTCAATCAGTAATATTAGTTAAAAAACGACTGTCAATGTAATTAGAAATCTACACAGGGCTAACAAACATCAGGACATTGCACAGAGCACACATGATTAATTTCTTCAAATAGATATCAGCTAACACCATTAAAACAAATAAAAACAAGGAAATAAGCCTTATTTTAATGAGTAACATATGTTATGTATATGAAAAATTTGAAGTCATGCAAGTTTCAAGAACACTTACAGTTATCAAGCACAATTATTCAATTAAACACTATATTTTTTGCTTGTTCATCTCAAAACATGAATAGTATGATTGAATTAGCAATAGGGTAACAAATTAGATTATGGTAAAATTTTTACTTTTGCCAGTGTGATTTTCATGAAAAACACACTGCTTCATATTGCTTGATCACGCAGCTTTCAAACACATATATTATTGCCTAAATTTGCTTACAAACAAAAATCCTACAGGTAAGTTTCTGACTTAAATTTCATCTTTTTAGGGTTATGTGTGTGACATACTTAATATGTTAGGTAAGAGTACAAATTTTGAAATGAAAACTACATCAATCAAAGGAGAATACATCATCCTTATACAAAAATATAACTTTTAAGAAGTCATAGCTAGAATAGTGCAGAATTAAAGGTTCAAAATCCATAATTATATTTTTGCTACAAATTTTAGGGTTAACATATTAAAACCTCCGTAATACCCTTATGCCCCACTCGCCAGAATGCAAACAAACTGCAAAATATCCGGGACATAACAGGCTTTCAGAAAAATTATGTCTACAAAATTCCCTAGGGGGGGGGAGCAAACATGTTCCTGGCCACCGGCCTATTAATTATATGGTGCCATTTTTTGAGATTGGTATCGTCACGTTAGTGCAGACACGGTATAACCTCTTTTTATTTTAATTGTACTTACACTTTTTTGCACTATGGTGGCAATTTTGTCTTCCTTTTGCAATATCATGTGAAAATAACATATGGTTAACTACCGTTAAAATAGAACATTCATTGCTGTATGTTAAGAATAGATTATTTGCAGAACATAAACATGTTTGCACTAATCTCTTATAACTTTGGCAGTTTCAAAATAATGTCTAAATATTTACATACAGTGTAGCTCCAATTCCAAACCATTTCGTCATGATAAACTAGATCTCTACTTAGGTACAGCACATACTGAATTCTGACCGACTTACAGCTGTATTATGATTAGGTGTGTAATTTAACACATTTGCATTCATTAAATCTTGTTTTCTATAAGTAAAGCGAGATTTTAACCTAAACAAATAAAATGCTTTAAAAGTTTCAAAACAAGGTCCCTGTGAAAATTGTTAAAATGTTACTATTGCCTGAATGAGGGCATTTTCTGTCCACAGATACAAAGAAATCTTTTTTCGGCGTTAGCTGTCTAAGCTCACTTTTGACCTAGTTTTTCGACTAATGAAATAATGTAAATAAAATTTATTATGCAGCGGGAAAATCAAATAGATTATTTTGATTGGTTATTAGTGGGTCTGGTTAATGATTACCGTAACGATTTTTAAATTGTGTGTTAGTATTTACCTGGCACTTATATGTTCGGGCATTTTCGTTTTTAAAAGCGATTATTGTATTGGAGAAAAGGATATTTACAGTATAAGTAACCAGTTAAGTCAATTGATGGCTTAAATACGATTTTATATGGAATATTCATGGGTGTCAGGTAAACACTCGAGTACAATACACAGTGTAAAACGACAGAGAAGTGCAGATATTTCTGGTTCTTACTGGTTCCTTTCTAGTTCCTTTGATACTGAATGTTAATTTCAAGATTAGAAATTCAAATCGCCTTGTGGTGTAGTGGTTATCACACTCGCCTCTCAAGCTGAGGCCCCGGGTTCAATACTCGGGAGGGACACATTTTTTTAAAGTTAATTTGCGTAAAAGTTGTTAAATTTCGCTCTTGTAACAAGTTGTTACTATTTTCATTTATTGTATTTTAATGACATTTATTCATCATTAGTACTAACTAGGTATTTTATTGAAACTGCATAAATGTACGTTAATGTTAGACATTCTTCTTTAATCGACGTATTATCACCAGACGAAATTTTTGCACGCTCTTTATTTATTTCTTTCTTATATATAAAAATCTTTTCCATCAACGCCGTTTATCTTTTTTAAAGATATTTCTTGTTTATTATACCCTGCATACCAAGTATGGGGGTATATAGGAGTCATCATCCGGTTGTGTGGTTGGTCTGTGGCATTTACTACGTCAACAGTTTTCAAGAAATCGACTTGAAACTTTAAACATATGTGCGTGAGTATATTTGCGCGAACTACTTTCTTTTCATGTGGAACAGTCCGTTATTTTTGGAGGGGAGCAAGATTCAACAAAATCTTGTGACGCGAACTTCTTCTACAGTTTTCAAGATATTGACTTAAAACTTTACACATATGTTCGGCATGAAGTGTAGATGTGGGTGACATATTTTTAATGTGGATAAGTCCATTATGTTTTGTAGGGGACATGACTAAACAAAACCGTTTGAGCACAATTCAACAAAATCTTGTGACGCGAACTTCTTCTACAGTTTTCAAGATATTGACTTGAAACTTAACACATATGTTCGGCATGAAGTGTAGATGTGCGTGACATATTTTTCATGTGGACCAGTCCATTATTTTTTGTAAGGGACATGATTAAACAAAACCGTTTTATGCAAAATTTTGTGGTTGGTCTGTGACACTGACTACGTCAACAGTTTACAAGATATCGACTTGAAACTTTAAACTTATGTTCGTCAGTAGATTTGCGCAAACTATTTTTTACTCATGTGGATCAGTCCATTATTTCTTGGAGGGGAGCACGATTCAACAAAATCTTGTGAGGCAAACTTCTTCAATAATTTTCAAGACATTGAATTGAAACTTTACACATATGTTCAGCGTTAAGTGAAGATGTGCGTGACATATTTTTCATGTGGATCAGTCCATTATTTTTTGTAGGGGACATGATTAGAGAAAAACCGTTTTATGCAAACTTTTTTGGTTGGTCTGTGGCACTCACTTCGTCAACAGTTTTCAAGATATCGACTTAAAACTTTAAACGTAATTTTCGTGAGTAGATTTGCGCAAACTATTTTTTCTCATGTGTATCGGTCCGTAATTTTTTGGAGGGGAGCATGATTTAACAAAATCCTGTGACGCGAACTTCTTCTACAGTTTTCAAGATATTGACTTGAAACTTTACACATATGTTCAGCATGAAGTGTAGATGTGCGTGACATATTTTTCATGTGGATCAGTCCATTATTTTTTTTAGGGGGACATGAATAAACAAAACCGTTTTATGCAAACTTCTACAGTTTTCAATATATCAACTTGAAACTGAAATCTTAGATTCTGCACGAAGTGCGCATGTAAACGACGTATTTTTGTGCTGATCAGTCCAATATTTTTGGAGGGTAGCATTATTTAACAAAATCTTTCATTTTTAACGAAATCTTATGACTCATATTACTTCTCCAGTTTTCAAACTTTAAACATACGTTCGTGAGTAGATTTGCATGACATATTTTTTAAAGGGGAGCACGATTCGACAAAATCTTGTGACCCCAACGACTTCTACAGTTGTTAAGATATTGACTTGAAACTTTAAATATATGTTCGGCATGAAGTGTAGATGTGCGTGACATATTTTTCGTGTGGACCAGACCATTATTTTTTGCAACGGGACATGACTTAACAAAATTGTTTTATGCAAACTATTGCAGTTTTCAAGATATCGACTTGAAACTGAAATCATGAGTTCTGCATGAAGTACGCATGTAATTGACATGTTTTTGTGGATCAGTCTGTTATTTTTTGTAGGGAAGCATTATTTAACAAAATCATATGACGCAAACTACTTCTCCTGTTTTCAAAATCTTGACTTGAAACTTTTAACATATATTTGGCATGAATTGTACATGTGCAAGACTTTTTTTCCTTCTGGATCAGTCTATTATTTTTTTAGAGGATCACTATTTTACAAAATGCTGTGATGCGAACTACTTGTACAGTTTTCTCGGTAATTACGTCAAACTTAAAACATATGTTCGGCTTGAAATGTAGATGTGTGTAACATATATTTCATGTAGGTCAGTCCATTAAATTTTGTAGGGGAATGATTTAACAAAATCGTGTGATGCAAAGTAATACATTTTCAAGATATTGACTTGAAACTGAAATCATGTGTTCAGCATGAAGTGTCGATGTGGTAGACATATTTTTCATCTGGATCAGTCCATTATTTTTTGAAGGGGAGCACTATTGAATATTTTAATCATTGTTAGGTAAAAAGATGCGAACATTATTTCTGCATATTCTGACAAAGCAGTAATGCGGGGCTATTAATCACCTTCATTGATAGCTCTTGTTTAATTTTTTTATTATTGTTATCAATTTAACTATTATAATTATAGTTTTGAAGACAATACAACACCCGGTGGTTTTCTTTTCTGTAACGTTCACTTTAGTGCCCAATAAATATAATGTTAAATGTCAAATCCAAATAAATGGTTATAATTCATCAATAACGTCAAAATGCATAACATTATCCTGTCATAATCATGTAGAACGATAGCGTGGGGTGTGCTAAAAAAAAGAATTTTATAAAATTAATTAATACCACACCCAATTTTTTTCATTAAACGTTCATCATTTCTATATTTTACATTAAGAAGGTCAGTGGGCCATGCTGGCAGTCAAGTAGGCTAGCAGCCGGAAAGCGGAAAGTTTAAGACTTAACATATGTAATGTTATAACGTTATTTTATATTATCATGTAAGTCTTAAACTTCTCGCTTTCCGGCTGCTAGGCTGCTTGACTGCCAAGATACTAGGCTACCAAATCGAAGTCTGACGTGAGAAATATTAAAAAGCATTATTTAACTTCAATTAAGCGACAGCAGCCGAGCCGCTAAAGTATCCCAGCCGCCACAGCAGCTCAGCAGCCAAAGTATTCCAGCAGCCAACTTTTTCTCAGCAGCCAAAGTATCCCAGCCGCCACAGCAGCCAAGATTTCCCAGCCGCTACAGCAGCTCAGCAGCCAAAGTATTCCAGCAGCCAACTTTTCCCAGCAGCCAAAGTATCCCAGCCGCCACAACAGCTCAGCAGTCAACTTTTCGCAGCCGCCACAGCAGCTCAGCAGCCAAAGTATTCGAGCAGCCAACTTTTCCCAGCAGCCAAAGTATCCCAGCCGCCACAGCAGCTCAGCAGCCAACTTTTCGCAGCAGCCACAGCAGCTCAGCAGCCGAAGTATTCAAGCAGCCAACTTTTCCCAGCAGCCGCAGTATCCCAGCCGCCACAGCAGCCCAGCAGCCAACTTTTTCCAGCCGCCACAGCAGCTCAGCAGCCAAAGTATTCCAGCAGCCAACTTTTCCCAGAAGCCAAAGTATCCCAGCCGCCACAGCAGCCCAGCAGCCAACTTTTCCCAGCCACCACAGCAGCTCAGCAGCCAATGTATTCCAGCAGCCAAAGTATCCCAGCCGCCGCAGCATCCCAGCAGCCAACTTTTCCCAGCAGCCAAAGTATCCCAGCCGCCACAGCAGCCCAGCAGCCAACTTTTCCTAGCCGCCACAACAGCTCAGCAGCCAAAGTATTCCAGCAGCCAACTTTTCCCAGCATCCAAAATATCCCAGCCGCCACAGCAGCCCAGCAGCCAACTTTTCCCAGCCGCCACAGCAGCTCAGCAGCCAAAGTATTCCAGCAGCCAACTTCCCAGCAGCCAAAGTATCCCAGCCGCCACAGCAGCCCAGCAGCCAACTTTTCCCAGCCGCCACAGCAGCTCAGCAGCCAATGTATTCCAGCAGCTAAAGTATCCCAGCCACCACAGCATGCCAGCAGCCAACTTTTCCCAGCAGCCAAAGTATCCCAGCCGCCACAGCAGCCCAGCAGCCAACTTTTCCTAGCCGCTACAACAGCTCAGCAGCCAAAGTATTCCAGCAGCCAACTTTTCCCAGCAGCCAAAATATCCCAGCCGCCTCAGCAGCCCAGCAGCCAACTTTTCCCAGCCGCCACAGCAGCTCAGCAGCCAAAGTATTCCAGCAGCCAACCTTTCCCAGCAGCCAAAGTATCCCAGCCGCCACAGCGGCCCAGCAGCCAACTTTTCCCAGCTGCCACAGCAGCTCAGCAGCCAAAGTATTCCAGCAGCCAATTTTTCCCAGCAGCCAAAGTATCCAAGCCGTCACAGCAGCCCAGCAGCCAACTTTTCCCAGCCGCCACAGCAGCTCAGCAGCCAAAGTATCACAGCAGCCAAAGTATGTGCTAGGCTGATGGGTGGCCAACTTCACGCTGCCAGGCTGCTAGGCTGCTCGGCGGTCAACTTCACGCTGCCTGGCTGCTAGGCTGCTAGGCTGCTGGGCGACCAACTTCACACTGCCATGCTGCTAGGCTGCTCGGCGGCCAGCTTCACGCTGCTAGGCTGCTAGGCGGCCAACTTCACGAACATCTAATATTTTGAACGGATTCGGAAACAATTACTATAGAATCATGTAAATGGTATTGCTTTATCCGAAGGCCGCTTAGTGAATGTTAATGGAAAAACATTCAAAATTTAACATGAAAACTTTATATATATTTCAGTATCAAATATCCATGCTTGTGTAAAAGAAGAGCCGACGATTACACCGTGCAAGTTTTTCATGATTATGATGCAAAATACAAAAGTTAGGAAGAAAAATCTTCAATTTTTGTCCGGTAATATGAATGATCCCAGTAAAGTTGAATTACATAATTTACTTTGAGCATTTTGTTATATTTTAAAACTTAACATAACTGTGTGATTTCGGCATTTGAGGAGTGGATATGTTTACGAATTAAACTTAACTTAAATATAAATGATAGAGCTACAAAGGTTCATTTGAATTAATTTAATTCACAACCCCATATTTTCAACATGCAATTTAATGGTGTGTCGGCTAAATGTTTTTGTATAAAAACTGATTAGTAGGTGAAAACGCAGGGCTTTTGATGTATGTGTAATAGACAGTGTTCAAACCTGGCCTACTTATGTTTCATTAGTATAACTAGTCGTTTGTGGGATGAGTTGCCCAAGGTTATAAAACTGAGCATGGAAACCAGTCTCAAATCTCAAGCATCTGATTGGCTGAAATGGCGACTGGTCGCCATTTCAGCCAATCAGATCCTTGAGATTTTAGACTGGTTTCTATGCTCAGTTTTATAACCTTGGAAAATGATCATACTTTATATCTGTATGAACGCCAACGCGGAAACCAGGGCTAGTACTATAACTTGACATCTCTTCCAAAAGACAACTTTTAATGTTTTCACAATATGGGAAGTAGAACTAAAACGGATTCCATGCCTCAAAGTATGTTTATATATAGTCCAGCCCGTCTGGACGTTATCAGTGATGTCGTCTATCGACTTGCTACAGTAACGGCAGATCCTGAAGTACGGAGTACGGAACGGTATGCGGTACGTGCCGGACCTAGTTTATATCACAAAGTACAAGCTGAATGTTGATTTTGTAAGTTCGAAAAAAGTATTTTGCCTGGCGTTTCCTTACGCATGTGGTAACAGGCATAATAATGCTCCAAAATAGCAACACGCAGTTGGGGTAGAACTTGAATTAAAAATCGTTAGCAAGTGTCAATATGATTATTTTTATAAACCTATAAAAAGAGCATGCTCCAGACAGAAAGAAAGCCTTACATAGACAAAAGTGTCAATTGTCACAATCCTTAAGGATTTTAATCTCATCGGAAGCTTATATCATGTACAGTATTGCTTAATTTTCATTTTATTTTTTAAAATGAGTTAAAATGAGGAATGAAATTGTTGAGAAAATTTAAAGCAATTATAAGTTAAATTTTTAAAAGTTGTGTGCGCTCGTAAAATATTATATTTATCGGAAATAATTGTGTTTTGAAAGAAGGAGTTAAAAATATAAATTTACAGATAATATATATATAGTCGAATAAAATTATTATAAAAATCGTTGTATGGTTTGAAGCATCAACAACTGGTTTAATTGTTTCAGGGCGATCAGGTTTTCTTGGTTAAATTTACTGCTCATTGTTACTGTAAGAAATTCCGAGGCGGGTAAGTTAATTTTAAATAAATTTCAAATAAAATTTTTGATTTAATTTAATAAATCGGATAGAGTTCTGAACAGTGGTCAGAAACTGACTTCAACCTATCCGTGACAAAATAGCGGCTTTTAAGAACGTGTATACGTTTATAATTATGTTAAAAAAAAGAAAAAGAAAGAGACCACTGGCTAGGCTGTTAGGTTAGGAAGTAAGGCCCTACAATTAAATGTAACATTCTCGAAAAGGCATAAAAATTTTGGGATTGTAATACTGGGTCCGGGGGTTGGTTGTTTACAGCAAAACGGAGTAAACATTGTGAAAACAGATGACTTTAATGATATCAAACTATTATACTGTATTATTCCAAAAGATAATAAGGTATGTATTTATATAAATTTTAAAAGCAGACAAAAGCATATAAAAAGGGAACTAAAATAAATATACAGAACGATGTAACACAAGTATGTACCGGTAATCTATTTGGGGGACCAAAATATTCTTTAAAATGAGGTTAATATTTGATTTCCTGAAACTGTTGAAATCAAACTTCACCAATCTCTTGCAATTCCTTTAATCGACTATCGATGGAAAGAGGACATTTATATGCATTCAATGAAAAATACATTCATATTTATCACGTGTGTATTTAAAACAATGTTTAGTGTTGTTTAATTTTTTGAATTTATGAAATAGAATTTTAGGGAGTTTGTAGATGTTCTTTTTTCTTTAGGTACTCTTCTAGCATGCCTATCATGTGCAAAATAAAGTTAATTTAATTACATTTAGGCCAGAGAAAAAATATTTTAGATTCTCATCCACGCCCGCCCCTGTCCAAAACCACCCGCCACCCAAAAATATTGGTAAAAAAATCGAAACATATTCTGTTCCGTACAGAACGGGTTATATATGACCATCCAAAAATACCTTCTTAAGTATTTCATTAATAAAAAATAAAAATTAAAAAGTGCCCACCCGCCCCTTTTTCCCAAAATCCGGATGAGAATCTAATAATTTATTTTCTCTTGCCTTTTTTGTGCAAAGTTTAAATGAAAGGCAGTATGCCTTTAGAGAGATTTTGATAATTTTTTCTGGAACGTGCAATGATGCAGTTCTACAGCCAAGTACAAACTTGATTTTAGACCATGCAGATCGAATGACTATCGAAGTCAAGCATATTATTTCTATGAATTTTGATTGAAAAACCAGGTGTGAAAGATTTCAAAATGTTTGTAGCATGTATGTTAAGTAATAAGAAAAACATCATTTACCATTAAACTGATCAGATATCCGTACATCCGTCGCTTCGTCCGTTCGCCCTTACATTATACACCCATATATCGTCCATCCGTCATTCAGTGTCCTGTCTTTTTATCAAATTGTTTCGTTTATTAAGATTTTCGCGTGAAGTCCTTTAGTTACAAGACTGGGAGTTGACTTAGTCTATCGTAACTTTTTGTATACTGAATGTTTTAGGAAATAAATATCAACAGAACCCTGGTATGGCAGGTTTTACGTGTTCCGCCGCAAGTCTAAACCTGGGAAAGGCTGTCAGCTCGATGGCCTGTGCAGCAGAGTGCAGCAATATTGCAACATGTCGAGGTTTCTTCTATAGTAAAATAGATGGCGTATGTCTCGGTACCCCTGATGTTATTTCGTCTCCTACAGGTTGTGTTTTCAAAACGGGAACGCTTTATTTCCAAACCACAGGTAGGTAAAAGACCAAGATCAACAAATAATTTAAAGACAAGTACAAGTTATCGTATATTATATGATATTGCCTCTACCTGGGAGCGAACCCGCTGATAACAGTAGAGCTACTGACTATATGTACGGGGAAACTTTTTACGGTCGCCACTCTGCACAAATAGCGCTACAAAGCACTGATTAATATTAACAACATAATTAAATGTATAGATAACCACAATGCCATAAAATAAAGCGACAGCTCCAAGCCAACAATTTAAAATGATAGTGCTTCTAGCTGGGAGCGAACCCGCACCTTCACGGCGACCGCGTCTAGCCCTGCAATTCCTGCGAGGCGACCAATTGAGCTAACCGGGACAACCCCAAAAAGGTTGATCGGATAGCCCCGATATACGTAACAGTCACTGCATAACATCGGTAACGGGTTGTGAATTTCAAATGATAGTGCCTCTAGCTGTGTAAGAGACAGATACAGTACACACCAACCGTATCCCCACCAAAAAGGACTGTTAAAGTATGCCTATATACATCTTCCTACAACGATTGACATTCTGAATGGCTTGAAATTTAGCAATTAGCATCAATGGGGTTAATTTAAACTGACAACTACACTAAATTACAAACAATCGTCGATGTACGTAACAAAAACAATTTATTCAATTTTAACATGGATACGAATATAAGAAACAATTTTTCAGCCCTAAATGTTTTTAACGATATTATAGACATGACGACGACTACATTGAACACGGCAACTACATCGACCACGGCGCCCACAACGACCACGGCGCCTACAACGACCACGGCGACTACATCGACCACGGCGCCCACAACGACAACGGCGACTACAACGACCACGGCGACTACAACGACCACGGCGACTACAACGACCACGGCGCCTACAACGACCACGGCGACTTCAACGACCACGGCGCCTACAACGACCACGGCGACTACATCGACCACGGCTCTTACAACGACCACGGCGACTACATCGACCACGGCGCCTACAACGACCATGGCGAAGACATCGACCACGACTACAACACTACCACTCGGTCAGTACGGGGATCCTTGTTCCAAAAACGCCGGATGCATCAGGATATTCTCTGTGTGTCTACAGGGCTCGTGTTCGTGCGAGGCTGGATACCGTCACGAATCGGCTTCTGGATCTTGCATCGCTAGTGAGTTCTCAATTATTTATTTAATCGCCGTTGAGCTTGAGCTTATAATTTATAAAATCAACAACAACAGTCGACTTCAATGATCTTTTGCTATATATTATTCACAGAAATACGCGATCTTTTGTTAGTGACATAGATAACTCCCACCGCCTTTATTACTACGATAAAATGTAATGTTGTAATCCTATAAATTGCTAGATATTAACTATAATGTATAACTTTATATGATTATTATAAACATGTTATTTCTGCTGTTTTTAGGTTGCACGACGTACGGCTCCACATATATCATTTACCCGGACATGTTCCTAGACGTGTATTACACGTTCTACTATGCCAGCGTTGAAAACTGTGCCAGTCTTTGCACCGCCTCGCCAACATGTCGGGGATTCGCGGTTTGTTGTATCGATCATTGCGGTTTAATGGATTTAACTCCGCTTACCGACCCTCAAAGCTTCAAACGTAGTACAGGAACTGATTATTATTCAAGAAACTGTGTGTAACCAACCATCCGAGATACTAGTACACAAATGGCAAATAGGATACCCATATTTGGTTGGACCACTTTATTCGCATCATAGGACGATCCCAGCAACAAAATATGTCTTTTCTTGTATATATAAAATGCAAATACAGATATGCACTAAAATGTCATATAACTTCACACACCACGAAAAAGCGAACAATTTACCACTTTCTGTTTGTAAGATAGTAAGTTTATCTTTTGCACCTTGAAAATATGTGAACTGTACTGTTTTTGTACGATTGATTTCAAGTTTAATTTTTCAGATTTCCAATCATTGTTTGTAGAACAGGATCTTTCTGTCTTTCCTGAACTGAAGGTTATAAAGCTGAGTTTGGAAACCAATCTCAAATCTCAAGCATCTGATTGGCTGAAATGGCGACCTGTCGCCATTTCAGCCAATCAGATGCTTGAGATTTGAGACTGGTTTCCATGCTCAGTTTTATAACCTTGGGCACTAAATGATTTCACTGAGATTCATGGATTTCGGAGCGTTGTTGAAAACAAGATAACAAACAAATTCTTCCGCGATTTCTGAGAATCGGTTGTCTGTGTTGCCTTTATCCGGATGTCTAGATATGTAGTCTGACATGTTGCTCTCTCCTTTGCGTTACGTTACGGTAAAGCTTTATGCTTGAGGTCGTAATCTCCATCTTTCAATTATTCACATAGAGGCGTGTCCTATAATCATGATTGGCACTACACTACACATATCACAGACAACGCCAAAGGCAAAATTTAACTATATGGCTGTTGGAACACTTGTGTCGCTCTTTGGTACATGTACTATGTCGGAAAAAAATGCAAGTACAAAAATTGGCATCAGAACTCCATCTTGACATAAAGAACTTCGCATCATCACGAGCGTGTTGTTATAATTGAAAGTTTCATGAAGAAATATTGAGAAACGGCAAAGTTATATATGTAAAGCCAATGTTACGTTTTCATATAAAAATCCAAGTACATAAAGACCATAACTCCAATAAATGTGACCTTGTCCTAAAGAATTTGTCATCACCATGAGCATGTTGTCATAAGCATATAATTTAAAGGTTTTATAAAGAAGCATTGAGAAATGGCAAAGTTATAGCCAACGCTAAGCTTTTGTTAAAATCCAAGTACAAAAAGTGGCACAACTCCGTCAAATTTATGTGAAATTGACCTAAATAATTAGATATCATCATGAGCGTGTTGTCACGAGCATTATATTTTAAAAGTTTTAAGAAGAAATATTAAGAAATGGCAGTTATAGCCAAAATTGTGACGGACGGACAAAGCGATGCATACGTATCGCCTTTTCTTCGAAAGGGCGACACAAAAAAGCAGTAAATATATTCTTGGAGTGATTGAACGATAAAATTCCATAGTATATATAAAGAAACTACATAAAAATATAACGGTCTCAGAGTAGAACCTTTATACGATTTTATGCTAAACTCCAGCTTTATAGATTAATCGGTCAAATGGAAGAACTAAAAACATTTTATAATAATGAAAAACTAATGAATACAGTTAAAGGACGTCCAATTCAAAAATACTATTTTAATGGTCGCAGCGAACTCTTTTCTAGCTACAATTAATATATCATAAACGACAGAGATTCGTTTAATTTCCTGCAAATTCAATTAATTGAAGCAATATTTGAAATGAGCGTGTTTCTTTATTTTGCTTTTAAACTATGCCCATTCGATACAAATCGTCATTTTCAAAACAAACCTTATGTGTAGAATATCGCACGAAAGACCATTGAGAAGCAACGCATTTGTTGAGCATGCTAAAGAGGTGTAAATCAAATATAAAATAGAGTTATAGTAAAGATAGTATATTGCAGGTGTACTCCAAACATATATCATTTAGCTGACAAGATACTGTACAAAATTAGCGTGGGGACACCGAAAAGGTGACAATTCATCTTAAGAGACAACGGTGACTTTGTTCATGTAATATTCTTGCAAGGAACATTTGGCGATATTCTGTGACATCGAACTGCAATTTTGTTATGACTTTCACTTGTTATAATGTTTTTTTCTGTATTGTTATTTTTGTGTGGTGTAATTGTTAGAATGAAATTAAAGTTTGACATAATTTTTCAGATGGTGTCTTATTTATTTTAGTTTAATATTTTTCTGACCAATAGTTCATAAATGACCATATAATGTAATGTGTCTAGAAATTATGCAGTCAACTCAGACAATCTCAGACTTTCCGAAAGTTGAAAAAAAGCGTCAGACATTTGGTCAGACAAGATATGAAAATCTGTCTGACCGAAACGAATTATGTTGGACCGAAACATGTTAAAAAGGTATTAGCAAGTATTAGGAGTTCAAATTTGTGTCTGACATTCGGTCTGATAACATAAAAATCATGTCTGACCAGCCCAAATTTAACAGGACAGGTCCTTCGGTCTGGCAACTTTCGGGAAGTCTGAATCTGATCAATGAATGGAATTAATACACTGATTAGGAGAGGCATTCATTTAGTTCATGGATAATCTAAAACAATATATACTCACCAAAAATAAAAAGTACCTATTCTGGTGTGTATACCGCGCAGTTATGTAAAACGCGCACCCGATTTTTTTACGTAAAATCGGCGGGAAAACACTTTTTCGGATGTATAACGCGCACCAATTTTTCGTGTTGGGCGAAAGTTGGAAGGCTGAAAATAAGTGACAATTTGCTTGCATTTCTTTCGAAATAAATGGCGGTCCTAAAAATGACAATTTGAGATGACAATCTGAGCAGATGACAATTTGAGCTTTGAGAAGGTTTGCATGAGCAATGAATGTCAATCCCCAGCCTTCACTTTTATTGAGAAAATCTTGGCATTCACAACTTATCACCTACTCAAACATCTCATCACCTGCTCAATTTACTTATCACGTTCTCAAACATGTTTGTTGACATGTTTTAATTGAATGACAATGCCCTTTGGAATTTATTTGTTGCAAACAAATCGCAATTCGTTACAAACATATCGCATATTTTAATTGGAAAACAATACCTTTTACAAACACGAGTCGAAAATTGCTAACGGTAATTATTAAGTTAACAATAAGCTGATCCATGTTGCAAACTAATGACAACATAACTCAGTTATTTTACAATAGTTTTTTATCTGAAAATATATTTAAGATTTCGGCTGAATCTAGATTTTTTAACAAACATTTTAAACAAATTATTTTAATATTTCTTTGCGAACGCTGTTTTGTAACGACGTCTTTTACGATATAGTTTATTAAAACATGGACGCAATCGTCAGACGCGACGATCTGCATCCGACCTGCGCATAAAGATGCGCAGTAAAACCAAAACTTCCGGTTTATCGTGTTTCAGACGATATTCGTCATTTTTGGCCACTTTGGGAGTCGGAAAAAAATGCGATGATTTTTTTCGGATGTATAACGCGCACCCGAACTTCGGCGTTTATCGGGAACGAAAAAATGTGCGCGGTATACACACCAAAATACGGTATCCACTTTCCTATCTTAAATTTGGTAAAATTTGAAAACGAAAACTTAGAATTCTGTATGTGGACAACTTTGCATTTCTATTATCATTGCAAAGAGAAAAAGTGTTCTTGAAAATCTGCAGCCACAACTTGGTTATCTTTCCCTTTGTTGTAATGTGGGTTCCACGAAAAAATCAGTGAATCTTTGAAGTAGTCACACTGTTTGGAATTAAATCAATCTTTCCACCTCTTGTGATCAATTAAATCACAAAACATTCATCAATAAAACAAGTAGTCCTCGATAAACTACGCTAGAAAGTCCAACCATTTCCAATTACCAATTTGTAACCCATTATTAATTGTTATTCGACTGGCCATTCAAAGCGTACATGATTAAATGATAATATGTTAATGAGAATATAAGCATAAAAAGTGGATACTTTTTATTTTTGTTCAGTATAATATCCATTTCAAGGAAGTTCACCAGTATATGTTTCTTTATTAAGGGAATTTTATATGGGCTTTTTATCTAATGGCAAGTGTGAAAGTTAGATATTCTGAAAATCCAGAAAAGTTGTCAATTCATAGAGGGAAAATAAAGAAAAACAACAAATTTTAGACACACAGAATCCTGAATTCAGGAATAATCCTGAAAATTTTTATTCCTATAATCCATATTTCTGCTCACCATTATGAAAGATTGAAGCTTTCCTTTAATGCAAGCAAGTGAAAGAAATGTGTTCCATGGATAAATTGAAAACAGAATCTATAAGTTTTAAATTCATCTGTGACGGTTATTGTTATGCTTAAATGATAGTGGTGGAATGAAACTATCTTTTTAAAATATTTTATTCTAGAAATCATTCTCATTGTATTCCAGTATTGATCCTTTACTCAATACATAGGAATTTTGTGGCACTGGCAAACAGTGTAGATCCAGATCAGATATTTTTACATATATCTTAATGGAGATTTTGTTACACATTTTGATAATATAAAGTCATTTTTATCGCAAAACTCATAATATCTTCTGTCGAATAACACATAATGTCTTCTGTTAAACTTTATGACATCATTTCAATGATTGACGTCAACTGTCCCAAGGTACCTTTTCCTGTGACGCGCCACAAATTTCTATTGTTGTTCTACCTTATTCTTACACCATTCATAAATTTACTATTGCGTTTCGTTTCCTATAAATACTATTATGCAATCCACATCGACAAAAATTTTGATGTTTTGTGTATTTAAATTTGCTTTGAGTGAGAAGGTATAAAATAAAAGGACCCTAAATAGTGTGAAGACAGTAGGTTTGTGTCATTTGTGGTTGGGTATGTTACCAAGAACATAGAATAATCCCCATTGTAAACCACATCAACCTCGAACTTCGGTCTCGTGTGGTATTGTTTACACAGGCATCTACAACCCTTCAGTCTGCATACTGCTTTTATATTACATTTATTCCTAGTAAAGGGCTTTTTTAAAATAAAATTACAGTTACACCGTCCTTATTTAAATATAAAAAATAATAATAAAATCAATCTTTTTTACTTCATTTTTTTTAATTTGTATTAATCTTAATAAATCTTTAATAAAATTATATCACTCCTGCATCTTATGGCAATATTTCTCACTTAACTAGACAGACATCTCAACTCTGATGACTGATTTCTAACATGGTCAGCATACTGTGCCACTTCTTTTTTACTGGTTATAAAACAGAATATGTCATAGCTAAAAATGCTCAAATAACCCTTAGGCTATTCATTTTATTCCATCAATACTTGGCATAGTTAGTAAGAATACTCCACGGGGAAAACTTTCTTGCTTTTCTATAAAACACTCTCAGTATTCCAACATTATTAACGACCTGCACATACGCCTGACAACAAATTATTACAATGTACCATCATGCACTTTTCTTCTGACATGTCTGATATGGTAATTAACATATTATAACATTTTTTGTAGGTTTCTACGTTCCATTTATCTGGTCAACACACTATCACCATTTTCAAGCTTTTGTAGATTTCTATGCCCCAGTTATCTCGTCAACACACTATCACCATTTTCAATATCATCTACATAATCAGAATCAGGCTTGTCATCCACTTCTATTAATAGATCTTCCTCCTGGCCTTCACCTTTTTCATCTGAGGTCAAGGTCAATGATGGTTCATCCTCCAGCGGAGGCATGACTGTCACTGGAGATGGTTTCTGCCTTTCTAAATGGCCTTCTACCACATTTTGCAGGATTTTCTCAAACAGTAAGTAAAAGAAACTGTAAAGTTTATTTTGTCTGTTTAGATACTGCAGTCGTCCAATGTTAACCTGTAGAGATAGAAAGACAAATAAGAAACGTAAGCAGAAAAAGGCAAATTTCAGAAACAAGTTGTATGTAGCTTACTTTCTGAATATTACTTATCTTCTATGTGCAACTGGTGTAGATTCAAGTCAGCCTGAACATATAGTCAGTCTGATCAAGACCTAAATGGTTTGCTCCTTGTTCTAAAGTATCATTATGAATGTAAAACTCTAAAACCAAACAGTGTAAATGCTGACCACACAGCATGCACAATTTTGTTACCTAAAACTGTTCCCTCATTCTATGATACTATTAAACCACTCCTATATTACTATTCTCCCATGCTAAAATACCGTTCCCCAATGTTAAAAATACAATTTCCCATGCTACAATATCATACCCCCACTAGAACACCTGTTTCCCTGTCACAATAACATTTCCTTCATGCAACCATACAATTTTCTCATGCTACAATACCATTTCTATCATTCCGTAATTGCTAAAATAACATTTTCTGAACAAAATATCATTCCCCTAAAACCATTCCTCTGCACTAAAATATCATTCTCTCCATGCCACAATACAATATCCCTCATGCCATAATACCATATCAACATGCCACAATACCATATTTCCCATGCCACAATACCATATCCCCCAGGACACAATACCACATCCCCCATGCTACAATATATTTTCCTCCATGCTACAATACCTTTTCGTCCATGCTATAATACTATTCTCCCATGCTATTATAAAACTAGAAATTGGTGTTCTGCGGAACACATGTGTTGCCTAAAATTGCATTTGAAAGGGGCTTAACTATAAGGTCCCTATGTGTCTACCTGCTAACACAGAAATATCGACCCCCAATGCTTTAATACCATTTCCTTCATTCTAAAATAACATTCGCCTTTGCAACAATACTGTCCCCCAATACTAGAATACTATGTTCCCTTTCATAATACAGTAGTACCCCTCATTATGGACACTTGTTCTCTTCTTCTTGATTTGAACCCACAATTAAGGACAACCCGCTATTAAGGACACTTTCTCGCAGTCCCTTAAGTGCCCGTTATAGAGGGGTTTTACTGTACAATTCTATAATGCCGTAACATCATCCTTCATGCTTCAATACCATACCCCTTTCTAGAATACCATTCTACAATGGTACAATACTGTTCCCCAATTTAAGAATACTATTACCAATTTCACAATACCTTTATGCTATAACACCATCCATTCATGCTGCAATACCTTACCCCTTACTACAATATCATTCCACAATGCTACAATACTGTACCCCTTACTAATATATCATTTTCCCATGCTACATTACCATCCCGCAAAACTTTAAGAAATCTAAATTTTATTACAGACTACCTGTGACGGGCTGTCACCTTCTGTTTTGTTTTCTCCAAGCGATTGAGGCATGAATTTAGGCGTGACTGTTAAAAATTGTCAGTATTAAATCTTACCGCAACAACTGTCAGCCCTCTATTCTGTAACAGCAAGATGTTGGTTAACTCTGGTCCTAGCAAATGATTGCTGTTCCTGCGGTATGAAGTTGGTGTCATCACCAATAATGCTAGCCTGCCACTGGTAAAAAACACAACAGAGAACAAATATTTTAGTTTCAGGCACCATTAAGGGTGTTTTACTGTAAACTCATCATTATATGCTGACATAAATCTTTCTTTAATAACCACTTATACTCATCACATGACAAAACAATTTAAGATGTTAAAGGGCAAATTCAGATTTTCTCTGTGTACCTTATTATTGCTTCACTCATGAAAACTTTAAAAGATTTTTACAACTTGTACTAAAATAATATAACTACAATCAATCTGGGCAATTGTTAAGAAAATCTGTTATCAGAATATATTGGATAACAAAGTTTTTTCTTTTTTACACCAATTTATCTTAAGGTATCATCTTGACAAATAATAAGCATTAAGTTGGACAATCACCAAATGAAAACCTTGCCAATTATGATCAAACCAAACAAATATGCATGATATTTAACTCAGAATGTCAAACTTCACAAAAATTCACCATTATTTACATAAACTCATCTTCTTCTTCTTGGCATTCACTACATAAACTCATAGATTTCACTCATTCTCAATAATTCACCATTTTTACTCAGTCAGAGTAACTCACCAATTAATACTAATTCACTGTAACTCACCATTTTCATTTGTTCTTAAATGTGATTCTTATACACATTTTGACAATGAAATGGTATTTTTACTGCAAAATGCACAATCAATAATGATCTCTGAACAAATTTATGACGTTATTTCAAAGATTGACGCCAACTGTCTGAAGGTACCTTTTCCCATGACGCGCCCCATTTAACAGGTTATTGTGGGTGCTTCAACTTGTACCTACCTTTCATTTTCACCCAAATCATCCACAAAGCCAGTTGATTTTGCAATATCAGCCAAACTCATTTCCAGGTCTGAAAAGTAAAAATAATTTTATATAACTATAATCTTATGGATATCCAAGAGAGGTAACATAGCAATTTAAATTCAATTTGAAAATGAAAAACCAATAGTTTTAATTTACTTTAACTAGAATTTGGTATAAACTAGTCCCATCCAGTTTCATTAAATCATTTCTGATCCAAGTAGCCATGGATACGACTTTTATCACATGATCTTGATCAGCCTACACATCTGTAACATCTGAACATAACATACACTAGTCCCTTTCAGTTTCATTAATTAATTTCTGATCCAAGTAACCTTGGATAAAACTTTTATCTTGTAGATGATTAGTATAGATCCAGATCATCCTACACATCTGTCATCAGTGTCCAAAATTATAAAGCTGAGCATGGAAACCAGTCTCAAATCTCAAGCATCTGATTGGCTGAAATGGCAACTGGTCGCCATTTCAGCCAATCAGATGCTTGAGATTTGAGACTGGTTTCCAAACTCAGGTTTATAACCTTGGGCACAAATCAGGATCTACAGTGGGTTATTTACAACCCAAGAAATTAAGCAGTTGTGCTGGCTAATCTTGATCTACACTGGTTGACAATGGATAAAAGCCGTATTCAGGCATTACAGGGTTTACACAAAGAATGCATTCATCAGAAAAAAAAATTCAGAAAACTTAACCATTAATACAGCAAACTTAAAAATCTTTAAAAAATGAGAAAATTCTATCCCACCAAAAAGCCATAAAAATGTGTCGAAAACAATTTCTGAGATTAAGAAACAAATAATAAAAAAGGCACTGCTCCAGACACATAGCACAGGTACAGTACTGTCACAGTGAACGTATAAGGTTACAAAATTTGCGTCTATCATGCATTCATCTATCGTGCGTCTTTCTATCGTGTATCATGTGATTGGTTTGTAACCTATAACGTTAACAGTACAGTGAACATACAGTCAAACCTGTCTTTAGCAGCCACCCAAGGGAGTGACAAAAAGTGGCTGCTAAAGACAGGTGGATTTTAAAGACAGTAAAAAATTAGAACAAAATGTCAAAATGCCATATTCAAACTGGCTGTTTAAGACAGGTGGTTGCTATTCGCAGGTGGCTGCTAAGGCAGGTTTCACTGTATATGGAAAAAAATTTGCGTGTATTGTATGTCTGTCAATCGTGCATCATGCGTCCGTCTATTGTGTATCGTGTGTTTCATTTGTTACCTTAAACCTTCACAGTACTTTATCTTGTTACTTTTGGTAAGCTTTACAGAAATATGTGGTCATTTTTTGTAAAAGACCTTACGTGTACTGATTTAGAGATAAGCTGCGATATTTCTTTACAAATATTCATCGGGAAAATATTAGACAAACTTACAGTGACTTGAGAATGTTGGTCTCACTTTCTCAAGAACAAGATCTTTGCCACCAAGAATGTCAACTAAGACTGGTAGAATTTCTGCATGTGTACCTGAAAACACACAAAACATGATAAAACACATTATTTTTATTAATTCAACCCTTTCCTCCATATATATGCCTTTTAATGCATGTGCGAACAGTGTAGATCCATTTCCATGCCATCTGATCAGGATCTGCACTGTTCACTTGTTTGGTCAGATATAACCTAATAAATCAAAAAGTTAACAGCGCATATCCTGATCAGATGGCATGGATGTACACTGTTTGCCTGAGCCATAAATACTAAGTATTAGTTAGAGTCCAAATAGAGAAATCTACATAAAATAGACACGGCAAAGGAAGGAGCGGTAGCGTGTCTATTTCATGTAGATTTCTCTATTTGGACTCTAACTGACTTAGTGTTTACTCTTGTTTTCCCCAAAGTTTATTCTATAACAATAGTTTCTATAGACTGTTTCTACACGAAATAGAAAGGAGATATTTTAAAAATAAAGTATTGTGATTGGTTGAAAAACTAGGGTAAACACTAATATATGGAAGAATGGATTAACCCTTGACATAGAGGTTAAATTTAACAGGTTTTATGGCATGTTTGACATCTTTAGATCGGGGCCAGCTGATCTTCACTGGTCAATTCGTGGTCAGGAATAATATAACGAATCTCAAGTGCAGATTCTAAGCAGATTCGGATTAGAGTCATAAGACGGCACAGCCAGCCAGCTAATTTACATCTACACTATTCCAGCACAAATAAGCCAGCTGATTTTGTTCTACACTGTGATAAAACCTGTATAAATGGAATTTATGGTAGTTGTTAACCCTGCTTCAACTTTGAAAGATAATGAGATCACTGTGAGACGGTACATGTGTACTTACTGTTATCAACTCCTTCCGCCAATGATGCGCTATCGACTGGAAGAGTAAGAGATGGTTTAATGCCTCGGCTCCTGAAAGTCTCATCTATGATTTGGAGAAATCTTGCCCCCTTGACCCTGTCTTTAGCTGGCATTTCTGCAACAAGATGATACATTATGCACTTTTCTTCATTTATAAGTTTGTGTTCATAAAACTAGATTTTTCTTGAGTGGTCAAGCAAATTTAATTGCAGCTTTTCTTGCAAATCTGTACCATCTGATCTTGATTTACAGTTTGCTTCTTGGTCACAAATATTAAACCTATGAGTATCGAATGTTAAACAGTGTATATCATGATCAGTAGTGTTGGGATATTGGTTGCAAATCACAATCGATCATCAGTTGGAATCGGTTGCCACTTCCAATGTGATTTCACCGATTATTAATCGGTTTATAAATCATATCTGTTACATTAACAAATGGTTTCTAATAAGTAGCTTACATAATATCCCTTATTACTGTGTGTTTGCTGCTACTTTCTACATAAAGGTTGGTGTTCAAATTACAAAGATAAATTTTTTTCTCGTGTTTTGATTAAATATGCACTGATAAGAATGAATGAACAATGCTTAGCAAAGAATACCCACCCCAAAATACGTTGTTAATAGCACTTAATGCCCAAAAGGCCCAACCAATTAATTTCAATCATGACTAGTACAAATATTGACCAAGATATGTTTAATTGTGCAGTAGTTTACAGCCAGGGGTATACATCGGTTTAAATTGATTATGGGATAATGACATCAATTATCGGCATCGGTAAGTACTTACTGATGATTAATCGATGTCTTTCGATCATCGGCACATCACTAACATTGATCAGACTGCATGAATAAGCCAACTGATCTGGATCTACACTGTTCACCCCTTGCCATAAAAGTCTTATTAAGGTATGACCATCCTAATGAATACCTATATCAAGAAGAGTATCCAAGGGAGGTAACTATAGTAGTAAATTAGCCTAGAGTTCTGTCATGCAAGAGGACCAGGGTTCAAATCCCACTGGAAACTTTTTTTTTTTTTGTAAGCCTAGAGCTTAAATAATTGGCATATTTCTTTTTTTTCCTGTGTAATTCTGTCATTGAATATAAAATTCTCATGATTTAAACTAAAATAAGCAAAATAATCAGGATTAAAGGGGTTTTCGCTATCAGAATAGTGTTTATTCAAGTCATCAATTTGAAAATTTCTAAAACTGGACGGTAAACTTCTCTGAAACTTTGTTTAAATTTTGTTTAAGGTATATAGTTAAAAAATGGTAAATTTTTGTATATTGCACCAATCAGGATTTTGCACAATTTTCATTAATTTAGTCTCATGAAATATAAAAAAAATGCATTTTTTAAATTTATTTGGTCAAAAAATGTAATTTTAAGATAAATTCTGTATTTATATATTATATCTTAAATTGGTTTAGTAAAATATAACATATTTTGGATAAACTGTAAAAAATAAGGGTTGAATTTATCAATAACAAAAAATTTTGTCACCGATTAAAGAATTTGGATACTTTCACGTTTTTTCTCACTTTTTTAAATAAAAAAAGCTAAAAATCTCAAAAACTACACGGTGAAAATCATAAAATTTTTGCATACAAGTCAGTGGTATGAAGCAGTTGATGAAAAAATAATCAGATGTTGGATTTTTAATAGTGCCCATTAGGATGGTCATACCTTAAATAACAATATATCTGAAATGCAAGACTGCCTTTTTTTGCCAAGCATTTTAGCAGTAAACATCGTGTCAAACTTACCATTCACAATTCCCAGAAAAAGAGGTGCAAATATAAAGTCCATGAAATTAACAGGAATCTTGTCCAGGTAGATAACATGTACAAACATTTCTAGCAAGGAAAGAACATCAATCATGTAAAAATTCTCTCGAAGATAATCCTCAACCTGAAATTCAATATATGAGAATATTTTAATTCTTCGCTATATATATATACAAGTCCGGGAATAAATGTTCATGTTATTTGTTAAAGCTGTCTCAATGCTACTTTCACTGTGGTGTCAATATACTGAAATGGCGGAAAACCGTGAATAGGACCCTTTTTTGTTACTTCGTAGACATTTGTTGGCAGGAATTTCAAAGAATGGGCATTGTAGTTCCACACAAATATGTCTTTAATTTAAATGCAAAAGTTTGTGGAAATTACCAAAAATAAACCACATAAAACTTTCGGTCTGTGTACAAGGAGAATGGTTAACAGGGAAGTCAGAAATTCATGGAAACTTGTATTCTGATTGTTTTGTTATGTTGTAAGTCTAGTTTAGGCTTTTATACTTTTTTGTTAATAGCAATCAAATGCTTTTCTCCAAAAACAATGATGTGTAATAGTGTATCCGATGCTTTTGTGATGAATCAACGATGTATTTTATGCTTTATGACAATTATTCTAAATGTTGTGGTGGCCAGCATAAGGTTGTGGTGGCCAGCATTTGGTTGTGGTGGCCAGCAATAGGTTGTGGTGTCAAAAGAGCATTGTAGTGTTCATGCTGAAGTTTTGCATCCGTACTTTGAAAATGAGCACAGATATAGAATCGAAAGCTTACAATAATTGATTAATTTGTATTGTTTGAATTAGTCTGAACCCTACTTTACCAACAAGACAAAAAATTTAAAAAAATAAAGGCATACATTCACTTAAGGTCCTTACCTTTGTAAAGAACTCTCTCTGCCGACATGGTGTATAATTCAGTAATCCTATTGTCCGCAGCAAGCAACCCAGCTGCTCTGCTGTGTATCCATCAGTATCACTCACATAATGCTCACACGCAGCTTCGAGAACGATCTCATCAAAGAAATTTTCCCTTTCACAAAATGTTAGGATCTGACTAACAAATTTACGTGTTAAATGCTCTCGTATTTCATTTCTAAACAGGAGTTTTGGTAGAAACTCTAAAAAGTAACGATTCACTGAATCGCCCTGCAGGAAGGCAGAAAACAACAATTCTAGGTCAGAAACAGATAAATTAATATTGTTCTTACTCAGCCACGTTGTAACCAAGTTTGTCTCAGCGGTACTGTGTAACCTTTTACAAGCCTCCTCAAGTATCACAGCTATGTCCTTTACCCCTAATATATCAATGCTCTCTGTAAAAATATTTTGTAGCACGTTCCAGATCCGCGGATGATTTTCTGGAGCTCGCTTGTAAAGTTCGGCAAGAATATTCGGAGAAATTTTCAGAGGTCTTAAGGACACATGATTCCAAACCCCTCGAATTACCCGATCCAAGTGCTGCTTTTCTGAATTTGGCAGGTCTCGTTTTGGATGTGTTTGCAAACATTCCAGAAAATCTAACAGTTCTCGAATACTGTACTTGTCTTCATTCATAAATATCATAAACCTTGATAAAATTTTGCTTGACAACTCTATTGGGAAATAGTCCACTGAAAATTTAAACTGTATAATTTGCAGGTAAGATTTAGCATTGATCTGCTCCAGTTGTTGTGCTAATATATTGAACAGTTCATCATAGGCTGCTTTATGCTTTGTGTAATCAAATGAATTATCCCCCTTTTCTGTATATTGACAAAGTTTCAGGAGAGCTGTTATGCCAGAGAATCCATGAGCAAAATCGTACGGCACTGCCATGAGCATACATAAATCATCGAAAGACTTGAATGTTTTCAGCGGTTTCTCAACCTCAGCACATGACTCATGGGAAATTCTGTGTAAACCTCCAGAGTATGAGTGCGTCTTATTCAATAATAATGATGGTATTGCACACCTTATCACAGGTGGTATACTGGTTGCTTTTAGTTCTTCTGACAATGCTTCATTTAGCTCTTCAGTAGCTTCTCTGCCTAACCTAGCATCTAAAGCAGACTTTTCCGTCTTTGCGTCAACTTTAAGTGCTTCTAAAGCCTGTTCTAATTTACTTCGTCTAATGGTTTCTGTGACCTGATCTGTAAACGACGTTGTTTTGGCAACTTTTTTTGAAGAAAAGTAACGCACTAGTTTTAACCGAAGCTCATAGCTACAGGTGTCACCCAAGCATCGACAGAAGTGCCGTAACAGAAGTGGGTTGTGCTTGCAGTGCCTCAGTGCGGAGTAACTCATCTTGCTATTTTTTCTAAGATTACATTTTCAGAATCACAATAAACATATCAAAAGTTCCATACAATTTGAAATGTAAAAATATCTATATAATGAAGACAACAATTTCAATTTTCATCCCAGCATCTCCTTCAATACTGATCTGAAAAGAAGACAATGGAATGACTTTTATATGTTTAATTTTCAAAAGAAGTCGAAGCCTATGGCAACATCTGTATTTAACTTTCACTTGTCTTAAACCTTTTAAACGTATTTATTTTACATGACTGATTGTAAAACTAAAACAAGTTAATCTAACTCGTATTAATCACGCTTGAGACTGCTTCCTGGGTTACCAACCAGTACTTGTGCCCAATGTGAAGGGGGAAACTGCGACAAACAGGGTTGGCAAATTGCCGGCAAATATGAGTATTGTCCATGCCGGCGGTATTTACTGTTATTTACCAGCAAATACTGGCAATTACTGGCCAATTGAATTTACCAGTCTGGAATTTATACAATATTATCTATTATCAGCATTCATATAGATAATTTCAAGTTTTCACATTAGTTGCCATTATATTATACTTAAGTTTAACACTTTTATCACTTTATCCATAATAAATAAAAATTTAAGTACTGAACAAGTGGTCATTTGAATTGACCACCCATGGAATTTATACAATACAATGTATCCCTTATAGTCAGCATATGGACAAATTCAAATTTCAATTATTAACAATAATGGAGTCAGCATTTTAGAGGGTTAATTTTAATTATAAACAAGTAATGTACACAACTTACACTAAATATACATGAATACAATAACAAATAAGGTTTAGGTACAAAGAAGCCTCTGTCTACCAGTCAATCTCTTCTTTCCCCCTAAGATACCTAAGATACCTGTAACAGAACACCAGTTTGGCAGCTTTCTGCAGTCACATCAATACACAACCACTTACTTGCACCTAGACAAATTGTATAGGTTATTTATGACACTTTACTGTTGCCTTTGTTGCCCCTGGCTATTACAGCCCCCTGTAATGTTGTTTTAATAGACTAGACATTATAGCCTTGCTTGTGTCAATGGCCAGGTGCACAGGTGGATCAGCATTAATTTCTTACCTGCTGTATTTTTGGTTCTTATAGTAAAAAAAGACAATTCTGTAAGAATTATTTTTACTTTAAAGTTCTTAAAGTGATAACCTGATATGAAATTTAATTAAAATATATGAGTAATTTAATTATTATTATGATTATACATTAATAACAGTCAACTAAGTTAAGATTTATGATTATACATTAATAACAGTCAACTAAGTTAAGATTTCTGCATTATTTTAAGGCAAAAAAACTCATCTTAGTAGTATTTGCCAGTATTTGCCACTTTGGGGAGTATTTTCCATGGCGGTAAATACCGGTAAATACCACCGGTAAATACCGGGGGTGGTATTTACCGCCCAACCCTGGCGACAAATCACATCACTGGTGGGTTTTAAACCAGCAGTCTCCAGATCTTGAGTCCCAACGCTCTACCCCTAGACCACCGTTCTGCCTATACTCTATAGATATATTGTCATGACATGATGAAATAGTATATATGCAGAGCAGCCAGTACATCCCTGCTATCTGAACAGGATCTTCAATGTACATCTTAGATTAATTTGGTTATTTAGTAAACATTGACTGTCATCACAGGGGCTCGTCACATGATGGGTTTTATTTTTAAAGCATTTTCTTAAAAAAATTTGGGTCTCTATATATCCATTATTTATATATAGAGACCCAATTTTTTTTAAGAAAATGCTTTAAAAATAAAACCCATCATGTGAAGAGCCCCTGTGACTGTCATTGTACAACTCAAAAAGGGGCAGGGTGGCAAAAGGGCAGTGACAACTTTGACTGCAATACTGGAACATCTATGCCATAGACTATGGACATTATTAAGGCAGGATAGCGTGGTTTGCTAGCTTCGTTCGGGCAAAGGGCGGTGCTTAAAAGGGGCGCTAGAATAATCCTACCGGCTACCCGAGCCCGTGCTCAGCTTCTATCATGTCGCGAAAACACATTGCAAAAGGATTTAGACGGAGTAACAGCAAGACATAACACTGAGAAGATTCACAAATTTCTAGAAAAAAAAAATTTGTTGTTGTTTTACATCTTATTACTAGTATTTCTCTGAAAATAACGAATAATACCATAAAAAATCTTCCCCGGAGTTTTTGTAACCGGTGCAGAAGAAAACAACGCAGTGATAAATACAGTTGAGCATTCCGTTCCGTTCTTCCACTTTTTAATCGATGAAGCTGACAAAAGCAGTTCTAAGCCTCCTTGTTATGAGCCGTCACCTCCTCGTTAAATTTGCTGTTCGACTGGGTCTTATCAAATTTTATCATGCTCCATTATTTTCATATATGACCATTAATGGGCACCACTGCAGAACTGAATTTGTTCTTATTCTTTATAATTATGACCAATGTACGTAATGTTAGTTCTGTTTGGTAACCAGCCACCTTTGTCTTTACAATAATTATTGATCTTGTCCAAACCAATGAACCTTTTTAAGATTACAAGGTAACAATTTACCCAGGTTACCAATGCATACAGTGGTGTGGCTTAAAGCAACCTGAAAACGTGATTTACTTTGAAAATTCTAACTCAGCTTTGAACAGCGTTCTGTCAATTAAACTTACCCGCTACTTCAGAACAGAACAATCAGTTGCCGCGCCACGCGTTTAATGTTTTGGTCTGAAACCGAAATTTGTAGTAATAATCAATTATTATTTCTTAAATAATACATCCGTTTTTAGGCTATAGGCCGCCCCTTAACCAAGAATACCAAAAGGCGTATACAGGTTTAAAATATATCCATTTGCGAGAGGTGCGGTGCAGCCCTTCGTCTTCTACTTTCCGTGTATTTCATATATTTTTAATGCTCCTAGCTATTCGCTCAAACAAACCTATATCCAGATGATAGAGAATTAATAGTAGAACGGGTATATTTATTGCGCGAATTTATAACATAATAAGTCAAACTTCGGATGTGAAAGCGCGAACATCCAGCCCCGTGTAAATTACCCGCCGTACAGCTCAAAGCAAGATGTTAAAAATATTTCCGAGAACACCTATCCGTGACGTGCCCTTAGATACGGATCATACATGACACAGACACCTTTTTTTCTGTCGGTTTCAGTTAAAAAAACACAATGGAAAAGGCTTTTGACGCTAAACTTCAGCTAAGGACCGCCGTAGAACAAAGACTTCCTGTGGATAAGGACCATTTCTAGTTGTCCTACTGACTGGTTTAAAGAACAGAAAAGTCACATGTAAACAAAGACTACTTGCCTTCAAATGACGCAAACAATAAACTCCAAATAAAAATGGAATGTTATAACAGTACGCAGTCTGTGGGTCCTATCATTATTTTTTTTATTAATTACCATTTTCGCCCAAAACAAATGTAAATTTACTAAAACATTAAAATTTCAGTGAACAACATGGTCAACATAATAGTACACTTAACAACTTTTCTAAGTATACACATGCGCACTGGGTCATTACTGTCTTGATAATTGACTTATTGCTCTGCTCTAGAACTTTCAATAAAACATGCAAAAGATACTAACTGATTCAAGTTATTAGTAAAATATTTTTCAAAATGACAGACAACTGACTGCTCACAGTCATTAAGAGTACTGGCACCCACATAATACAAATTCACAAAATCAGTTATTACGCGTATTACTACCTTCAGCGGTAACCGGTAAAATCGCGAAAATATTGTTGAAGAGGATTTTTTTATTGTGGTGGATCAGTTTTAATGCTGTGGGTTGGTATTTCAATGCACAAATGGACTGCAGCGTTTTTAATCCAAGAGAACTAAATTTTTGAAGAATATCGGCGACAAGTACTTGTTCCGACTGTCCTTCCGTGTCTTCAAGCACATATGTGCATGCAGTAAATGCATGATGGTGCATCGTGTCATCGTTCGGCGAGCAACAGACCTTTTCTTGGAGTGAACACCGAAGAATATGTACATGGTGTGCTTAAATTCCGGATCTTATTCCAAAAGGCAAAGCTGTGGTCTGATCTTGGCAGAGAGTACGAAACGGGAGGGACCAACCACGCAATCTTCGCCAACTTGGAACTGCGCTTCTTCCGGTTTTGGCTTAAGATTCCCCATTCAGAACTGTATGAGCTCAATCAGATCTATGTGTCTTGAAGTTATACGCTCTGTTGGTGGTCATACTCATTAGTCACAGATGTGAATTTGTATTCTGTGGGTGCCAGTACTCTAAATGATTTTGAGCAGTCAGTTGTCTGTCATTTTGAAAAATAATATTTTACTTAAAAATCAGTTAGTGATTTTTGTATGTTTTATTGAAAGTTTTAGAGCAATTGTTCACTTATCAAGCCAGTAATGCCCCATTACGCAGGTGTATACTTAGAAAAGTTGTTAAGTGTAGTAATAACAATAGTAACAGGGGTAAAGCTGAAATGGTAACGTACTTTTAGAGAGGCATTTGGGAGCTTTTTTTCCAACATGGCCTCTGTGGTTTAGCTCCCTAGCTATTATACCAAAGGTATTAAAACAAAACAAAAAAGGTGCTTCAGGAAACATTTGATCGCCAAAATAAAGACAAATAACTAAGGTTTAAAAGCTCGATTCCTGTGGCTGGTGTACTTTTAAGCCACATATGGTGGCTGAAGTTTAGTAATCTCTAAACAGAGCCTTACCTCCATTAACACAAATGCCAAGATTCTTTCCAAACAAACACAATTGCTACTCCTCAACATGGCCTAGGTAATAGTGAATTATTCTTGTTATTATTAACGGATATAGTGTGTGCCTTCAACGTCTTATAGCGACGAAAAAAAGCAATGAAATTGAAAAAAAAGTGTATGCGTGCACTTGTAACAAAAAAAAAAAAGACAAGATAAATACGTAGGGTTGAAATTGGGCTTATTTATTTGGCAGGGTGGAAACCCCGCCAGATGGAAAGCGCCCAGATGAATACTCTGCCAGATTCCTGCTTTTTAACAAATCAAGCGGATTGCCGAAGAGCAGAAGCTCCCTTGTCTTTCTTCTTTTATTTAAAGTCTGAATAATTGCACACAATCAAAGCAAGAAAACTGAAAAGAACTAAATAAATAGTTGTCAGTTACAAAAGATAAAACGTTCTCAAATGGGGAATACAGCGTTTTGGCCACAGTGACTCATTTTCAATACCTTTGAAGAGGTAGATGGGTTAGCGCGGCACAAAACTTACTGAATTATGAAACAGATTTTCAGTTTTGCAATGAACCCCAAACTTATTACCTGTATTCGTAACAAAGCGGCTCGCTGTTGACATCGTCAACCCCCAGTGCAAAGGAAAAGCCACTACTTTTGGATATGAATAGAATTGTTTTTTCAAGAATTTAAAGGAATTCCTGTATACTGTCACCAAAGTCTTCACAAACTTTAATAGCTATTTTATTAAAATCACTCATGATATGAACTTTTATAATAAGAATAATTATATCTGCAGCGAATTTATGCTTTTTTGCATAGAAATTTGTCCAAAAACTTCAAAAAATAAACTTTTTTGAAATCATGTACCGTTTTATTTTTCCCCTTACACAAAAAAGAAGTCGGGGAATTAAAAAAAAATGCGAAAATGCAAAAAGCACACGGTAAAAAAATGTTTAAGTGTGTATTTAAACTAGATAATACAAATACATCACAAATATTGCAAGTTTTAGTTAGTATGAAATTTTTCCTATTAGGGGAAGACTTCCTTAAAATCAAGTCGGCATTAATTTTTGTAAGTTGATACAACGAAATGAACTTTATAAGGGTATTAAATCGCTTTAAATCAACATTTATGAAGGTCAGTATGCAAATATAACTAGTGTCACCTGCTTATCTTGTTAACAGGCAACGGAGAACGAGGAAGTAAAATACAAAGCTAATCAAAATGGCGACGGGCGGACGTGAAGAATTTATGTCGGACGAAATTGTAAACAATAAATGTTGTGTTTGTGCAAAGAAAGACAAACGACAAGAGGCGGACAAGTATTGCATGGAATGCAAGGACTATTTTTGTGTTTCATGTGTGGATATTCACGCTATGATCCCGTCCACGGTGGGTCATAAGTTGCTGAATAAAGCAGACTTTAAGTCTTTCCGACTCGGTGGATCTCTGCCGAGCTACCCCACTCTACGATGCCCTATTCATCCATCCAAGGTTGTTGACATGTTCTGTGAAGACCATGACGAAGTTGCTTGCACATCGTGTATAGCACTCAACCATAGGTAATGCTTGCTTTGTATTTTGTTGTTGTTGTTGTTGTTTCGTTTTCTTTTCTTTTAATTTTAGTTTTCTGTCAGACGAGACATACGTTTAATGTACAGTAAAACCCCTCATTAAGACCACCCCGAAATAAAGACCGCCTCACTAATAAGGCCACTATTTTGATGTCCCATTTTACAGATTTTACACTGTTTTCTACCCCTATATAAAGACCACCCCACTATTAAGACCACTTATTTCGAGTCCCAATGGTTAATTGCGGGGTTTCACTGAAGAAAAACTGTGTAATTTAAACGATGTTCGTACAGAGAATAAATAACAATGACTGGTTGGAATACGAAACTTTAAACTTATCTACAATGTATATAAGTACTTGACTTCACCAAATATTGATTTTAATATTCAAATAAACCTTAAATCTTACTGCAGATAAATTGAGCTGGTGCGGGCTAAAATAAACAGTTTGATTTCTTATTGATTTGGGTTAGACACGTTAACAGGCGTACAAATTTAACCTGTAGAAGAAAGACGTTTCTTAAATCATCCTCACACTGCAATGACACGGGCTAAAGCTGAATCCTGTATACCAACCAAAATTTAAGGGATCGCCACACTCCTCCCAACTTTGTTCATCGATAAAAAGAAAATTATCAAAATCTCAATAACGGAAAAATGCCGTTAAACAAAACTTTGCACAAATGTAAATAGCGAGATCTAAAAATTCCCTAAATTTATATTTACATAAATTCACAAAAACTAAACAACACCAAACATCATTTCAAATGCCAACATGAGGAATATGATACTGACAACAATTTATTGTGTCCTCATGATTTACATATGTAAACTTAAGGAGATATTTGTAAAAGTGTGTGTGACCTTCAATTTTCTTGTCACTTCCTGGTCGCGTAAACCGATGACAATCACTGATTTCTCTTTAAGTAGTTGAATTTTTTTACAAAGTACACAATATTTTCTTGTTGCCAACATTTCACTCACGTGGGAATTTAAAATTATGTTTTGTATCGCTTAGTTACTGTGAATTTATGTAAATATAATTTTAAGGAATTTTAGGTCAAGCTTTATTTCTTTACTTTTCTAACGAGTCCTACTTTATGCAAAATAAAGATTCATTAGTAACATTCAATTGTGCAAAGTTTTATTGAACGGCATTTTGTCATGATTGAGATTTTGATTATTTTCCTTTTATCAATAAACAAAGTTGGGAGGAGTGTGGCAATCCCTTAATTACAAATTGACCTTTCAAAATAAAAAAGAATTACAGAAAGGGGCAATTAAGCAGAAACTCTCTTAGACTCTAGAGAGATAAAGCGATTTATTAAAAATAACCCATGACTTTGATTTAGAAATAATTTACGGAATAACTTTTTACCATCTATTTACGTTATTTGGTGACAGTTGGTGAATAAACCTTTTGACTTTGAAGCAAACAAAAGAAAATCCTCAGAGTTTAATCTAAAAACAAATTCTAATACAGAAGACATATTAATGTGGTCACGTTATATATCTTTTCTTGTTAAAAGAAAATAAGTTATACCCATTTTATTTGGTGAAAAACATTATTTGAAAGTTTGGTATTTATGTGGGCTCATCTTAGATAGTTTTCGAATCTGATGTACTGATCATACGGACAAATTTTTACTCTTAATATTAATAGTCACTAAACATCCACAGTTGACTGTCCAAAATTTGTTTTACGATAATAATTGTACAATGTATATCCAAATGCATAAATAAAAATCTTTCTTTAAGCCTACTTACAGGTTATTCAGTTCTTCTTATAAATATAGTTAACCTATAGTTCTTTATTAGATTTTGAAACTTAACGAAAATGTCAAGTTGATAGTTACCATAGCAAATAAATGTGTCTCTGATACTTGTGTCATATCCTTTCCGCGCCCGACCCTGTTTTCCGGACGGACACCCGAAACGTATTCAAACGTGACATTATTTTGACTTCCCTGTTTAAAGGCCCGGTCACACCGCCCAAACGTTGCTGGAACGTTCCTTGAACGGTAGGGAGGTGGACCAAACGCTTGTCACCGCTCACAAAATGGAAAAAAAAAATCGAAAACACGGGCATTGGTTTAGCGGTGCACCGCTGAAGCCGGCGTTGCTTTAGCGTTGGTTTAGCGATAGCGAGCGTAGCGGTGATGCGAGCGTTTGGTACAGCGGCGTTCTGCGCATGCGCCCGACACCGTTCCAACAACCCCGTGGCCGCTCGTAAAACGCTTATAAGCGCTCCACCAACGTTTTTGCAACGTTTAATCGCCGCCCGGGCAACGCTGGCGAAGCAGCGGTGGTGAAGCGTTCAAAAAACTCGGCGTTGGCCTAGCGTACCCAAGCGTCCACGAACTTGTGTCTAGCGGTGCCAAACTTTGCATGGGCGTTGGTGGAGCGGTGGAGAACTTTGCCTGGGCGGAACATTTTTCCCTTCTCACCGCTCGCAATATTTTCTGCAGCTCAAAACTTTCGGAGCGGTAGGAGGGCCCTTCGAGAGACATCAGCAGTGGCCGAGCGTATACGGCGTTGCTTTAACGGAGGCCAACTTTTGTTTAACGGTGGTGAACGGTTACGAGCGGTGATTAATTTTTTTCACCGCTCCAGGGACGCTCCAGCAACGCTCGGCCGGTGTGACCGGGCCTTTACTGTTAATATTTTGATAAAGGCCATAGGCCGAAACGTCATTATTAATAAAATGAGTGATATTTCTACAATATTGTGTATTAACACTATCCCTTATGATTATTTCAAATATATATATATATATATATATAAATAAAAATGCTGATTTATCTTTTCATGACTGAAAGTTGTTTTAAAGGACATTATTTTTGTCCGTATCATTAACTCATGTTGGCATTTAAATTGTCATTTTGTTTTGGATAGTTTGTGTGTTTGGATTTAAATAAAATTGTAACGAATATTTATATCTAGCCATTTTTCCTCAATGTTCTCACTTTTTAACATGTGTAAAATAAAGATCCATTAATAAAATTTATAAAGTTTATAAAGTATAAAGTTTTATGGAAATCCATTTTGCCGTTAGAGAGATTTCAATTTTGTTCTTTCTTATCGATGACAGTGTAGTGACAAAAGAGGCAACACCTTGATTAAATACAATTTTCCCACTGAACTGATCAGGCGTTATCGCATCATAATGAACCATAATATACAAAGTCTTTGTTATATAATACTCATCTCTTAAACGTTTCATACAATATCTTTACAGGTCTTGCAAACACATTTTTTCAGTTCCGGATAAAATTGATGACCTGTGTAACAGATTGGAACTAAAAAATGTAAAGCAAAATATCGAGGGAACGAAGTCTAAAATGGAAGAATTTAAAAAATCGCACGAAACCCATTTAAAAGAATTGAATAAGTCTCTTAACAAAGCGGTAGATTCTGTTAAGAGCTTCAAGCAAGAACTACAGGCCGTATTGGATAAACTTGAACAGGATACAATAGCAGAATTACAGAAAGAATATCACAAAATAGAGTCAACACTATCGGAAGGTATACAGGAGCATGAAAATTTGATCGCGGCTTTAAATGATATATCGTCCAAGCTGAAGAAAGCAGAAGGTAATGTGAGCCAGGAATTCGTTTGTGCCAAATTTTCTGAACAACTGACCTTTAAGGGAAAAGAGGTGACTCATCAACAGGGAAAAAAGTATGAAATGGTCATGTTTTCTTCTGATAAATCCATTGATTTGTACCTAAAACAAATTAAAACTTTGGGCAACGTTTCAACAACAGAATTAGTTGTTTCCAAAACCACATCTACCGTTCAGCCAGTCTCACTAACCACAACCATCATGTCAAAGACTGGTCTTTACAAAATATCAAAACAGAGGAATGTCGAGATAAAACTTCCAGATGACAAAGTTGACTGTAACATTAAGTGCGCCTTGACTACTATAGATGGGTATATACTTCTGGCTGATACTGATAACAAAAAACTGAAACGTCTTGATCCGTCTACAGAGACAGTTACAGATTACCTCAACTTGATATCAGACCCTAACGCTGTCTGTCAGGTCAGTAGAACCGAGGCTGCTGTCAGTCTGAACAACAAAACTGTACAGTTTTTGACACTGGGAGACAAGCTGACTACAACTCGTACTCTCACATTTAACCATCGCTGTGGAGGCCTGGTTCACAACAATGGAGTGCTGTTTATATCTGATCATAGTAATTCAGTATATTTACACGACATGAATGGTAAACAGCTTCAGAGAATAACAACAGACCACTCTGGTATTGGCATACTGAAGACCACAAGACATATTGCAGCTAGTCATGACAAAGTGTTTGTGGCTGACTTGGACAAAGGTTTTATAACACTCGGCATTCAAGGAAAATACATGTCCTCTCTGAGTGAGAGTGATATTGGTGCAGAAGGTTGCTTTGGGATGTGTACAGTCGGTAGTAATGTTATCGTCTGTGGCTATAGTTCAAACAATATTGTCCAGATAGGGCATGATAACAAACTTATTGGAGAGATAGCCAAAGTTGAAGACCCGTATTCCGTGTGTTTCTACAAAACAATAGTCTGATTGTTACCAGACAACGTCAAAATTCTTTAACAGTGATGGAGCTGATGTGAACACAAACGTATTTTAGTATCTAACTAATTATGTACATGTATTACATTACAGTAATTAAACATTCGGACTGTAAAAGTCTGTGAAGCCCAAAGGGTTGCGCCCATATTGCTTTTTAGTTGATAATACAAACGCATATTATTATTTCATATATGCGTATGGTGAAAAAAAAAAGAAAAAGAATACTTGTGACTTTCACAACTGAGCAATGCTAATATCCGATGTTTTGAAAAAAAGCTTAAATATTTATGGTATTTTTACTATCGTGGATGTAAAAATAAATTTAATAAGCTCGAGGCATACCGAGTAAGCACATTGATGGCACTGGTCAAAACATTGTTTACAGTTCAATAGCTTTATTTAAACCACTCACTCGTGCATATATTTTCCTTCGCCATAAATGAAAACGGAAACATCTTCCAACAAGAAATATCTTTAAAAAAGATAAACGGCGTAGGTTGTATATGAAATGATGGAGTTTGTAGCTGGTATTATTCACTTCATCTTGATTTACGTGTAAATTAAATAATTTCATTGTAAATCCTTCACAATGACTTAATAGCGGACTCGCAGTTTTTTCGCGTAACACATTACACGTAGTTGCCAGATTTAAGACAAGTAAGCACATTGTAAAATCCTCAGTCGCGATAAAGAATGAGTTTTATATAAGAAACGTATTGTAAAAGGCATTATGTTTTATTCTTACAACATAATGTATCAGATGATATATCAATTGCTGAAAGAATAAAATATATTTAGTGAAGACTTCAAGACTTACATAGCGAACTCATTGTTTATATCGCGTAGCATATTATATACAGCTGCCCGATTTAAGAGACGGGTAAACATTTCAATTACTGAAAGAGCTGGGATAAACTTCCATTAACTAAATAATCACAAATATTACAATAATTCAAGCTCGCATTATCATTACTTAAATTTTCAGCTTTACAGTGAAAGTGTAACATCGTTTTCTTTAAGCCATTTCCACTTACTTTCACTTTCATTTTGTATAGGTTGATATAAAAGAGTGACTGTATTGTTGTTGACAAAAAGTCCTTGTCAGTGACGAGTATAGTGTGCCTCATTTCAACATCTTTCAACACAAGAGAACAGAAAAGATCTAAACGTCACAGCAATAATCGTTTCAAACAGTGTATTAACTAATTGTTTAAAAGTCCCACTAGATACCTCTTCACCCTGCTAGATACCTCTCCGGTGGAAAAAGCTACCAATCGAAATAGTTTATTTAATTTTCCCGCTGCATTATAATATAATACGCGTATTATTTACAACACTTCATTGGTTAATAAATTAGGTCAAAAGTGAGCTTAGACAGCTAACGCCGAAAAAGTATTTCATCACAAAAGTGTACATATTATGGTGATACTGTTTTGTTCTATGCTAATCTTTCAAAATTAAGGAAGTTTTAAATTTCTCACAAAATGACCAAATCTTGTGTGGATTTTTACATCAGAGAAGTCTTAACGTTTAATTATGGACAATACTTAAACCAATAAACATCTCTAAATACCGTAGCAAATGTTCATACATTTACAGTAATTACACAGCGAGTTTATTATGCATTGCAGATTCGTGTTTTTGTTGTAGGCAAACTCAAATGGATTTTTGTACAAAACGCGTCAAAAGTATTACGCTAGATAATGTTTATGTTTTTGCGTTTATGTGTGTGCGCACACGTAATCGTTACAAGAAGTTTCTTTCAAGTGTGCGAGGTTCGGATGAGATCTGTTTAGAATTTAAAGAGGTTCTGACGAATTTTCTACTTAAAAGTTTTGCCACTCAAAATAGTTTTCCGATGGCCGCATTTTCCTATCTGAACCGATGTACATTATATATACGTTTTTCATCCATACCATATAGTCCTTTAACCTTTTTATTAAATTTTTATTTACAAAATCATCTAATAGTTGTAAAATAATGTATTTCTCATTCATGTATGAGTAAAAAACGTCTTAGCACGTGACTAATCTTGCTTGCAAGTATCCTTCAGGCATGCGTGAATACGACCCGGAAATGTCTAGGACGGCTAAGAGGTTCTTCCGATTTGCCTTCCAAAACAGTTCTATTTCCCGAGGGCCGCATTATAATGGTCTTATACTGGAGATGGTCTTTTCCACATTTAGTTGTGCCATTCACAATATATAATTAACTATATCAGCTTATATATTTGCAGAAAATAAAAGCGTGTAAAAACTAGATGTTGTTTTCCTTAAAAACATATGTCTTCCCCACCTTAATTTTCTTAAGCCCAAATATGTAATTTACTAAGAGAATCTCTATGGTGGTCATTGATTATGATAGGTAGCAAATTAAGAAAGCACCATTTTAGAGAGTTCTGTGTCTCCAAGAAATGTCTGTAACTCATTTAAAAGACGAAATAAACATTGCCAAAAATGAGCATGATTTCTAGATATTTAGTATTCATGTCAAGTTTGACTGAAATACTACTCATAGTTTAGAAGAATCAAGGAAATGATATTATACCGACATGCAAAAAATAGGCACATAACCAGAACAAAATCTTACACGGCTCACTATGTGTCATAGATACAACTCTGGTTCAGTTTTAATATATTTTTCAATTACTTTCATTGCATTTCCTTGGTTCAGTTTAACAAATTTAAATACACTCAATGGCATAAAGAAACGCAGGGTAAGATTATTTGCAATGTCTTGCGAAAGCGTTGATCAAAACAATTAAAAGCCTCAAAAAATCTCTTTAGGTTACAGTACACGTGGTAGTACAATGTAGTACTAGATCGAATGTCGAGTAATCACCGAATAAGAGCGCGTAACGATGCCTCCCGCGGAAGAAATGAAATGGGAAAAAACTGGAATCGTCTTCAAAGTTTATGCAGAGTTTCGCTAGCTCGTGAATTTATAATAGTTTACAGCTAATAAGTACAATTTACTTAGGATGATATGACAGTAACAATAGACTAACATGACAACTCTAGCGGATAGCACTTGTCAAACTATCATCACTGTTTAGCCATGCAAAACATTATTTTTGCTATAGACTGGAACATTAAAGACATTTCTGTGCCTAAAGAAATGGCCATAACTCGTGATAAAATAAAGGAAATGGAAATCGCCAGGAATATGTACATGCTGGCTATTATTAATCAATATGTACATTTTGACTGAATTCCTACTAGTAGATTAGGAGAAAAACGCGGAAATAGTATGTGGCATACATCCAGAAAGAAGTTATATCAAAATCTCACCACTCATTATGTGAGAAAGGGCATATTATTACAACACACAAACGATAGTTATATAACTATACAGCAGATCTACCGCGTATTCAGTGTACATGTAACTAGAAAAGTAAAATAAGTTTTAGTTGACAATGCTATAAAAGCTTCTTTTGTTTTGTGTGTGTGTGCTTTTGCATGCAACATTGTTGGGCTGATTGTTGGGTTGGAGTTATTTCACCAAGACAACTTGTACTTGTTTGTTTTTATGAGAACCTATTGGGGCAGTGTGAGGTTGGTGACCCTAGAATCTGAATTAAATCCCCAGTTGCAAATTGTTTACGCACTGAACGTTTCAACGTGGTAACCTAATGAGTTCTTACTTTCGTTGATTGTTTGCGGCGTCTGATTATTGTAATACCATGCTCTCTTCTCCTCGCTACTTTTTGGCTGTGTGGAGATGCTGTTTCTACTGGATATGGTCATTTCTAATATGTAAATTTCACTTGTTTGTATTGTTCGTGGTTTCTTAACTGTCCTTGTTGTTGTGTATAAAAGTATATTACTAGTATTGCCGTGGACTTCGATGATTCATGAAAGAAACATGAACACACACCACCACACTGACTCCTTACTCAAAATAAACAGCACACGTTTTAATGATTCTGCTTCATTTACGACTATTACATAGTCAAATAAGTATGTAGTGCTGAAAGAAGGTAAAATAAACAGAAACTGATTTAGTTAATTCGGAATTTAGTATTGCAACTAAATAAGGCAGACATTTACATTTAGGTACAGTGCATATTAATGAAAATTGAAAAAAAGTTAATGAGTTTTGGTACATGTAATTCAACTTGAACCAGCTTATTCCCATGTCCGTGTAAAGAAAACCCAAACACTTCTTAAACTATTTCATTGAACACCAGTGCAGACCTATCAATTACTACCTACAGCAACCAACAAACACTTAACCAATTACGAGACCAATAAATACTGGTAAATTCACTCTCAGCATGTTCGTAAGAAGAACAAAGATTCCAAGTCGTCGTCCATTGATGTCGTCATCCAATTCGGATAGATGTCAGTCAGAATTCATGGTTTTCTTACTTCCGTCAACAGAAATCGGATACACCGAGCTGACGGACGGACAAACAGTGTGATTACTTTATGTCTACCCTCAGGGGCATAAAACAGAGTTTCCACAAATTATGGTATTTTGGAATTATTCATTGATAAAACTTATTGTTATATCAAAAGTGCCTTTAATTCTGACATGCTAATATTGTAATCTATTGTTTAGATTTTCTAAAAGTAGACCCCGCTCTGAACAAACTCCTGGAATTCGTTCACAATATTTACCGACACTCGAGAGTCATCGGTTACAGATTTTAATTGGTCTTTTAGCCAGGGAAAGGCAAGAAGGGCCTGCCGCAAGGAATCATCACTCGTCCTGTCAAAAATGTTGTATCGAAGTTCCTTGGAGTTAACAATGGTTCCAGGGAACATGTTGACTAGAAGATTATTGTTGTGGAAGAAATGCGGTAGCTTTCGCTGTTCTAGACAGACCTTTAGGAAGCGGAGATGGTAAGCCATTGCCTCCTTTGAGCTGGATAACTTCACCTTATTCATCACCCTTAAGAAGAGGATGCAGTAGAATGCAATATGCTTTAGATGGTAGGAGCGTAGAACCGTAAGAACCTGTTGGTAAGGATTGCTTTTCTTTTCCTTGCTAAAGAACAGCTTCATCATTCTTAGGGCTGTGATGATATGATCCTGGCACTTCATCCCTTGGGCTATATCTATGACATGCTTTTCATATCCAGAACTACAAAGTCGCCAGAGAAGGTCTGGTCTTGCGTCGTATCTAGAAGCTGATCGGTGATTTTCGGTAAACCACTTGAAAACGGCGTACCTTGGACACAACATTGTACGGCCTTTCTTTGTGGGATCAGGCACATTGTCATGCCCAAGTAGCAGGCCTGAAAAAAAAACAGCATCGATATTTCATTGTTATTTCTTGAGGTTTGATTCTTACAAAGCATAAGCTGTGACAAGACTATCTGAAGACTACTGAGCATAAGATCATAAAACTAAATCAGGAGACCAGTCGTAAATCTCAAGCATCTGATTGGCTGAAATGGCGACTGGTCTCCAATCTCAGTTTTATTATCTTGGGCCCAGCTTTATTATCTAATCGTATTGGGATCGTGTTTTTACACAATTTCTGTTAACATTTTATATTATAAAGATAGCAAAACTGAAATAATACACAGTCAATGTCTTCGTGTGGTTGCCTGATTCCGTTGAAATAGGCTGTGTACACCTTTTAAGAGAAATTATAACACGTTATAAGCGTAAAAAGAAATTTGTGATATATTTAGGGTTTTTTTGGTATATTTAGTATTAGTTGCATTAAATAATGAGATGACATTTCGAAGATAAAACAGAAAAGTAATTTAAAATTTACGAATTACCTGGGACAATGTCTACATCAATGGCTGTTCTGTAGGTAGGTCTTCTCGAAGCCGGTGCTTCATTCTGGAATAACTTCATAAAACCTACTACTAGCTTTTCTACAGTGTCTGGTTCCTCTTTCTCAATAATGGTCAGACAGATGTTTATCGATGGCGGGTTTGTTCGAATATCTATATGAAATTCAAAGTGCTCCATGCCGTCCCGCACAGTGGCTCGATCGTGAATTCTGGTGGAAGCTGATGCAATTATCGATTTAAAGACCTTTTCTTGAAGATTCATTGAGCTAAGACGCACATTTCCACAATCTTCTACGAAAACTTTTTTCATGTAAAGCTTTGGATATTTTTGCTCGAGTTCTGGTAGAGTACTGTTCACTTCGAGATACGCAAGCTCTGGCAGTACTAAGCTGTTGTGATAGGACACCTTGTCTACCTTGTAAACGAAATACGAGATAAAACAATTAATAAATATAGCACAGTTCGTAGTTATAGTGCAAAACAATTGTAACTGTTTTCTTTATTAATATATAGTAGCGTATGAGAATTTCTAAAAACAAAACTAAAACGAACTTAGGTTGACGATATTTAAAGTGGTTTATATTGAACATTATGCAAAAGATTTAAAATAAAATGGTCATAATTTTGACATCATTCAAAACAAGAGTTCTGAGTTTCTTACGATGGCACGATGTTAGAAAGATAATTTAAAACAAGTTTCTTCTACATGTAGTTTACAAAAAATCATTAACGAGAACAACGACTATTCTGAAAATACCATACTGAAGGTTCCATGTTCACCTTCATATGCACCAGCGTTTGGAACGAATCAAAATTGTACTGTTTATTTGTGAAAATATTGATTTGCGCTCAACTAGGGGCTAGGGGCGTGGGCAGTAATATGCATTTTCATCTGTTCATGAACAGGCTCAATCAAACCGAGCTTGCAATATTTTCATATTGTTCGTGTTCGGTTGCATTCAAAGTTCCCTTTTCATCTATTTCAATGATTCATCGGGATAACGTAATAGCTACTGAAATCTGTTTTGCGTCTATTTTGATCACTAATCATGTCTGGTTTAGTGGCCTGTCATGTTGGTCAAAAGAATTATTGTAAAAAGACCAGATGAGTAAGCACAAATTATAACAACAACAAGTTAATAATATAAAAGACATTGTATTATATTGTTACAAAGGTTTACATGTATGAAACACCATAACTATTATAGACAAGAGGGCCATGGTGGCCCTAAATCGCTCACCTGAGTACAAAAGTACTCTCAGTTTTACCCCAGAGCCAACATTTAAATAATGCTGGTAAAGGGTCTCTTCACAATACTCAACACGAAATATCTAAGGATAGTCGCATTAGTTTCAGAGAAAAATGATTATATATGTTTTCCTATATAAATCAATGTAAACTAAGAGAACCCTAGGGCATGGCCAATTTTGGCCCAGGGCACATAATTTGAACAAACTTGGTAGATATCCACTAGACAATGCTACATACCAAATATCTAAGCTTAAGGCATGAGGTTTCCAGTAGGAAGATTTTTAAAAATTGCCTGTTTTACATATTAAGGGCCCCCGGAGCGGGGCCAATATTGACCCCAGGGCCAACATTAAAACAATGTTGGTAAAGGGTCTCTTCACAATACTCAGCACCAAATATCTAAGACCTAGTCCTATTAGTTTCGGAGAAAAATGATTTTTCATGTTTTCCTATATAAATCAATGCAAACTAAGAGAACCCTGGGGCGTCGCCAATTTTGGCCCAGGGAACATAATTTGAACAAACTTGGTAGATATCCACTAGACAATGCTACGTACCAAATATCTTAGCTTAAGGTATGAGGTTTCCAGTTGGAAGATTTTTAAAGTTTTCCTTTTCTACATATTAAGGGCCCCCAGGACGTGGCCAAAATTGGCCCCAGGGCCAACATTTAAACAATGTTGGTAAAGGTCTCTTCATAATACTCAACACCAAATATCTAAGATCTAGTCCTATTAGTTTCGGAGAAAAATGATTTTTCATGTTTTCCTATAAAAAAATCAATGTAAACTAAGAGAACCCTGGGGCATGGCCAATTTTGGCCCAGGGGACATAATTTGAACAGATTTGGTAGATATCCACTAGACAATGCTACATACCAAATATCTAAGCTTTAGGCATTGAGGTTTCCAGTAGATAGATTTTTAAAGTTTGCCTTTTTCACATATATAAAGGGCCCCCGGGGCGGTGACAATTTTGACCCCAGGGCCAACTTTTAAACAAAGTTGATAAAGGTTCTCTACACAATACACAGCACCAAATATCTAAGATCTAGTCCTATTAGTTTCGGAGAAAAATGATCCTTATGTTTTTCCTATATAACTATATGTTAACCAAGAGAACCCTAGGGCGTGGCGGATTTTGGCCAAGGGGACATAATGTGAACAAATTTAGTAGACATCCATTAGACAATGCTACTTACCAAATATCTAAGCTGTACGCACTGTGGTTTGTGAGAAGAAGATTTTTAAAGTTTTCCTTTATAAGTCTATGTAAAATGAAGTGATCCCTGGGGCGGGGCCTATTTTGACCCAAGGGAAATAATTTGAACAATCTTTGTAGAGTTCCACTAGAGGGTGCTTAATGCCAAATATCTAAGCTCTAGGCCTTGTGGTTTCAGACAAGAAGATTTTTAAAGTTTTTCCTATATAAGTCTTTGTAAAATGAAGTGACCCCTGGGGCGGGGCCAATTTGACCCCAGGGAAATAATTTGAACAATTTTTGTAGAGTTCCACTAGAGGGTGCTAAATGACAAATATCTAAGCTCTAGGCCTTGCGGTTTCAGACAAGAAGATTTTTAAAGTTTTTCCTATATAAGTCTATGTAAAATGAAGTGACCCCTGGGGCAGGGCCAATTTTGACCCCAGGGAAATAATTTGAACAATCTTTGTAGAGTTCCACTAGAGGGTGCTAAATGCCAAATATCTTAGCTCTAGGCCTTGTGGTTTCAGACACGAAGATTTTTAAAGTTTTTCCTGTATAAGTCTATGTAAAATGAAGTGACCCCTGGGGCGGGGCCAATTTTGGCCCAAGGGAAATAATTTGAACAATCTTTGTAGAGTTCCACTAGAGGGTGCAAAATCCCAAATATCTAAGCTCTAGGCCTTGTGGTTTCAGACAAGAAGATTTTTAAAGTTTTTCCTATATAAGTCTATGTAAAATGAAGTGACCCCTGGGGTGGGGCCAATTTTGACCCCAGGGAAATAATTTGAACAATTTTTTTAGAGTTCCACTAGAGGGTGCTAAATGCCAAATATCTAAGCTCTAGGCCTTGTGGTTTCAGAGAAGAAGATTTTTAAAGTTTTTCCTTTAGGTTGCCATGGCAACCAGATTTCTGCATGGAATTGATTTTTTTGAACAAATTTGGAAGAGCTTCATGCAAGGAACATCTGTGTCAAGTTTCATCAACTTTGGCCCAGGGGTTTAAGAGGAGATGTCGTTTAAAGTAAAAGTTTACGGACGGATGGACGGACGGACGGACGACGGACGGACGGACGGACAAATTGCAATCACAAAAGCTCACCTTGTCACTACGTGACAGGTGAGCTAAAAATATACTTGAAAAAAAAGGAAAACAATAAGCTTGGAGAAACACTGACATTTTAAGTTTATAACAAATAAAACTTACTTCGAATTCCAACTCCTCAATACGAAACTGAAGCAAAACATCGAATTCGTTTGGTGCCCCTACTTTGAGACCCTCACGTGAACTACCTGTAAATAACATGTTAATTTGATTTTATGTCCGTGGAAGAAAATTAGTAATTCTTGATTGCAAATGTTTAAACTTTATTTTGTGAATTACAATCACCTATAAATAACGTGTAAAGTTGATTTTCTGTCCACGTAAGAAAATAAGTAATTCTTGATATAAATGTTTAAACTTGATTAATTTTGAATCAAACCACCTGTAATTAACATACTAATTTGATTTTCTGTCCACGTAAGAAAATTATAAATTCTTAATATAAAATGTTTCAACTATTTTTTTAAACTTAAATTACCTGTAAATAATATGTTTATTACTAGATTTTCTGTCCATGTAAGAAAATTAGTAATTTTTGATATAAAATGTTTTTTTTTAAATTAAAATCACCTGTAAAATACATGTCGATTTAATTTTTCTGTCCACGTAAGAAACTTCGTAATTCTTTATATAAAATGTTTACACTTTAATTTAATAAAAATCAAAGGTGACCTAAACTGAAATTTTAATTTACCTTGCCTTGTGTACTCCCCAATAACAAGACCATCGTATTTTCTTGCTTCTGTTCGTATTTCTTTCATTAACAAATCCAGTACTACATCAACGGCTTTTGTCGCTCGATTCCAGTCTCTTTCATTCAGGTTAAGCTCATCTTCCATTAAGAAAAGAAATCTAATAAATTAAACTGATCTAAATTTAAATATTTCTATAAACAAAAACCAAAAATCTGCCATAATGAATGCTTCCGAGGTTGAGCTTAACCCAAATGTGATTTATGGGAATTTTCATAGAACAACCAATGAAATCTAACGAAGCCAAGATTTTTTAACAAGACTTCGTCCACAGGACACTGATGCCCCCAGCGTGGATTAGGAGCATACTCTTCATACTTTGAACATATTAAGATACACCATTTTCACTTCTTTTTATAAAATAATCTTAAATTTCCCTACATCCGTTTATATACCACAGGCAATTAATAAAGGTAGGGGGTAAAAACAAGTCACAAAATTTGCAGTAGCGGGTATGGTCTCTGTTAACGAAAGTTCATGTTTCCTTATTATGGATTCTTACGTTATTTCTAAACAAATCTCTGCAATTCTGCAATAATGCGATTGCTTAGGTGTTATGCTGAAGATGTTTCAGCAGTTTTAGTCGGTTTCAGTATATCCTCCTTACAAACGCTGAGGTCGATTTTGTGACTTTTGGTTCTAGACTAACCTCGATAAAATGTCGCTGTCTTATGAATGTACAAGGGGATTTTAATATCAATTTCATAAAAAAAGATGGTTCTTAATGTGTGTCAAATTTGAACAATGTACACCGATTCTGCGCGTAGAAATTAAAATTTTACGATCGGTATAATTAGAACATTGGGTAATAAGTGTATTACAGCCTTCATACTCAGTGAGAAGTTTCACAAGCATGATTTAATTGTATGGAAAGTACTTAAAGCAAATGAAATGGAAGGATCACAATTCTGGTAAAATAATCGGAGCAAAAAATATTTTCTTTACGAACATTTATACACCATGCTTGATCATTTATGCAAGTTCGAAAGAAATTCACCTTTCACTATTAAATAGAGATACCAAATCACAAATGTTATCTAGTCAGAAAATGAGTGACTCGATCAGTCCATAAAGAATAATAATTGATAAGACAGTACTCATAGTGCATGGATAATTTAGAAGTTATGAAGAAATCTTAATGGTTTCAATGGAAAGCGCTTAAGATGTTACTAGAACAGACTTATGGTATTCGTGTACAGCGCTAAAGAACAAGTAACTTTAATGAACAAATTTAGTTCATGGAAAACGTTTAAAAAGATATAAATTTAAATATTAACCTATGCAGTGAAGATACAATAGAGTGATGACACATTCTCTGATTTAAATTAATTCATGATATTTGTTGTATGTTGAATTTTAAATATATTTACCGACATCAAACAGCGTCTTCGCCGCCTTTAAATCAACGCCACCAAGATCGTTAGGTTTTCGCCATCCGTTGAAATTGACGCCAATATTATCAAGTTCCAAATCGCCACCAGAGATCAGTTTGTATAAGCCATAACCGGCGAGAGCGGTCGCACCAAGCGCCACGGCACCGCCAATCACTGCCCCAACCTGTTTAATATAGACAATACAATTAATGTATGTTTCATTAATGTATAACTTAAGTGCTACGTTCGTTGTAATTCTGTTGTTGTTTTTTTATTTTGTAACTTCCAACAATAAATTTAAGTTTGATTTCATTGATATTTGTTTGGTATTTAGATCCAAGTATGGATAAATAGATAGTCTACGGAATTCCGTTAGGGCCATCGCCTATTAATGAAATAGTCCGAAACGCGAAAACACGAAATCACGAAAGTACGATGACGAAAACGCGAAAGTACGATGACGAAAACGCGAAAGTACGATGACGAAAATGCGAAAACGCGATGATTTCGCATTTTCGTCATCGTACTTTCGCGTTTTCGTCATCGTACTTTCGTGTTTTCGCGTTTTCGTCTTCGTACTTTCGAGTTTTCGTGTTTTCGCGATTTCGTGTTTTCGTCATCGTACTTCCGCGTTTTCGCACTTCGCCTTCCGGTGCACATGCGCATACAGGGATTCTCCATCAAATAGTCCGAAACGCGAAAACACGAAATCACGAAAGTACGATGACGAAAACGCGAAAGTACGATGACGAAAACGCGAAAGTACGATGACGAAAACGCGAAAACACGAAATCGCGAAAGTACGATGACGAAAACGCGAAAGTACGATGATGAAAACGCGAAATGTTATCATTATCATTTTCGTGTTTTCGTGTCTTCGTCATCGCGTTCTCGTGTTTTCGTCATCGTACTTTCGCGTTTTCGTCATCGTACTTTCGTGATTTCGTGTTTTCGCGTTTCGGACTATTTCATTAATAGGCGATGGCCCTAACGGAATTCCGTAATAGTCAGATGTGTCAAGCTGTGACTTCTGGATGTGGTCATTCCTGATATACATACTTCACTTTTTTCTTTTTATGTAACAAGGAATGATCAAATTTCGGATAGGAGCAAATTAAATAGCTCCCCAAAAGTAAAAGGGTTACAACGCACCAAGAGAACATGGCGATATCAAATCTGTCATAATTATTGCTGATAAACCATATTAAAATGTACTTTTCTGTCACGTGACTGTCTAGTTAGCGATAACTAACTATACTGTGATTTACAGTTACTATTGTTTCAAATGATTTATTATTATTTCAAGAGGGAAAACACATTCCCGCCGGGGGCGTAGCGAGGGCTTTTAAAGTTGTAGGCAGAATTCTATGGGGTCCGGGGGCATGTTCCCTCTGAATTTTTTTTCTGTAGATCGTCCCAGGAGCGTTCTGGTGGGTTTTTGGCATAAAATAAGTCATATTTTTTCACCAATTTTACAATATTTTGTTTTATGTTTTCTCATGGAACATTTACTAAAAACTAGTCAAAAAGATTTTGTATAATTTATTCCGGCCACAAATGATAATTTGCGAAAAAATATCTCAGTTTTGTTTCATAAATTCCTAACCCCACAGCCCCCTCAGGCCTAAGTCTTTATTGCATTTTTGGTGTTTGTATTTTTACGATTTTCTGGACCAATTTGTACGCAGCTGCGTATTCTGCGTACTTGTAGCTACGCGCCTGCCCGCAATATTGTCGCATACATAAAGTAAGTATGAAGTTTCAAATTAACAAAAAGGCATTGAAAATGCCACATTGTAGGTTCCATGTTCACCGGCAAATGCATACCATCGTTTGGGATGGATCGAAATTGTACTGTTTATTGGTGTGAATATTGAGTTGTCAGTATGTCACTTTACTGATCCAGTCACGTTTAGGTATAAATGATATTGACCTTACTGGGGAATATTTACATTCCTATTGATTTCTTCGCTTAAAAAAAATCGGTTCATTTTGCATGAACCGCATGACCCGTAATGACGTCAGTAACGTCATGGCTGTTACTATTGAAAACTCCCACGTATTACTCCCCATTTTCACTTAATACTAATTTTTGAAAGCGTTCGACTTAAGTTTATTTAATGAAAAAAATGAATAAAATGTAAATATAAGTAATGATTCTTATTTTGGTGCGGTTCATGCAGATTGGACGTGCACGCGAGAGCTGGCAAATTTACCATAAAGCGCTAGCGCGTTTTATGGATTTGCCAGCTCTCGCGTGCACGTCTAATCTGCATGAACCGCACAAAAATAAAAATCATTCCTTAAGTGAACACGTACGGCGAAATCGATTGGCCATGCTATGCCACCAATTACGCTACAACCCGCTAAACACATTTTGTATTTTTGAATTTCATTCTTTTGTTTAAGAGGTACTTCTGCGTTCATTACTATACACACCCATAATATTTTTATCAACGTTTTTTCTCCAAATGTAATTTTAAATACACGACGAATAGAGATGTCATAATGTAATAATGACACAAGATTTTATCTTGGGAAAAAATGCATTATGGGTACTGCTTTATAGCTTTATTCTTCTTTAACTAATACATACAATTTCCTGATTTTCTCTTTTCTTCTTCTCTTCTTCACTCTCAAATCTTCTTAATGCCATGATAACTGTGTCCTGCTCAGCACAGCTCCTCGAAACTGGAAGAATCGAAAGATATTCAACATAAGTTGAATCAATTTATATCGTCTGAATCGAATCTTGCGTATTGATCATGTAGTAAGCAACTAATTTTAGTTCATTCCCTAGATTACCTTAAACTAAGAGGGTGTGCTCGCAAAACAGTTATTGGCCAAGTTCGCTGCTTACATATATAAGCGTTGCATTGATTATGTTGATTTTGAGAGAAGAAGGGGTATAGGGAGAGTGTGACAAAAAGTATAGCCCTTTACATAACTACTAATTCCAAGAGGATACTACAGTCTGTACATTTTTTATGCATTTAAAAATCATTTTCTAGTAAATGCATTTTATTTGAGACTTATCGAATCAAAACAACCGAATAATATTCTGACTTAATAATTATGTTCTGTTCGCCAAATATAGACTGGATAAAGCCTTATGTTCATAACTTCATACATATTAACCAACGATATGGCTATTTCGGTACGAGAACGTTTGGTAGAAAAACAAAAATTCTCAACCCAGGTCGCTGGTATAATATGGTAGTACTTTTGATAAATAACTTCCTATGCATGTATATAGAACAAATATTGCAGATTAATTGTTTTATTGTCTGTTTGCATTACTCGAGTTAAAATGGCAATTTCTGAACCAATAAAGCTCAGTTCGTGTTTAAACAAAACAATGGACTATTTTCTTTGAGTAATTCAACAAATCTAGATTTTTTTTATTTTCAATCCTTGGAAACAACAAGCGCCACAATGCGACGAAACCAGGTTTTCAAACGACCGAGTATTGACATATGAGTAATATCCAGAGTTGCATCAAGATATGACCTTAGTCAGAACCCTTAGTATCAATCCTTAGTAGGTCTTGTTAAAAGCTAACCACACACTAAGTTTGCTGTCAATATGTCTAAGCAACTCAAGTTATAACAGAAAAAGGGAATTTCTATTTTGAAACAGTGACCTTGACCTTGATCACAGACACCTGGGTAGCTATCATAAGCTGCCTCTTGACATAAGCTACCAACACACCAAGTTTGACGTCAATAGACCAAAGCAAATTCAAGTTATACAGCAGAAATCGAATTTCTATGTTAAGCAACTGTGACCTTGATCACAGACACCTAGGTAGCTATCCCAAGCTGCCTGTTGACATAAGCTACCAATACAACAAGTTTAGCATCAATAGGCCATGGCAAACTTAAGTTATTGAGCGGCAACTGAATTTCTATTTTTAGCAACAGTGACCTTAACGTTGATCACAGACACCTGGGTAGCAACCCAAAGCTGCCTATTGATATAAGCTATCCATATACCAAGATGGCTTCAATAGGCCAAAGCAAACACAAGTTATTGAGCAGAGACTGTTTTTCTTTTTTTAGAAACAGTGACATTGACTTTAATCACAGACATCTGGGTAGCAATTCCAAGCTGCCTCTTGATATGAGCTACCCACACACCAAGTTTGGTGTTAATAGGCCAAAGCAAACTCAAGTTATTGAGCGGAAACCCAAAGTTGACGGCTGCCCGACCGCCCTGCGCCCGCCCGCCAACTTCAGCATTACAAAAACCAGTTTTCGTTGAAAACCTGGTTGAAAAACTTTGTGGAGAAAATTATTAAAAGTTATTGTCAAAACTGCAACAAACATGTATATATATGTATATGAAATATTGCTTTCAAACGGAAAATATTGCTGATGAGTGATTTACCTAAGTAATGAATATTCATTTTTTAAGTATATTATATTTCAAAGTTTGCAAAGAAAACTAAATTATGAGCCTATTTGCATAAGGAAGCACAGATAGCATTATAAGTCTGTTGTACATTGTTTTTGGCCTTCAAACCGTTTGAAAAGTACGTAGCTCAATAAAATTGTTATTGTAAAACACAGTTGATTTTTGATTACTAGATATGTGATATGCATTCTTATGAAAATTACAAATTTACTTTACAAGACATTGTTTACTATCGTGTTCAATTATCTTTTAAATAAACTTATGTCAATATTAATATTGTAAAACGTTTTAGAGGGTTGTTTGGCATGTACATATTACAATGTATGTGTATTGTACCACAGCTTTGCAATGTTGATACGCCTGCTAGCCCTGTTCTACCTTCAAGAGCCTTCAGCTCAACAATGTTCCAAAGTAATCGTGAATTTTATAGAGCTAGTCGTTGACCACTGTTATAAGAATGATTAGAAAACGGGTTGATAATATTGAAAAATTTATAAATTGGGGCAAGTCACGGGAAAAGGTACTTTCGTTCATTTTAGTGATATTTTAGTTTTTACTAAATTTAGAAAGAAATTACAACTATAATTCAATTTTTTATAACTTAAATGTGATTTTGTTAGACATTTTGACAATAAAATGGTATTTTTACCACGAAATGCATAATAATTAATGTCGTCTGCTCAAATTTATGGCGTCATTTCAAAGATTGACGTCAACTGTCCGAAGGTACCTTTTCCCGTGACGCGCCCCAATTCAGAGTCCGTCAAAGATGCAGCATAATCTGACCGTCCTGTGACTGTTACTGGCAAGACAAATGTCTCAAATAATTGAGAGGCATTGCCAGTACACAATTCGTGATACTGCCAAAGATGTTGGCGCATCGCTATCTCGGATGAAGTTTATTTTAAGCGTACTTTAAAAACTTGTATTATAACTAATAAAATCATACAGTATTGCTTTTTACTAATTGGCTGATTTTTTGTTTACATTTTTAATCGGGTACTCGAATACTTTATGAACTACTCGGATACTCGGACGTCAATCGAGTACTCGAGTACTCGATTACTCGTTCCCATCCCTATTTATTAGATGAATAAATTGCTGTGGTTTTAATATGAAGTAGAAACGAGACATATCGACAGCAAGATAAGATAACCTACATTTAAATTTACGTTTGGTATTCGCGTTATCTTGTGTAATGATTACATTCTCAAAGCAGTAAAATCTCTCGATAACTGTTTTACAGACATATCTTAATGTGTTTTCACCCGTAAAATCATATAAGTACCAATTTAGCACTTCAAATATAAGAATCTTATTAAGAATCTTAAACTGTCAGAACTTACAAGTAAGACAACTCTATAACATGGATTCTGATAAAATGACTACAAAAAAGTGAAATATGCATATCAGGAATGGCCACATCTAGCAGACACAGCCTTCTCACACAGCCGAAAAGTAGAGAGAAGAAGATAGCATGGTTATACAATGATCGGTTTCAAAATAGACGCCATAAACAATTAACGAAAGTGAGAACCGGAGGGGTTACCGCCTTGGAACGGTCAGTGGAAAAATAATTAAACCAGGTTCTATGGTGCGCAAACCTCACACCTGCCCCAACAGGTTCTCATATGAACAAATAAGAGCAAGCCTGCCATGGGGGAGGAGGGGGAAATAACTCCAACCCACGCATCAACTCAATGTTCGTGCAAAAACGCACAAACAAATACAACTAAAGAAACTAATAGCTTTGTGACGCAAATAGCGACAGATAGACAGACACACAGACAGACAGGCGGACGGACGAACGGACGGGCGGGTGGGCGGACGGACAGGCCGACAGACAGATGCACGCAAGCACGCACATAAGGAAATTTCGTTTTCTTCCTTTGATAAAGGTCGGTGCCAAACTATAATAATGTAGTATGTTTTATGAACTTTTAAAACGAGAACCAAGAAATTAAAATGTCACGAAATATTGGCCATGAATCATATTTACAGTAAACTATTACCATTGTATTACTGGGTGATAATTGTTAACATAATCATATCCTAAACATCTTTAATCTATATTGTGATCACGTCAATGTAAATATGCATTTAATGTACAGTTCCTCATGCTGCATACTTGTATGCCTGAGATGTAAATAAAGTTTTGTTCTGTTCTGTTCTGTTCTGTTCTTTAACGACCCAAGAGAAAGAGAGTGATACATTGCTACTTAGATATTCTGAAAAAAAATATCTTTACGTTATAACATATCTTTTTACTTAGCATTTTAGAGAAATTGACTTAGCACGTAAAATATGGAAATTCGTGGTCTTAAAGAACTGTTAGCTTTAGCAAACTGAGCTTTTCGATGGATTAAAAGAACTTTATGTTGACCAACATCGAGGAACACAAACTAGTTAGTCTCTTAACGAAAAAGCAGGGTACCAACAATTGAGCAAGACATTTATTTTCGTGTTCTATAAATAACTAACTAACTGGAAGAGAACGCACTCTCTCTATTCCTGACAAATCAAAGATTCGAGTCACATTTTTCTCACCCTGTGACATAGATTTGTTGTTTCACTAATTTTTTATCTGTTGGATTACGTTAACAGCATTATTATTGTTACTTTCTAGCACGTTCTTTCACAAAGAATGTTCAACCGCTTGACACTTCAGTTAAGATACTTCCATGGAGATTAGGGCTGAAGGTTATAAAGCTGAGTTTGGAAACCAGTCTCAAATCTCAAGAATCAGATGCTTGAGATTTGAGACTGGTTTCCATGCTCTGTTTTATAACCTTGGGCATGGTACTCGGTTTGCAATTTGCAAACTCGATAGATTTATCACTATAGACGCCAGCTTGAATTTCCTTCAAACGGAAATTTAGAATTCTCAGTTGATATTTTTGTTATAATTGCCTAGAAAATTGAAAGAGTATACTGCCTGCCTGCCTGCCTGCCTGCCTGCCTGCCTGCCTGCCTGCCTGCCTGTCTGTCTGCCCCATCCCCATCCCCATCCGTCCGTCCGTCCGTCCGTCCGTCCGTCCGTCCATCCGTCCGTCCATCCATCCATCCATCCATCCATCCATCCATCCATCCATCCATCCATCCATCCATCTCTGTATACTGTCTACTCCTCTTTCGAGTGTTACTGACAGGACTTGGTGCACGTCGGAAGTGTTAGTAAAGTTGTGAAAGAATAAAGTCAAGAATTGTGATCTTGGATGCCAAGACAAATATTAAAATGTTAGTGAGTGCTAGATTTATTGGAGATAAAAAGTAAAAGAGATAAAAACAAAGATTACACAACTAGTACTGGATCACAGCCACTGCCTGCTTGAAATGCTCAAGATCAGGCAGGATTACAATATTAACAGGAAGTTTATTCCAAAGGGTAATACTATGAGGAAAAAAAGAGAACTTGTGATAATCTGATTCGACCTGAATTTGTCTTAAACAAAGGGGATGCATGTGCCTGGTTTGTCTGTTTGGTTTTTGTATATAAGAAGGAAGGTTTATTGCTACGATGTTATGGTATATTTTATAAAACATTATAAGTCTCGCATCAAGTCTTCGATGTTCTAAGGACCTCCAGCCCAGTTCCCCCTGCATGGCCGTGACACTGGAAAGAGGAGAGTAGTCCTGTTTAACCCACCTTATTGCCCGCCTTTGGACCATTTCCACCTTGTGGGTGTTTGTCTTGGTATATGGGTTCCACAGTAGATGCGTACTCTACCTGGGGCCGGACCAAGGTCTTGTATGCCAGTTCTTTGACTTTTTGGTTATTAGTTGTTATGTTTCTGTTGATAAAGCCTAGGGATTTATTAGCATTTGTTGTAATTCTTGCTATGTACTTTTATCGTACACACACTACTGTTTTTATGCTAAAGGACTATCTTTGCGGAAAGCTCAACCTTGTGCAATAAGTTTTGTTTTGTTTTTCTTGCAAACTGATAGGATTGTTCAAACATTGTAGAATATTGTAAAAATATTAAATAATATTAAATAATAATAAATAATATGCAGCTTTCGCAAAAATTCATCTCTGTTTCTATCATATCACAATAAAATAATTACCTTAAATTAGCCTGTAATTCACTATAACGCCATATTGATCATAACTTCCTTTCTATGGAACGCCGGAAAGACAAAATTCACTTAATTGTTTTTCCAAATGATGGGCTATTTTTAAAGCTTGGTGCAAATTTAGTTGCTGTTGTTTTGTTTGTTTTACCTTGTTTTTATACGTTGTAAAAGCACGAAAGTATATATAAATACTCAAAAATTATCAAAAATCAAAAGGGCTATATTGATTACGACTAACATATTGATTTGTATATATTAATTCCTTGAATTATTTTGAAAAATTTTCAGAAACTTTAATCGAAATATGTTCTGAAAGCATCACAGTAATCTCATAAGTAGATCTACAACGAAATACTTATTTGTGGTGGGTTTGGTAAATTTTTATTTCGATATAAGACCAAAACAGTAGCATGTTTGAAGATCGACGATCTTACATGGGACCTATATTTTTTAATCTCACTGAAGTCAGATCCAACAAAATGTTAGCGTAGCGGTTTTCAGAAGATGATTTTAATAAGATTGCATAATTTTTAAGCCAGAAAATTTCTTGTTTGAATTCAATTTGCTATGATCCCCTAAAAGGGTTCCTATATTATGCCAACTGTCACACGGAAGGGAGCTAGAAGTTTGATAAAAAAATTATTTGGTCAACCTGTTTCAGCATGTTTTTGTCCTGTTCATCACTCGCTTTCTCTTTGAAAATAAATTGGGATTCACATTAAATGGAACAATCCTAGTTTCCAACCATTTGTATGGGCAGAGAAAAAAAAGATGTGCTAATAACTTAGAATGCTAAATCTCTATAAAATACTGGTTTGCCACTGACCTTTCCAAGACGGTAACCCCTCAGGTTGTCACTTTCGTTAATTGTTTGTGGCGTCTATTTTGAAACTGATTACACAATCACTACATTTTCTCAAGATAATTTTCCTGTTAAAAAATAGATTTTCCAATTTATTAGTGGTCTTTAACCTACAACAACAACAAAAATGGCTGCCGTCGGGACGTTAGAAGAAGCAGCTTTAAAAAGAAAAGAAAGATTGAAGAATCTGCGAAACAAGAACGAGATATCAGATAAAGAACTTGCTCAAAAACCTGATTCTGATCAGGAAAAACAAAAATTACCAAAGTTTGTATTTTAACCACCTCTGTTTTGTGTTTGCCTAAAGTAGCCATAAATTCGGATAGACATTTTAACTGTTTTCCATACCCAAGTGAAAACCATCAAATATCGATTCAATTCTAAGTTGATTTATTAACTGAAAATGTTCGGGTTTTGGCAGATTCGGTAGGAAAGAGTAGCCTTGACCAGGATTAGAACCTCGGACTTACGGCGGTATCAAGACTTTTCAACCCCAAGACTTTTCGACCGCAAGACATTTTGTTGGACTTTTCAACCCCAAGACTTTTACCCCAGACTGGACAAATGTTAAGACATTTCAGCCCCAAATTTTATTCAATTGGGGTCAAAAAGTCTTGGGGTTAAAAAGTCGGGGGTTGAATTTTCCTGGCCTAAAATTCTCTGGGGTTGAAAAGTCTGACAGCCATTTCGGGAGCCATTTCGGGCTTACATTGCCGTTGCTCTACCAATCAAGCTACTGAGGTCTGGTACAAAATCTACTTCATTCCTCCTTAATAATACAAGACAGTTCCAATTTACTTGGCAAATGTCCCTAAGAGTCTGCTTAGGTTAGGGTAGAATATCCCAGCAACATGCTTCACTCAAAGGAACTCCAAGTGTATTTGCCCTTCCGACCATGCCAATATGGCACAATTGGGTTGGAAAGAGTAGCCTCGACCAGGATTTGAACCTTAGACCTCCGGCTTATCATGCCTATGCTCTACCAATTGAGCTACCAGAGTTTTTTTCCCCAAAGGGAAAAGGGTCCCCTTCCCTTACAATTGGGAAATTTTTGCATCGTAAAATCTTGAAATTGGGAAAAAATAAGTTGCAAAATAAGCGCAATTGGGATTTTTTCATAATTCATGCAAAGTCACACTAGGGGTTTTAATCAGCTTTACAAAGAATCATAAGGCCTGGTTCCTTAACAGGATAGCCTTTAAGTGATGTAGATTTAATGCCAGAATTAAGTTACCAATCCAATGACTGCCTGTCTATGGAAAAATAATTTCCATTGGCAGGAAAAGTTTCATTCAATCTGCATTTGAAATTATAACCAAAGCGGGGGGCTGTTTGTACAGTTTGGTTTGTTTGCGCTGTGCGACATTTCTTGCGAAAAACTGTTTTGTCAATAGGGAAACAGCACTGTTTGTTGTTGGGAACAGTAATTTTGGGGATTGGGAAAGGTCCTGTGATTGAATTGGGAAGACTCCTGTCAGCTTTGGGAATGGTACCTTTTTTGGGAGGTAGTTAAAGAAGGAAAAAAAAAACGCTGGCTACTGAGGCCGCTGGTACGAAATCTTCTACAAATGAAATCACATAGAAAATTGCAACTGATTCCAGCCAATGATCGATTATGATTGGCAACCAATATATATTCTAACACTAATCAGTATTCAGTGGTCATGAGGGGGGATTCTGTTCATGGATGACAAGGGGGAATTTATCAGAAGGGTTTTTTTTCTACAGCTGACTGAACATTATATGAATTGCAAAATACAAAGTATAGTTCATTATGTTTATGTTTTATTTCAGACCTGTGTTCAGAAGTTACAAGCCAGTGGATGAGAGCTTAAAGGACAGTTTACTTCCACAAACCAAACCAGCTGATGGTAAAATACTCGAGATTATATTAACAAGTCTGATTATCTCTCTCCTCAATACACACATCTTTAATCATATGGGCAAAAAGTGTGGATCAAGATCATGCCATCTGATCTGGATCAGATCTGCACCGTTCCCTTTCCTGGATCAGATCTGCACCGTTCCCTTTCCTGGATCAGATCTGCACCGTTCCCTTTCCTGGATCAGATCTGCACCGTTCCCTTTCAGATTTATTTATTTATGTCTTATGAAGGAGGGAGCAGTATAGTTCCTGATCAAACAGCATGGCTGATCCGGATTTTCACCAGATTGTGGCCAACTTTAACATGAAACCATGTTTATAATTTTTTAAAGTACTTGTCCTATTCACATACTACCTTAAATATAATTATCATCTGCAAACAAAGTATTAGCGATAGTTAGAATGATAACTCCTGTTTCACTATTTTTTGAGTTAAACACTTTTCAACTGCAACTTAAGGCAACTCACGTGTTCTGTGGAACACCAAATTCTAGTTAATTAAATAAATCAAAGTTTCTACCAGTATTGTTTTTGTAATGAAAATATACTTGAAAAATATGGAAAAAAAATCACGTTCAGGACAAAAAGCAGACAAAAATGTTTGATAAAAACATATAAAGAATTGAAAGATACTTTTACTACTTAGTTGCTTTTGTGAGTTGTTTTATGATTGAATAATTATTTTTCAGTGACAGAAAAAATACAAGATCATATCCAGGCAACAAAAACTGACAGCATCATTGAAGAAGTGGTAAGTTTTCTGTATTGATGGTGTTTATTGTTGGTTTGTTTATCATCTTACCAGACAAATTTTAGTTCTTCCAGTCCTAGGTTGTTTCAATAAATCGGGTACATGTTTTGTGAGCACTAGGTTTAAATTTGATATGCATTTTCCAATTTCTGTAAGTTCTGCCCCATTCCCTTTGAGTGTAAGTGCCTATCCATTTTGAACATAAAGATTGAGTGTAAATCTGTAATAAACTTTAAATAACTTATGGGAACAAAAACTATTTGAAAACAAAGGGTTGAATTCAAAGGTGTACTTTCAATATTTAATAGATTAATAATGACAAAATAAAATTTTGAATTCAAACCTTCAAAGCAGCAAGAGGTTAAACATGGTAAAAATCTTAAAGAATTGAAAGCTTTACTGTAATATCTTCTTCATATTGCATTCTGGCTTGGTACAGTTATGCATTAAATCTGGAATATTTGTATATGTACTTCCCAGGGCCCTATATCATAACTAAGATTGGAGATCAGTCTCAAATCTCAAGCATCCTATTGGCTGAAATGGCGACCTGAATCAGATGCTTGAGATTTGAGACTGTTCTCCAGGTTTATGATCTTAGTAATAGGACTGTTTAGAGTATTGAAATTCTTGACAAATAATTTAGTAGGGTTGTACTATATATTCATTTTCACACCTCCTTCCAAGAAGAGCAAACAATAGAAACTATATTATCAGGTCTCCAACTAGCTGCTGAATGAAAAAGTCTGTTTTAAGGGTATTCTGCCAATTAAGTGCCAAAATAACCCAAATTAAAGGAATAAATGACCCTTCAACAATCATAATGGTCAAAAGAGGCTTTTTGAAAATTTCAAGTCAAAGGGTCATCTTGTAGGTCAAATGGAACCCCTGACTAGAGTTTGACTAATATATTATGTCGGCGCTTCAAGCATATTTACTACATTTGTGAGTCTTGTGTCACTTGTACATGTTTTGTGATTTTAGGACTTGGTGAACCTTGCACCTCGGAAACCAGACTGGGACCTGAAACGTGATGTGGCTAAGAAACTGGAAAAACTAGAGAGGAGAACACAAAGGGCAATAGCTGAGCTTATAAGTATGAAACTATAGTAAAGGTTCCAAGGTTATATAGCCATTTACGACATTGTTGCCATATATAAGTTTGCTTTTGGGTCAGAAATAACCTAATAAATGAAAAAGCGAAGAGTGTAGATCCTGATCAGATGGAATGGATGTGCTGGCTGATCTGGATCTACACTGTTTGCCCACACACCATAAAGGCATATATATGAAGGAAAGGGTTAACTGAATTAGGAGACCAGTCTCAGATCTCTGTAGTTTGATTGGTTGAAATAAGAACTGACCAATGGGGAGTGTGAGATTTATCACTGGTTTCCATACTCAGTATCATGACCTTTGAAGTTGGAACCAGATTTTGATTCTGACCCATCAGGGTCAGATGCAAGATTTCCAGAAAGGCAGTTAATTATGGGCAGTTTTAGGGTAGTTGCATTATAATTTTAAACATTCTCACTGAAATCTCCATGAAAATAAAAAACTGCTGCTCAAAACGGGGGTTTGTACAACCTTACTGAAACCTCCCTGGATCACCCCTGCCGAAACAAAGGTGTATCATGAAATACATACAAGTTTCTTTGAATAGGGTTGTTTTTATTAAGGGCTATTCCATTTAAACATACATCCCACCCCAGGAAGGCACTTTCAAAATAGACCCATCCCCTTCAGAAGTTCATTTAACATAAAATGATGCCCCTATGTTAGCATAATTCTGCTTATTTCGACAACCTACAGACGTTTTTTTACCGTGATGTCAGCAAATGGACATGTTAATCATGCCATTTATACTTCTGTGATTGTGCCATGTACCAGTTTGCATTGAAACACCGTTTCACTTCCATTTCAATAGTTCACATAAAATGGACCCCACTCACCCTACCCCCTTAAGACGTTAAAAAGCCTTTCCCCCTACCCCATTAGAAGAATAATACACACAGAGATAACCCCTTATAGATTTTCTTTATTTTGCCTTCCTGGGGTGGGATATATGTTCAAATGGAACAGCCCTAAGATCTCAGTGGGATGTTGTGCCGAGTTCATCGACTATCATACTGTGTAAACCTTGACCAAGACAAGAGGCAGCCAGTGTAGATAAATATCAGATGGCATGGATGTGTCAGCTGATCTGGATGGACACTGGTAGCACATGCAATAGCACCTGTATACATGTATATGGAGTAAAGGGTTTAGACTATTAGTAACCCTTTTTGAAATAAAAACATCTTTACCTTGTTAACACTTACACTAGACTATTATTATAACTCCACAATATGCTTGTTACCAGACCAAACGCTCAAGATGTTGCTAAGCAAGTATCTAACGTCATGACGTCACAATGACATTACCTAACATTGTTCTAATAGAAGAGTATTCAAACTTGAACATGAAATTAACATACCTTTCAGTTTGTTATTTGAACTTGTTTCCAGTGTGATGTTTGTATTGCAGGAGAAAGATTAAAAAAGGGTGGAGAAGATCTTGCTCAGGTAGTGAGTGCTGCAACAACCAATCAGAAAACAGATGACATGGATGATGACTGATACAAACCAATCAGTAATTGGATAATAAAAATTAATGTCTGCAACCAGCCAATCAAAATGCAGATGACATTGGAAGGCTGGGATTTTGTTAACTGCTTACCAGTATTCATATTACAAAGTCTAAAAAAACAACCTGTGTTAGTAAGCAACAAAACCAGTCGAGCGTGAAGATATAAGAGCTTTTCTGCTTGGTGAGAGAATGATCCATTAAAAGTTGTTTGGATGGAAAAAGTGCCAGTGATACAATGCCATGAAAAATGATGAATATCAGCTGTTCTTTAAATAAGTTATGTTTTCTGCGGTTATATATGTTGTTAAAGTTTTTTTACCATAATTGTGACAGAGAAACATCATGGTTATTGTACTTTAATATAATTTCACTAATTTTTGCGGAACGATTGCAAATGATACATTTGCAAACAAAAATAAATGTACGCAATTGTATTTTCTATTCAGACATATTATTACATAATGTAATTTTCCCGGGTTATAAATTCTTGAATTTACCCTAGCACAAAAAATTGATTTTTAGATATATTTATTTAAACTTGTTTATGTCACAGTGGTTGTCAGGATGACTAATTTATGTGGTGAATCTAGTATACTGATGTATCATTTAATTTTGCTGGGATCAAATGTCGCATGAATGACATAAGTGACATTTTTGTGAGGGCTTAAATTCATGCACTTGTATGATTCTAATAAAATTAGATGTTCAATTGTTTGATTTCGCTAGGGTTTGATTTCACGTATTATCTTTCGCGCAAAATATGCGAAATTTAATCTCATGCAAAATATAATGATTCTACAGTACTCAACAAGAAAAGAAACATGACACCTAATTTTTGACATTTCCAAGAATCAGATGCAAACATTCTAAAATGGAGGTTCTTTTGGGTCATTTAAGCATGTTTACTTGGTTATTTCCAACTAAGTAACTTATTATTGCAACTCAACCTGAATTATGTTTTATTATCATATATTATTAAACAAAGGTGCACATTTCAAATTTTAGCAATAAGGTGACATGTTCTGTGAAACAACAAATTATGATTTATATTTGATGCTCTGTTTTTTAAATTGTTACGAGTTTTCAGTGCATGATATTGTTAAAAAACCCTTTATTTCATATACCGGTATATGACTTATAACTCCGTGGGGAAACTATGTTGATCCATATCAGTGGGCACATCCATGCTATGCGATCAGGGTATAAAGTCTTCCATTTTTAGCTCACCTGTCACGTAGTGACAGGGTGAGCTTTTGTGAGGGGGGTTCGTCCGTCGTCCGTCCGTCCGTTCACAATTGTTGTCTGCACTCTAGCGGACAGAATTTTGGTCCAATCTTCTTCAAACTTGGTCAGAATGTTTATCTCAATGATATCTAGGTCAAGTTCGAAACTGGGTCATGTGACCCTTAAAACTAGGTCACTAGGTCAAATTAAAGAAAAAGCTTGTCTGCACTCTAGCGGTTGTAATTTTGATCTGTTCTTCTTTAAACTTGGTCAGAATGTTTATCCCAATGATATCTAGGTCAAGTTTGAAACTGGGTCATGTGACTTTGAAATCTAGGTCACTAGGTCAAATTATAGAAAAAGCTTGTCCGCACTCTAGTGGTCGTAATTTTGGTCCGATCTTCTTCAAACTTGGTCAGAATGTTTATCCCAATGATATCTAGGTCAAGTTCAAAACTGGGTCATGTGACCTTGAAATCTAGGTCAATAGGTCAAATTATAGAAAAAGCTTGTCCGCACTCTAGTGGTCGTAATTTTGGTGCAATCTTCTTTAAACTTGGTCAGAATGTTTATCTTAATGATATCTAGGTCAAGTTCGTTACTGGGTCATGTGACCCTTAAAACTAGGTCACTAGGTCAAATTAAAGGAAAAGCTTGTCTGCACTCTAGCGGTTGTAATTTTGGTCCGTTCTTCTTTAAACTTGGTCAGAATGTTAATCCCAATGATATCTAGGTCAAGTTGGAAACTGGGTCGTGTGACCTTGAAATCTAGGTCACTAGGTCAAATTATAGAAAAAGCTTGTCTGCACTCTAGTGGTCGTAATTTTGGTCCGATCTTCTTCAAACTTGGTCAGAATGTTTATCCCAATGATATCTAGGTCAAGTTCGAAACTGGGTCATGTGACCTTGAAATCTAGGTCACTAGTTCAAATTATAGAAAAAGCTTGTCCGCACTCTAGTGGTCGTAATTTTGGTCAGATCTTCTTCAAACTTGGTCAGAATGTTTATCCCAATAATATCTAGGTCATGTTCGAAACTGGGTCATGTAACCTTGAAATTTAGGTCACTAGGTCAAATTATAGAAAAAGCTTGTCTGCACTCAAGCGGTCTAAATTTTGATGCGATCTTCTTCAAACTTGGTCAGAATGTTTATCTCAATGATATCTAGGTCAAGTTCGAAACTGGGTCATATGACCTTGAAATCTAGGTCACTGGGTCAAATTATAGAAAAAGCTTGTCCGCAATCTAGCAGTCTTAATTTTAGTGCAATCTTCTTTACTAATATCTAGGTCATGTTCGAAACTGAGTCATGTAACCTTGAAATTTAGGTCACTAGGTCTAATTGTAGAAAAAGCTTGTCCGCACTCTAGCGGTCTTAATTTTGATGTGATCTTCTTCAAACTTGGTCAGAATGTTTATCTCGATGATATCTTGGTCAAGTTCGAAACTGGGTCATGTGACCTTGAAATCTAGGTCACTAGGTCAAATTATAGAAAAAGTTTGTACGCACTCTAGTGGTCTTAATTTTTGTCCGAACCATTGAACAGGTGTTCGCAGGTGAGCGACCCAGGGTCCCTTGGACCCTCTTGTTTATTCATATGGTTATTTCTGACTAAGAAGCAATCAGTGTAGATATAGATCTGATGGCATTGGTGTGTTGGTTGATCCGGAACTACACTATTTGCATAAAACCCATATATTTGTAAAGTAAATGTTTAAAACTAACTGCAGTTTAGTACTAAATGAACGCTAACAAAATAAAGTGATGTTTTTCAAATTAAATAAACTTTTTTACCATTGACTAATATGTGTCCATTATATTTGGCAAAAAATATTAAAAGCAACAGAAATGATTTAAAAATGAGTGTAGGACTTTCAAAGAAACTGCAAATTATAGGTAACACATTTATCTGTATGTCTCAAAACCTAACATCAGGAAAAATTTTGTTTTTTTGGGTTTTGATTAAAATCTTTAGAGCAGTTAGACCTTAACATAACCAAATATGACTTGTTTACAATCAGTAACTTTAGAACTGTTAGACCTAAAGTCACCTAAAGTCACTAAACATGGTTTGTTTTTCAATAAAATCACTTTAGAACAGTTAGACCGTAAGTCACTTAACATGATTTATTTTTCAATCAATAACTTTAGAACATTTAGACTTCAAGTCACCAAACATGACTAGTTTTTCAATCAATTACTTTAGAACAGTAAGATCTGAAGTCACAAAACATGATCTGTTTTTCAATCAATAACTTTAGAACAGTTAGACTTCAAGTCACCAAACATGATTAGTTTTTCAATCAATTACTTTAGAACAGTAAGATATGAAGTCACAAAACATGATTTATTTTTCAATCAGTAACTTTAGAACAGCTAGACCTTATTTCACGGAACATAAAACGGAGTTTGGAAGTGGTTAAGGGAACATTATAATTCGATCTTCCTGAAAGATTCACAGCACTTAGAGAGTAGTGTTTAAGCTTTATCATGATGTAAATTGCGAATTATCATGGTAAAAAGAAGCCCTGGTATAGGCCAAACTCCAGTGTGTCTAGCTTAGTGGAGACAGTCGAAGATTGCCTATTATACAGCAACGCCGTTTTTCCGCAGATTTCTCCAGTCTCTGCTTCCTGTTCCATTTTTATAAAAATATGTCATAATTTTAAGTAATAGCTGGCAATTCTCTTGACCATTTACAGGAGATCAGAACTACAGTCAAACCTGTCTTTAGCAGCCACCTGAGTGACAAAAAGTGGCTGCTCTACACAGGTGGCTGTTAAAGACAGGTTATAATGAGAACAAAATGTCAGTTTAGGATATATTCAAACTGTCTGTTTAAGACAGGTGGTAACTATTCGCAGGTGGCTGCTAAGGCAGGTTTAACTCATTAGTTCATATCAAATTCAAACTTTTGCAGCATACTACATTCGTTACTATTCACGGGGTACAAGTTTTCGGGGATCGATCTACAAATTTAAAGCTATCACAAAATATAGAATCGTTTGTGAACATAGTATTTGAAATTGGAGAACCCACGAAAAACGTTATACATACGAAAATAAATGTCTAGCGTGGGGTACTAAATTTCTTTCACCAAATATAGAATTATATGTGAACATAAAAATCCTGTTTTACAACAAACCACGAAATGTTAAATCCACGAAAATAAATGCTCGAAAATATATCACCAAATACTAGTATAGAATTATATGTGAACATAGAAAACCACGAAAAGAAGAACACATAAAAATGTTGTTTTACAAAAAAACCACGAAATGTTAAATCCATGAAAATAATGCATTCGAAATGTCCATAAATTGTTCAAAATTGTTACTGGTTAGTGATGTCTTTTGAAGTTAATATCCAGTGTTAATCAGCAATAACAATACCGCCACATGGGTTATTGCGAATGATTTCCGATTTTGTGTATCATCTCCACTGGAAACCCATTTCAGCGGCGGGGTCCCATAAGAAGTTATTTTATTGTATTGTGAGGATAATAGTGCATGATACTGACTGGAATATTCCCTGGTTCTGTAAGGTGCCCCGTGCTCGCATTAGATCTTTTTTAAATCGCATCTGCAAGTAGTTTTAGTGAGAGGAGCGGGGGTCGAACTCAACACCCCTTCTTAGTCATAGTCAAATCCGGCTCTTAGTTGACCTTTTCTTGCGTGCCATTTAATTTCGCAGGGCCGAATTTTCGCGCAGAGAATTAAAATGACATTTTCATTTTTTTATATTAGATAAACTAGTTCATGCTAAAATTTCGCTAGGTTAATTTTAAGGTTTTTTAACAAGGTAAAGTGCGCGAAGGATACGCGAAAATTAAACCCTCGCGAAATATTAAGGCACCACAATACGCAAGGACAGTAACTGTTAGCTGCTTCCTGTTTGAGGAAATATTAATAATGCTTAGGAAAGAGTTAATATTTGCAATTTCCATTTTTTCTAAAGTAAAATTTACCCTTTTATCGATATCATGCAAAAGACTTCAGGACTGGAGACCAGTCTCATTTCTTAAGCATCTGATTGGCTGAAATGGCTACTGGTCGCCATTTCAGCCAATCAGACGCTTGAGATTTGAGACTGGTATCTAATCACAGTTTAATGATCTTGGTCCCATATCCCGCTCGAAAATATATCACGATCGACTTAAATGTACAATATCCACTGGCAGCGGCGGATCCAGGGGTATTCAGCGGGGTTGCTCGACTCCCACTTTGGACAGCTTTATTTAATGTTCATTAGGAACATTGTCCAGAAAGTTGGAAATTATCGTGTAACTACCCTAATTGTAACATAATTGGAAATTATCATTTAAAAACCTACCCTTATTGTTACCCTGGCCGGGTAGACTTTTCGTGATAATGAATCAGCAGTCGGAAACCGTTTCTATCTTGTCCCACAAAAACAATGTAAAAGTCTCACTGATCGTTCTTTTATTGTGTTACTAAATAATGTCGATTAAAACAATCACAATTATGTCGCCATATGACAGGGACATTTTTAGATGTAACGCAGCCGGCAGCGACCAGAATCATCGTTTCTTAATTGATATCGTTTTAATAGACATTGCAATAAAGCTAACACTTATTGTAATATCCACAGTTTGTTACTACAGCAGGTGAAAGGCGTTTTAACGACGGCCCTCTGTAATTAACTATCAATTTTTAATGAGAATCGTTGATAGAAAGAGGGTGGCTAATTCCTAGTGAGATTAACTACAAAATCATCTAATAGAAAACTTGTCGGCACTCCGGAAACCTTTAATTAACATTCGATAAAATAAATACCCCAAAAGGGAAACAATGAACACGCTTAAACACTTGGAAATTTCTCAGAACTTGATATGAGATTTTATGTGTCAGTTCGGTTCATTTCATCTTGGTAAATGCTGCATTCGGCTCTTAGAATAGAGACAGTGACAAACGGGGTTTTTAGGGAATAAAAAAGAAAAAGAAAAACGGAAGCGGGAAGAATTAACGCGGCTTTCACATTTGGTATGTGTAAGGTTCTTTTATTTGGTGCATATTGCTTGAAAAAAAATACTGTTTCAATAATGTTTTTAAAATTCGTTTCATTCTTGAAAAACAAGTAGATTTATAATTGTTATTTTTGAGTATTTCGTGCTGCGCCGGATATACGGTATGGAATAGCTTTTTTGGAGATAGCGCAAAGATGGTTTTCACTCCGACAAGAGATGGAGGGAAATTAGTTATCAACGGTTTAAAGACTATGGAATGCGTTAAGAACGACGAGACCGTGCCAGTAAACTATAGATCTGGCTGTTTCCCGCCGCTGGAGGCCCAGGATGGCCGCTTCATGCCAGATACCAGTGAAAGCCTCTTTCTGGCACCGGCGTTCTACAGACACTGCTTACCGCCAGATCTCTGCGGCAGACGACTTCATGCCTCCGAGGACTTCCACATTGCCCCTGCGTTCGCACAAATCTGTAAGTTTATACATGTATATATATTTATTAGATTTTCAGGTAATGTACTATTGAGTTATCATTTTATTTCGCGGGGAGGGACGGATTTTCGCGCAAAACTCCATATGATATATTTATATATTCGCGCAATTTTTTCTGTTAAGAAATATCAATTCATGGTGTAACTTCGCTGGAGTTTAAATTCGCAAATTTATCTAAGCGCGAAATTCGCGAAATCTAAACCCACACGAAATATAATAATATCACAGTTATTTAAATAGCGAGGTTAATTGATAATTTTTAGAGGCTAATGCCATTTTAATTTGGATAAGTCATTACAACCTTAATCTGTACAATTGTTATATGTACAAAAAAATTATATCATTCGCACATCATTTCGACCATCTTATTAAAAGCTAATGAAATGTTTAATGACCGTAGTTTTATGATTGTAAGATCAAACTCGTATGATTTAAAGATAAACCCTTACGTAGAAAAATATTTCGAGCTCTTCATTAAGTGAACACTTACGTTTCCATACAAACGTACTGCGTGGATAAAAATGATTTCAAAACTTTCATGCAATTTTAAGTAAACAAATACACGTACATCATACAGCGGCGTAGCTTCCTCTATGCTAAAAAGTCCGGTCATGAACATCATTTTTTTAAATCTCGTCAATTGATATTTTGGCGAATCTACACTAATATTACACTTTTAACGACTTCTAAATTACAAAAAATAATCAAATATCCGCATAAAAATGTTCATCTGATTTAATAACATTAAAAGAGTGAGAAAAACACCACAAGCTTGTGATTGTTGTTGATTATCCTATAGACATTTCGTACAGTAAACAAGCGTATTGTTATTTGTCCATAGTTCAGCGCCGCCGACGACGGGAACATAGACCCCGGCGACAGCGTACTACGTTTACCAGTGAGCAGACATTAAAGCTCGAACTCGAGTACAACCGGGCAGACTACATAACCAGACCTCGCCGGTTTGAACTCGCCGACCTCCTGAATCTCACGGAAAGTCAAATAAAAATCTGGTTCCAGAATCGACGGGCAAAAGATAAAAGAATCGAGAAGGCGCACATGGACCATCAGCTAAGGTACGCTCAGACAATTAAGAAAAAACATCCGCTATTTTTTAACTAAATAATTTTGTAATGTGATTTAAAGTTACTTAATTGTCTTTAATTCAGGGCTTTTTTCTTCCTTTAGGGGTCGTTTATGGGCGCCTTTCACTCAGAAAATGTCTTTAAAATCATGCAGTTTTCCCCAAAAAGTAACTTTACATCTGTTTTTTTTCATTACCTTTCTGAGTGAAAATCACGCTATTTTCCCCAAAATTAAAGGGCGTGTGCCCCTTCCCCTGGCAGTGAAAAACGCCCTGTTTATTTACATTCACGGCGCAGCCATTTATAACTGGCAACCATAAAAAGTGGCCCCGTACTTAAATTCAATATTGTTAATTCCTGTACGTTCAGATCAGTTCATCCAAGACAATTTTCTTCTGAAGTCGGTGCGAAGATGCGTGAAAAATGTTTAATTATTAATGAATCCTTGTGAACTGACCCGATGGCGCTATCGCAACTTCTCGTTTGATCTGCGAGTATCGACGAGACCCTTTATGAGAGAAACTCCCACACCGCTAAGAATTTGCGCTTGATGATGACTGCCATTTTCGAAATTTGTGTCTTATTTGATTTATTTTAACAAACTTTTTAAGTTATTTCATCAAATTTGATAAGAGCATAATTTGTCTTGACTTGCATGGGACAAGTTAATTAATGAATAACCGTTTGAAATTGCTTTGAAACTTAAAATTGCATCAGAATATTTTTTTTTCCTTTTTTCTATCATCATTTTAAAAATGAACTGAACTCGTACTTAAATCTTTAAAGTTTTCACACAAATATGAGCTGAAGGACATAGAACTGAGATTGTAAAACAGTCTCAAATCTCAAGGATCTGATTGGCTGAAATGGCGACAGGTCGCCCTTTCAGCCAATCAGATGATTGAGATTTGAGACTGGTTTTATAACCTTGGGCATTGATGTCATCTTTCTTTCAAAACTAATATAAGATGAATGGCAATTCAATTTCCGCCAAAATCTACATATTATATACATTTAAAGGATGATTGCTATGTTTCAATGGAAATAAAAAATGTGGACGCTTATGTTATCTATACAAAACAATTTAAATAATCTGTGCGGCGTTGGGAACTAAAGATAATGCAATCTAAGAACCGTATTTCTGTGATATTGCATCGGACAATCTTGCTTGACCGGCAAAATAACATTCACAAGGGTGTAAGTTAGGAATTCTGAAAAACCTGAAATCCTGAAAATTTGTCAATTTATATAGGGAAAATAAGAAAATCAACAATTTTTAGACACACAAAACCCTGACTTTCAGGAATATGCCTGAAAACTTTCACCCATGCATTCAGTCATAGCAAATATTTTATGTGCCCACGAAAAATAATTTTAAACAGAGTCGCTTAGTACACATTACTCGTTTCTGAAGCAAATCTCGATGTGGAAAATATTGTATACAGCTGCGACCTCCAGGACGATGAGCAACCAATCATATGTACGGTTATATTTTCTCCATATATCTTTTTTTCAGAACCATGGGATACTCCAGTATGTGTTTACACATGGAGTCATCACATCCAGGCACGTGCGGAGTATGCGCAGTTCCATTTCCGTTACCACTTCCTCCTCGAGGACCGGTACCATGGCATTCTCTTACTACCCGCGAGCTACCAGTGTGAATATATTGTTGATGTTTTTAAGCGACTATAACATTTTACCAGGGTTTCTTAAATGGAATTCATTTGAAATTCTTGATAATAGACCCTGATTTTACTAATTATATGTATGCTAGTTATCGAACTCTTTATTAGTACAATGAAACACCTGTATTAAGACCAACTCTGGGACTGGGCAGAAGTGGTTTAAATAGAGGGGTCGTCTTAATTCCGGAGAAGAAAAAACATGCGCGACTGTTCAGAGACATTGAAATAGGGGTCTTATCGAGGTGACCTTAATTTCGGATGGTCTTTATTAGGAGGTTTACTGTATGTTCAAGTTGAATTTAAAAGAACAGGAACGACCCAGAGATTGGATAACCTTGGAATTTACAGCAAATGAAGTCTCTGTTATTCACAGCGTTCGTTTAAGTATCCGGAGGATTTTACTTAGAGATTGCATTAGAAACTGATAAAAATATTTGTAGAATGTATTAAAGTATGTGATGTTTAGAATTATATTTGACAAAATTTGTCTTCAAAAGAAGGGATTCAGCTTGGTGTATACGTGTTCCTACCTCTAACCTAAGCTTTCAAATAGGTACAATGAAATTACAAGGCTAAGCAAGAATACAACTGGTCAGTCGTGGGATATGAGCTATCTCCATCAAGTAAATGGTTATAGAGGAATGTTTAAGTAATGATTCTTATTTTGGTGCGGTTCATGCGAGATTGGTAAATTTGCCAGCTCTCGCGTGCACGTCCAATCTGCATGAACCGCACCAAAATAAGAATCATTACTTATATTTACATTTTATTCATTTTTTTCTTTAAATAAACTTAAGTCGAACGCTTTAAAAAATTAGTATTAAGTGAAAAGGGGGAGTAATACGTGGGAGTTTTCAATAGTAACAGCCATGACGTTACTGACGTCATTACGGGTCATGCAAAATGAACCGATTTTTTTTAAACGAAGAAATCAATAGGAATGTAAATATACTGTTTTAACCCTAGGATAACAGAAACGCAGGGTTTTTAACACATTGGAAATAGTGCAGACCCTGTTCAGAAAGGCTCATGCTCCATCTGATCTGGTTTACACTGAGGCAGTGGAGACAAGTTTGCTATTCACTTGGTCAGACACATGTTAACCAAAGGTGTATCATGACCTAATAACTCAATACACAAAGTTTCATGCTTTATTTGGAGAACGATCGTTCTTAATATATCGGAACAAATGTTACCACTGCGTTTCTTTATCCTTTCAGTATATATTGTTTTAACCCTATACTAGTGTCTATTTATGTACATGCCGCCTTCAAAATCAATCGCCGCCGACATAATCACAACATGATGTCAGTAGTTGAATAGACACGCTAATCCGGATAACGAGACTCAATTAAGCCGTGAAGAGAACACTGTGACCGTCTGTTAGTTTAAGTCGTTTAGTGTTTAATGCGAGGAATAATGAATTGAACACTTTTAGGATTTCATGAAACCTGATTGTTTTATAAAATCTATTTTCAAAAGCATATCATGACGATGCATGTATTATTACTAATTCAAAGAGAAAAAATATTTTTCAGAAAAGAATTTTCATGATTAAAAAATGTGACAAGTTGTAGGTACATGATTCCCTATTACGTTATTACAGCATAGAAGCAATGCCACTTTTCCTGTAGAGCAGTCACGTGACTGGACAGGGGAGGTAACCAAATAAAGTTCATCGAATAATAATTGGAACCACAGAGTAACGGACCTTTAAGTTTGTTGTATGAAGTTGTTTACATGTACCTGTAAAATGACATTCTTAACATGCATGGTTTATCGTGGAAAAGCTCCATTAAAAACCTTCTATATGCTGTCTTTATTTCTGCTTTCCGTTTAAAATAATACAATAACATATCTAGGATTTCACCCCTGAAATTGTTAATATAGAAATCTATCAAAAGCATTCACAGCACATTTAGTTGTGTTTCTTGTTCATGATTAAATGTGACAAGTTGTGATAATGACTTGAACACATAGAAGCATGCCACAATAAGGACATGACCATTAATTAATAAATAAGTTCACAATAATAATTCATTAACAAAACACTTGTGAGTTTTTGTGCAGGAGTATGAAGATGATCAGACTTAAGATTATTCTTAACTGCAACCGACTTTTCGTGGATGAAAGCAAAAAACTTCTATCTGCTTCTTTATTTCAGATTTCTTTGAACCTTCTGGCTTTCACCCCTCTTGTTTTAGAAGCACAATAAATTATTTGTTCTTATTGTTGTGCCAGCTACTATTGCTTCGGTGTCTATCTTGTCAAGTATAGGATATAACTGAGAACTTTCCATTAGTAATTCCACTACATGTATGTAGTAACAATTTTGTTCCAAAGTTTCCCCCTTCTTTTCATGTTTATCACAGTCCTATGTTGTCAGTTTTCCTTTCAGCAAGCCTCACATCATCTGTAAAAAGAGAAAGCATTTTACTTGCAACCCATTATAATGTGTTAAAACATTACTCCTTATATAGTTTTATGGGGCGTAGAGCAACCAAAGGTTTTTTCTGCTGTATTAACTTAGAACTTTTTTGCATCTTGGTCAGAAGTAACCAAATGAATCTTAAGCGAAAATTCAGATTCTCAGATGGCACATACAGCCTTTTTCAGATAAACTGTCGAAGTAACCCTAAAACTTAAAACCTTTTAAATTACATGATTTATATGGGGCGAGAGCAAAAAGGTTTTTTCTGCTGTATTAACTTAGAACTTTTTTGCTTTCACCAAATGATTAGAAATTCAATTCTCAGTTCAAACTATTTTTCAAACTAAGACTGTCGACAGTAACCCTAAAATTCATATAACCTTTTAATGATGTATTTCATGATTTACCTATAAGAAATATCTTCTAAATATAGTTTTGGATACAGGTATGACTATAAACTAAGTATCACATCAGTACCTAATGTTGTATTTCTTGTGAAATATTTCCAAACAGTTGATTGCAGAATACAGGTATTTCAGTATTGGTTTGTGTGTGAAAACAAGTACTGCCATGCACCTATTTAAGCTCTACATGTGCTTCATAAACTTCTAAACATACATACCCTGTCAGATGGTGCTCTAATATCATCTATTTTCAAAATCATTTTCGTGAGTTGTACAGCTAACATTATCTGAGCCCTCTTGGATGACAATGTCTCTAATACATTCTGTTTTTTCATATCTAAAATAGAAACATAAAAAACTTAAACTGTTAGGAAAACGAAATCTTTCAGAAGTTTTGTCAATAGGAAAAAAAACTGTTGGGTTTGTTTGAATTTTGTAAAACTAAGAAAAATAATCATTCATTGGTATCATCAAATAATGCTCTTAACCCTTTCCTCCAAATATACTTATTTTTACATGTGTGACCAGTGTGGAACCAGATTAGCACATCTGTGCCTTCTGATCAGGTTCTACTCTGTTCCTCATGCCCTAAGGGCATACATATGGAGGAAAGGATTAAGGTGGAAACTCTGCACAGCCTAGTTTCTGCCTGGAAAGCATTATCGTCAGATTGGGATACCTTAATTTTCGCTGAATATCAATCATAGTTTCTTTTTATCCCAAATGAGCTAAATGACAAACAGAGCATACTACACAAATAGCCAGGATGACTTGGATCTACATTAGTCTGATGTAAAACTTATTTCAATCTTGCAATGTTAAATACTCTGCAGCCTTACCATTAGTTCCTTTATTAAGACAGTCAATTCCTAGTCGGGGATTATTTTCCTTTGTCTGTCGGGACTTCACTTCTGCTAGAGTGTGGATAGGTGACAGACCACTGTTCTCTGCAAGAGCGAGTGGAATACTCTCCAGGGCCTCGGAGAATGCTCTCATGGCATACTGTTCCAAAGTAGAGATCTGAAATACCAAACAATTACTGGTCAATCCATCAATGTCTCACAAATGACAATTTCAATTTGTTAACAACATTTTTTATCAGCATTTTCACATTCTTTAATCCAAAACATTCTGTCAGCTGTTTCCTTCCTAAGTCTAAACCATGTTTTCCGTAAGCCATAACTCTAACAAATAATAAGCTATGCTATCTATGAGCAAATCAATCTTTGGGATGCTGTTGTGACTCCTTGAAATGATCATCAATGTACTGTATCAGATTGCTTTGTATGTAATATCTTGTTCAATATTTTTCAAAAATTCACCTGCTTTTCATTTTAGCAACAAAAAAGCAGGCAGGGAATGGCTGACAGGGAGATTTAGGGAGAAGTTACCGTCATTTTCTCAAAATCTTCATATTTTCTCCCCAACATTTTCAACAATTGTTTTTTTGACAACCTATATGTAAGCCAATCCTCGAGTCAGGTAATGTTTACCCAGACCAGCCTTTTATTAATTGTAAATAAATTACGCAGAGCTCAAGATAAAGTTGTCATGCAAACTGTTCTGTTCTGCAAAGAATATTTTAACCCCTGGTGTTTGGATTTAATTAAGGGTATTTTACTCCAACCTTAATGGGTACTTGGACAACTTTACTGTTCCTTGATGATAAAAGTTCAAAATCTGTGTTGACACTGTAACTATAGAATACAATGCTTGATGTTCTGCTTTTTAGGAAATTAATAGGGTACCAGTATTCCATATATCCAACATATATATTTGCCAAAATCATTTTTTTCCAGCAAATATCCCTTTTTTCAGGAACTTGCTTATGCACTATTTGTTTTAAATGGTATATTCTGCTCATACTACTGCATAAATAATTATGACTGTATCCCTCCTATCAGTGTGACAGGCTGACCAGTGACCACCTGACCATGGTTCAGAGGGAATCCTTCATCTAGCACAATGTCTAGCCAAAAGTGTTCATAAATTAACACCCTGGAATTCCTTGTGCCTTTGAAAGTGTTGAAAGTTACTTTCATTTTATTATTTTGATAATAAATATCACAGATAAAGAATTACAAGGTCATTAACAAATGGATAGCCAGTTGATAAAAAGTTATTACATGACTGTGTATTTCATAAACCTTTTACAATTTAATTATTATTTGTTTATCAACTAGGGTTTCTGAAAACCTGTCAAGAAAGATAAGGGAACTAAGGGCTATGTGTTTTATCTCAGGATTCTTTCTTCTTATAATATTTGAATTACCCTTTACTCCATATATTGGTTTCAAGACATGTGCGAACAGTAGAAATCCAGATCAGCAAGCACATCCCTGCTGTCTGATCATGATCTACATCCTTCACTTCTTGGTCAGAAATAACCCAATGAATAAAAACCAGTGTAAACCCTAATCAGATGTGCCGGATGATCTGGATTTACAATGTTCATTCATGGATGACAGCTGTATCCCAGGGAGTTAAAGGTTATTTTCATACATTTATTTGCAAGAGATAACAGATAACAATGTATACTAATGGACAAAAGTCTTGTCCGGTATGAAGATTGGGACTTTTTGCATGCCAATTTTCAACGCATTACTCTACCGGCAGTTGTGGCTCAAATTCTGAAACTATTATTTCATTGAATGCAAAAAAATGTCCTCTTTCCATTGATACCATATTCATGCCAGTAGAGCAATGTTGAATGTAGATTTCACGCTCAAAAGATATTATGGAAAACCATACCAGACAAGACTTTTGTCCTTAAGTATATATATTCTTTATTTTCATTGCAACAGATATAAAAATTTATCTTCTGTTGCAAATTTTCACAATTTTTCCTCAACTTCTCTTGCATTAAAATAAGATAAATGTCAGAATTTGGTGTGGTCATAAGAAAACAAACTAGAATTTGCTAGCATCAAAATGCAATAATCAGCATAAACTGAACTTCTTGCTATCAAATGAGATTTACAGAGTAATATCTGAGGTCTTTTGTTTAATTTTATTTTAGTGTATCCCTCATATCAGTGTGACAGGCTGACCAGTGACCACCTGACCATGGTTCAGAGGGAATCCTCCATCTAGCACAATGTCTAGCCAAATGTGTTTATAAATCAACACCCTGGAATTCCTTGTGCGAAAGCTGTTTTTCGAACGTCAAAAAATTATTTCATGAAAAAAACTTTCTGGATAAAATCTTTTACAGGTGTCATTCAAACAAAATCTAGATTATTAACTTAAGTTTTCATCCTTTCTTTTTTTATTGTGCTGAACTTGGAACTATGTTGTTTGTAAATACTTTTATTTTATAATTTTTTGGAATCAGGCTCCTGTGATAACTTTTATTTTTTTATTCTGTTAATAAAACTCCGTTAGACATAAAAATCAAGTACCTTATCAGCTGCCTTGCCAACAGCAAGAGAACATGAGATTTCGGGTGCCCCTCCACCAAACACAATCCTTGTGTCCTTCACGATATTACGAATAACACACAGGGCATCATGGATACTTCTCTTTGCTTCTTCAACTATCTTTAAACACAAAAACAGGGAAATATTAGTGCTAGATCAGAGATGTATGTACATGTAATATTTAACTAGTTTTCTAAAGCAATTTTTTTATTAGTTTTTCGTCCTGGACCCCACCATCAAAACATTAAACTGACTTGAAATCAGTCTGAAATCTCTAGCTTATCACTGGTCAGATTTCAGATTGAGCAAAGTGCTACATTACCCAATTATCTGTCAACTTTATATTGGCAATCAGTTCTTTTAGTTTATAACTGGGCAAACTGGGACCAGACACCTAAGTCAAGCTTCTGATTGTTTGAAATTGAGTTCAGTCTTTTAAAGGACCAACCATAAGACAGAGTTTTGAGACTGGTATCTGATCTCTGTTTTATGATCTTTGGCCCTGGAACTGTAATCAGAAGACCCAACTTCTAAGCTAGCAAACTTGAATAGTCTATGACAAATCTTCCAAGCAAGCCTAATTAATTTGCAAA